>CM062280.1:6537322-6944822 GCA_031216635.1 Dissostichus eleginoides
GTATAAACGCTGGGGTTTTTGATATGCAGAGAGGCAGCATTGAGGCCTTCAGTGTTTTAAGGCTCACAGCAGCGGCCTTATTGTGTGTGGAATTATCATAACCTCCCGCTACCTTTAGGGCCTGGCTTTGTAGCAGTTGCTAAGAGCTTCACTTTACAGCAAATGCAAATGTGTGCAAATTGGATTCTCATAAAAAATAAAAACATGGTGGCAAAGAGAAACAAAACACAACGATAAACAAATAAAAGATGGACTTGTGCGATGATGGGAATAACAGCTCGGGCCATAGCAAAGTGTAAAACGTGAGGAGTGTGTGTATTACTGCGTGTTCTCCATCAGACTCAGTGGCTGCCATATTGTGCTGATTGATATACTACAGCGGGCCATATGGACACTGTGTTAATCCAATGAGGGGGACATCTGGGTGATGATTTATGATTTGGTCGTGATTTGTAAGCTGTGGGTTGCATCCATGACATCATCAGCATTACTCAGAGCCTGTGATGCCAACACTTTTCCTAATTGATGGAGAAAGACGACCTGCAGAGAGCGCGGATTACAGTGCAAAAAATACACTTTACTGTATGCAGTAAGTGTGACATTAATATAGGGTTTTTATACATTATTAAGGGAAAGTGTTATAAGGAAAAAATAAACAAATATGATTTGAAATAACACCAGTCACATTGACAAAGAGTTCAAACAAGACAGTGAATAAAACAATGATTTATTTAATTACAGTTAATTAATCATGAAACGGTTTAAGCTGCGTCTGCAGTTATAAGGAAAGGAATAAAAAGCAAAGGAATGGAAAGAAAAGGAAAGGAAAGGAAAGGAAAATAAATGAAGATAAAGGAAAGGGAAGGAAATGGACAGGAAAGGTGAAGAAAAAGAAAGGGAGGGGAAACCAGGAAAAGGGAAGGAAAGCAAAGAAAAGGGAACGGAGGGGAATGGAAGGGAATGGAAAGGAAGAAGTGAAATGATAAAGGAAAGAAAAAGATCTGTGTTCACCAAGGTGAGAAAGGGAAGGAAAGCATTAATACACATGTTGAAACAAAAGATAGGGAAACTGCAAAGGAAAGGAGATGAAAGGGAATGAAAAGAAAGGAGGGGAAATGAAAGGCATGGGAGAAAACATAGGGGAAAGTAAAGGAAACTGCATCAGTTAAGAGGGATAAGGAAACAAAAGGAAATAGAAGAGTAAAGATGGGAAAACATGTCAGGAGAAGGAAGGAAACAAAAAACAGGATGACATGAAAGAAGGGAGATACAAGGAAAGGGAAACAAACAATAGTAGGAATTATCCACTGATAGTGACAGTGTGACCCTGCTGTCAACTTACCAGCAGGTCTCCCCCCCCCCCACCTCAGACCTTTAACCCCCCTTTGAATGTATTTACCTGGTCACCTGAAAGGATGGATGGTGCCTCAGCTATACAGCTGTCCAATTGAAGGATTGAGAGGCTTTCAATCAGAATACAGACAATGACAATGTCCCACCTACTGGAATGTGCCGATGCCCCCCGGTGCAGCCCAGAAGACCTGGCAGAACCTACCCCATCAGCTGTGGCCTGTGCCCGATACTGGCAGAACGACATCTGAGATTGCTACGGACTCGAAGAAGAAGAATCAGAATACAATTGATATTAATGTAGTTGTTAACATAGGGTCAGATAGAGATGTCTGTAACAAATGGCAAGAACTGATTCAAAGTGACATTCAATTTAAACGATTCTTTTTGCCTCCTTAGTGCACTTTTTAAAGTTACAATCTGATGGATGTAATGTGGGGTTCCCACTTTTTGCGAGTTATGTTGAAGTCGAGGAGCGAATCAAGTGATCAGTGTTATTTATGCAGGTGTATGTGTACAGTAGCATGCAATCCTAATTGACCGAGCAGAACAAGATGAAGAAAACAACATGATTATTTTATAAGAAATAAAAAAATATACATATCAATTTCTTTTTTGTAGATTTCACTTTAAAGGTTTTATGCAGTGCAATATAATAAGTAAATGACACTGAAATCTATTTCATTTCATACTACTGTTCATACTGTAACTGCATTTTGTGATTTTTCTTGAAACATTATGAGTTTTTATGATCTATCATTCCTATCAAATATAATTGTATTCATCAAATGCTGAGCTCAGTGAGGAACATGAGCCTTAAACTAAAAAAAACTAAATTCCACTTTACATTCTAAAGGAGCAACTCAAAACACAAACAAGAAAATCATTTGACTTTCACCTGGTAATTGTGAAGGACATTTTGACTGCCAGCTAATATCCTGCTAACACAGCTACTATCTGTTTCCAAGGAGCCTCTCAGACATCACATGATAAGCACATCATGTACTGTACCTGTGAGAAGATCCTGCAGTAAACTGAGATGTAGTAATGCAATTACCACATACCGGCAGATATGTACATTTACTCAAGTACTGTACTTAAGTACAATTCTGAGGTACTTAGAGTATTTCCATGATATGCTACTTTGTACTTCAACCACTACATTTACTTAGTACCTTTAGTTACTTTGCACATTTGGATTAATGATAACAAATATGATCAACACTTAAATATGACTTTAGTTACACGTGGAGTAAACTCACTTGCCAGCACTTGATGAATACATTAATACATCAATGATTATAATTAAAACATGTAATAAATAGGATTGTGAAATGTGCCAATAAGGATAAAAAGTACTTTTAATTTTGGTACTTGAAGTATATTTTGATGCCAATATGGTGTTTGTAATTTTTTTATTTTACTGTACTAATTTCTTACATATATATTGTGTGTAAATACTGTCTTTATTTTTATTTATTTTTAAAGTCTTTTAAATAGTTTTGAAAATAGTTTTTATAATAGTAATATTTTTTGCTCTTTTTATTGAAAAAAACCCCGACCTATTCTTCTTTCTGTGTCTTTGTATGCACCATTTACACCAAAGCATATTCCTCGTATGGGTGAACCTACTTGGTCATAAAAAATGATTCTGATTATACTTTTACTTCAGTAACATTTTGAATACAGGACTTGTACCTGGAACAGAGTATTACTACACTTTGGTATTTACTTTTATTGAAGTACAACATCTGAGTACTTCTTCCACCTCTGCCTACCAGCATGCAACTTGAAGACTTTCCTCCCCAGCAGAGGCAGCAGGAGAGTGGTCAGCTCTCTCCACGTAACAGAAACAAACATCTTAACTGCAGCCTTTAAGGGATTGTGCTTTGTGGAGAACTTTTTCTGTCCGAGAAAGAGACAAATTGTGTTTTAAATGAAAGGATATGTCACTTGAGAGGCAACAATAGGCGCCTCTGCATGGGGCTGACAGATTTCAGCCAAACATTTGAAAGAAAAAACAACAACTAATCTCTCCGTTGATCCTTTTCAGGCATGAGCAACAGATCAGACACGTGACGCAGCATC
This sequence comes from Dissostichus eleginoides, assembly GCA_031216635.1. Taxonomy (NCBI): domain Eukaryota; kingdom Metazoa; phylum Chordata; class Actinopteri; order Perciformes; family Nototheniidae; genus Dissostichus; species Dissostichus eleginoides. The sequence continues at coordinate 6,540,761 of CM062280.1, forward strand.
AGCAGCTTCTCCCACTGACGGCTCAGAGTCTCCCTGCAGGGAAATCCTCTTTGTCCCAGCCCAGCGCGTCTTTCAACAGGATGTACCAACAGAAGGTGAGGTCAACTATGAGCAAACTCTGCACAAAGGGATCTGGAGCTGGATTTGATGTTCCACAAAGCACTGGTCATATTCTTTGAAGATTGTAGCCTCCTACCCCCGTCAGGTTCTGAGAGAGTTAATTAAACATTGGACAGCTTGGGGTCAAGCCTCGGCTCAAAGTGAAAAAGTAAAATACTTTTTTTTAATTATGTCATTGTGGCAGGATGCTGCATTAAATATTTGTTGAAGCGAATTATCATTAACTTCTGGTGGGGTGCTCAAAACAAGTTTTTCAATTTTCATGCAAACACCTAAAAGCATATTGGTTTTGTGTGTTAGAGTTATTTTCTGAAATGTCAACTACTGTACCACTTCAACTGCATGTCGACTGAATTCATCTCTTATTTTTTATTTTAATCATTTAGTATCTCAACCACTATTATTAATGAAACTTGGAGTTACACATTCTGGTTTTTACCTTTGGACATCAATTATACACAACACACTCCCCATACTCCCAAAGCTTTTAATCTTGTAACGTACAATACGTTGTTTCCTGCCACTAGGGGTCTCTCAATCAAAACAGTAACAACAAAAGGGAGTTTGGTGGCCATGTTAGCATCATGGGAGTTTGTAATTAAAGACAGCTTCTTCAAGTTAGGAATTCTTCAATGTTCATCGTTCAGGAGTTTTTTTTATCATGTAATAAACATAGGTCTACTCCTCCTAAATACCAATAGACCCTTTGATCAAAACCGCTAAAAACACTCAGTCATTTACTTTTTCTGTTTTACTGGCGGACACAGGGCGTAGCGGATGCAAGCAGGTAAGACACTTAAACTTGCAGTAACCTTCATCATAACTTTCACTTCAACTCAAACTCCAAGCTCAATGTCACTTAGTCCAGGCTTCAGCTCCTTTCAGTATGAAACTGACATTTGAACAGCTTTCACCACTTGTTTAATGGAAATCTTGACCGCATTAATCCCTTCCTCTTTAACTGACATTTCGAACCCTTTTGAATTATTAGGCTTTTTGCTTTAAGCAACATTAAACAAAAACTTCTTCCGCTCTTCTAACTCTCGCACCTGTTCACACAGTACAGTAAACCTCAGCGGCTTTCAGCTCTATCACTTCAGCTTACACTTTAACTGACTCATGTTTTTTTGTTTACACAATTCAACAGGCACTTACAGCTCAATGTACCACTTCTGTTGAATTTTAAACCATGTGCTGCACTTTTACTTCAGCTTTAATTTTAGCTAGCTTTTATTCACACTCTTAAATGTACCCCTTCTTTCAGTTCTCCCATTGTAACCACTATTTTAACTTCTTTCAGTATTTTTCCACTTTTAAAACAACTTTCACTTGCTTTCTCAAATACTATGTCAAGCTGCAAATGTTTTGCCACATTTCAAAAATGTGTTTAAAAATCTAAATCTGAGTAATATGGCTAAATGTCTGAGTGTTTCTAGCCCAAGTTCTTTTTCATCCCCCTCCTGAGTGTGTTGGCAGGGCAGTGGCAGGATCTGAGCTGTTGGCTGCCCTTCCATGTCTTCTGTTGTTGTTTTCTGGCGGCCTCAATGGGATGGGTAGTTTGTGAAATGACAGGACATGCCAACAAATTGCATCACTTCTGGCTCAGCGGCCAAGGACAATGCCATGCCATATGCCAATCGGGGGGGTCATGGGTAGAGGGATGAATGGGTCTCATTTCCATGTGCTCCCTTCGAAGCCTGACCCCCCCCTTATCCCACCCCAAAAAATGCCCGACTCCAAGCTCTCTGTTACAGCCACCTACACACACACACACACACACACACACACACACACACACACACACACACACACACACACACACACACACACACACACACACACACACACACACCCATGAAGCCCTGTCGGGAGGCTGATCTTGGCCGGTGGTGTGACACAGACATACGAGCTGACACATCAGCCATTAGCCAAAACAAAACATCCAGAGATGGATTTCAACACGAGGCGGGCCGGAGCAGCTTCATTGTCTCGTCTCTCTGTGGCTGCAGCACAGAGTCATCACAGCCACATACTGTACACACTGTCACTCTCTCAGAGCATCTGCTGTGTATGAATCAGCAAGAGACAAATAAGTCTGTCTTTATGTTCTTCTCAAAACTTTGTGTCTACCTTCGTTCTTGCATTTGATCTACTTTGTGTTATTGAGTTGATTTTCAAAATGTTAACCAACTTAGCATCTCTCCAAGTTGTATTTACTTACTACTACTACTATTACTACTACTACTACTACTTACTTCGACTTTCTAATTTGTATCTGTTTTTTTATACCTTACATTCATTTACATTTATTTTCTCGTTCTGTATCTTCTGTGGGGTTTTTTCTGTCAATTTTTCCCTTTTTTTTCTATATACTTTCTACTTTTTATGATTGTATCTACTTTTACTCTTCATTCATATTGTATCTACGTTCTTCGTATTCTACTTTGTATTATTTTTGCCTTTACTTTACACTTCTCTGTCTCCTTAGTTTCTACTTTGTCTATATCATGTCCACTGTTTTCATTGTAACATACTACTTTTATAATATAATGCTTGTAGATGTTTATGATGAAAACTATTTAAAAACTCTGAAAGTTAGTTGCAACATCACATGTGTCACTGCACTTTAATCCTGTATCCTGTAATGTTGGCTAAAAGATGCAACATATCGATTTAATGGTAGATAATTAGCCTATGATAACCTAAATGTAGTTTTTGTTTGTTAGTTTAAAAATATATATATATCTTAAAGACATCACAATTACTACTACAAAGTGATTGCAGGGAAAATATTGAACTGAAGACTTTTAGAGGTATTTTTAAATGCACCTTTTATTGAAGTTTTAGATATTATTGCTGATTTTATCTATATTACTAGTATTAAGCTTCGCAATGATCTTACACTTGTTCTGCAGTAGGACACAGTCACATTTTGGAAAGTTCTCTCTAAATGTGTCCCCGTTCCCATATCTCTGGGATCACAGGTTTAAACAGTGTACGGTAATTTGACCGGCGAGAGACGAGCCAGTGATTTAGGAGCATTTTTTTCGTTGACACAATACAAATGAGGATGGTGCTAGAAGGTCAAGCAGCCTGTGCCATCGCCATAATCGTGCTAATTGGGACAATATGTGTGTGATAAATCACCACAGCCTGACATGGGATCCTCTAATCGCCTTTATTTTGTTTCTAAATGTATCATTACTTTCACCGCTTTCGCTTCAAAGTGAGCTCTTCCATTGTTTTAAGAGATGAAGTTTTGCTGCTGACCATATGTTTTTAAGGAGCATATGTTGTGCTAATGCTACCGAGGGAGGGAGGGAGGGAACTGTGAAAGGGTTTTAACCTTCTACGTGGGGGAAGTTGTGCGGTTAATACTCCAGCCACCTCTCCACTGGGCCAGTGCCAACTCTTCCTCCAGCCTGGGCTCTGTGAGGAGGGGTGGGGGGTGGCGAGACCCCACAGATGCTTTCTCTCGGTCCCCTCTACCTCTCAGCCAGATGCCAAGAGGATAAACTCTGGTAGCTTCAGGACCACAACATCAAGGTTGTGTCCAAATCTGGAGCCTGTGATATTAGTCATGGGCCGAGCGTGATGTATGATGCCAGTTTTTGTTTTGGCTCAGCTACATCTAAAATCACAAGACAATACAACATTAAATAAAAGAATAGAAAAATAATATAATTTAGTATGATGTAAATAAAAAGAGAAAAATGCAGAAAGTGATGAAAACATTTCTTACTAAACTTTAAGCTAAAGAGAAGAATTAATATCGACATTAACATTGACATTATGTGTAAAAGTTAATATTAATAATAACACATATTATTATTACATTATTTATAAAGTGCTTTAAACGGAACTCAAAGACACTATTTAATAAAACATAAATATAACAACACACTTAAAATATACTAAACCATATTTATTACAGATTAATAGCTACTTAGTTACTTAACAAAACCCCTGAAATAGTATGATTCATTATTAAAGCCTACTAGGGAGCATCATCCAAAACCAACAAAACACAAACAGCATTTCTATTATCATTAAATGTAAATTTGTACCCACTAAACTTATTTTAACTAATATCTAGCTTATGTTAGCATGCTAGTTTGTCAATGTGGATAGCAGCTAAAGTTGTGAATTCCAGTTCAGTTTAAAGCTGATTGGGATAAATACTAAATCAATCAATAGCCTACATATATTAATAAATGAACACTTGCAACACTTTTCTAAAGGTTATAATATGTTATTTGATAAAAAAAAATTAGTGGCACAAAAATGCAAGAATTATGCGAAGTAGTTTATGCTCTGTCATAAGCTAACTAACAAGTTAGAAAGATCCAAAATCTATTAGAAAAAAACATAACTGCAAACAATACTGTTGCTGAAGTGATGTGTTCTAATATAGTAGCATGGCTGACTGCACCAAATGTTAGATAATAGTTTAGGGCTAATGTCAGCAGGTTAAGCTTTAGCCACATCTAAGCTAATTAAGCTAGCTAGAAAATGTGGCCAGAACTTTGAATAGTGAACTACTGATTTCAAACAGTGGACTTCAATAAAACACCTGGAAATTGATGCTAAACTAAAATGTTATTAAGGCTACTGGACAAAAAAGACTTTGGTGATAAGTGTGGTTAAAGTTTTTGGCTGATGTTTGACCAGATGAAGATCAGCCTTGGATTGACATGTCTATTGGGTGATTTTGTGGTATGGATTCTCCTCTCTCTTTGCTGTTTCCCAAAAGCATCTTGCACCTGCATGCAATGTGCATAATCATGCTCCTTCTACCCATACCAATTGGAAAAACAGAGCCCAGTTGAGAGTAATTGAAGGCTTCCAGCTTTGCTAATTAGTTCTTTACAGAAAAGTTGTCGCTGTGAGAAAAAAATGCAGATTAACAGTCAACATAAAATACTACTGCAAAATACCATCTCACTATGCTAAAGTTACACTTTTGTCAGTACTTTTACAATAACTGATCTTTCCTTTGGCGCAGCGTCTGTCTCGGTGTAAAATTGACATAAAAGAAATCATCAGAAAAGCTGTCTCGCGTAAATGTGGGAACATGTATAATTCATACTTACACATGCAGATTTATTCTATCAATCTTACATAATCTTTTTCTCTCTTGTTTTTGTACAGATAACTGTGGGGAGGGAGGGAGAGGGGGGAGACCTGTGGATGATTAGCTTCTTTTTGTCCTCTGTTTTTTCTCTGCTTTATTTTCCCTGAGAAGATTAAATATTTCTGCTTGAGAAAATCTTTTTAAACGGCCACTGACTGCTGTCCTGGCCCCCTCTGTCACTGCCTGAGCACACAGGGTGCCCCTCCAAAAAAACCCACAGTTCTCCCCCATTTTGTCATTCCAAAATGTGGGGAAAAAATGTAATCTTCTAACAAAGAATAGAATAGGGTGGCTATAGAGGAATTTTTTTCTGCAAGTGGCCTCTTTATTGGGCGGGGGATGGGCGCGGAGGGCTCCTTCACAGTATCCACACACAACAGGGCTCCAATCTGTCAAATAATTAGCCAGTGTGGGAGGACAAAGGTTTTTATTTGCCCGAATTTCATACATCACTGCTTGAATACATCATCACTGTATTGTGACGGGTCATGGGAACTTCAGCTTAGAGACAGAGAGACGGAGACACAGACACAGACAGGTCTGGAAAACCCAATGAGGAATTTATAAAGGTTTATGAAGATAGACATACAACAAGAGTTTTAATGTTGTCTGAAATTGTCATATTTTGGAATCTTTGTGAATTGACTTAGAAAAGTGCCGTCGATTGATTGACTAATGCAAACTTTTATTTATGCAAGGCAACCTCACTGAAATCCAACTTTTTATAAAGAGTTTTTTGTATAGTTTTGCATATCCAACCTTTCAAAAGGCCAAGATGATGAGTTTAAATCGCTTCTTTTGTTTGACCGTCCGGCAAAAACACAAAAATACTCAGTTTACACGGATATGATACAGAGGAAATAAAACAAATCCTCACATTCAATAGCTGGAACCAGAAAATAATTAACTATTTTTGAATACTGAAGTATTATGAAGTTATCAAAATAGTTGCCTATCATTTAGAGAAATAAATCGATGAGTGAGTTTTCAGTTCAGCTATAACAAAACATTTTTGCATGTCGATTTTTAATATTCATAGTGAAACTGTTTTAAATAAGCAATAACAACTATAAGACAACACATGACATTTGTTGGCATATTTGTTTGTTAATAATTACAAAAATTACTCAAATTTCAAACAATGATCTGTCAATCAACTAATCGATTTATTGACTAATAATTATAACTCTACCCGAGATAAAAAATAAATAAATGTCACATTTAGCTCATCTTTCTGTGATTGATGCAAACTGTAAATAATAACAAGTGTCCCGTACAGCAACCTGGGGGAAAACGCTTCTACACTGACACAAAATGAGAAGAAGCTCTTCAGAAATAAAGGATATATTCATTTAACTGTATCCAATGTTACTTTGATTCAAAAGAGCAACATGTTTCACATTGCTTAAATTATACAGTAGGGCCAAGTCTTAGAGCTTCCTGAGGATAATTTGGCAATCAAGCTGATTTAAACTTTTAAGACAGTCAAAATTATTTATACATTCTTCCAAGCCAAACCTCTGACCACATGTGTGTCCTATACAGTATGCTGTAATAATTCCATTCAATCTCACTGACAGCAGTGATCAGGACTCAAAAAGGAGGCGTTCAAGTGACACTTACAGTGAAGTATTTTTGATTTGATCCTTCAGCATGTGCGTTTATTTGAGGTGTCTGTCAATATAAGCTCTGTTCATTGGATATTTAGTTGGAAGATTAACCTGTAATTGGCCCTTGCTGAAACTCTTCTTCTGTGGTGGTCAGAAGTGATCAGGAGCTTCATATAGTCTGCTTGTATAAAGTCGCTGCTCTTTTCACCTCTGAGTGTGTGTGTGAGGGGAACAGAGTGTGTACATCCATTGTTATGTGTGATTGCCCCGCTCCACACGTTCCTCTGCAGGATTACATTGATCCACTGAGTGAAGAGAAGTCCTGGTGACGTACTGTACCCAGCAGCAGGGACCGGGGGGTGGTGGTGGGGGGGAAGGGGGGGTCCTGAAGCGCTTTTTGTCCTTTTCTTTACCGGGAACTGAAATTAATTAGTGAGATTAGGCAACTGGGAACCATTCTGTGTGTGGTGATTTCCTTTATTTTTTAAAGTTAAGGCCTTAAAAAAACAAACAATGAAACATTGAAAAGAACAGGCCTTAGTATTTCCACAAATTGCCAGAAACCATGCCAGAAAATAAGAAAGATATCCTAAAAATCTAGCAATTTGTTCGCCGGTACATAACCATGCTATGATACCAGCTGGATTAGATCTTGGCTCAGTTTGTTTTTAGGTTAACATTTCAATTAGTTTTACATTAAAACAGATGGATGTGTGTATGTTATGCAGATAATGTTGGATATAAGTCCCCTACACTTTTACACACCATGTAAAGGATATTATTTACAGTACGTCTTTTTCATTAGGTTTCATTACATATTAAATTGCAAAGTGCAATTTGAGGCCTTTTTGATACATTTGCATCTTTGAAAAGTTGATTTGGGCTCATAACTTTTGAACTTTTGACGTAATAATATCAGTCAAATTTTCACAATATTTCTCCACTTAAAATCATTTTAAAAATGTTTAATGCGGTCAAGTATTCCTGTTTTGGTTTTATTGCATGTTATATTTTGAATTTGTGGCCTGCTGGGCCTTTTTATAGCCCTTTTTTTGTCTATGTTTTCCTTTATTCTTGGAGTGTTAATATGTTGGGGATGCAGTGACATCAGTAAATGTCAGTATATATCAAAAGCACATGGACAATTCCTAATTGCATATTGCGTTTATCATGCAGGAAGAACACATTTCTGACCTCTATTATTACATTTGTTTAAACACAAATGATATATATTTATATCATTAACAATATAATTGCTGCTATTTCCATAATGTGCACAGCTGTTATTCCGGCCTCTTTTTTCTTCTTTGATTTACTATACTTCTTCTTTTTTTTTTTCTGAATAAAGTAACGAATAAAATCAAGACTAACAAAGAGGACGCCATAAAATCAGAAAGCTAAACACACTCCTAATTGTCATGTGTGACTGAGTGACATTCTCAAATCTGGTCTCGGACTCGCTGTTTTACTTTCTCCCTCGTCTTTCTTCCTCCCTCTCCCCTCAGACTGATTTATACACACAACATGTTGCACAATGGGAGCCTTGTTTGCTAAATGGGATAGCCTTAATGGAGACTTATATTTCCAGGATTATATCTGTATTCAGTTGCAAATGATTTGGAGGGGGGAGGAGGGGGGTCCGTTTCAATACTCTTCCTCTGTCTATGAATAATAGTATCATTTGAATTAAGTGGACACCTGGTGCAGTGGGTACGGCTCTGAGGCGCGCTGTTGACCCGCTCCCACTGCCAACTTCCCTTTTTCCCAGCCTGTCCTTATCCGCGCGTCCAAGCCTCCGATTTCATTCTCCCCCGCACAAAATGCCACACACTTGTAACTTTAGTCTCCCTTCGGCAAAAACTTGCTCTCTCCTGAAAGGCTTTTTTTTTTTAAACTTTAAGAGAGGAGGGAGAGAAGGGAAATTCTTATCAATCTCCTCTTAGATTTTGGGCATTTGAAAGCACGGTGTAATGTTTCAGGGAAAACTTCCAATTAAATACTGTAAAAAAAGATAAAATAACAGTATCCCGGTCGCTGGTATTAAAGCCCCCTTTTGTTGATTTATTGTACATTAGCCACTGAGCCATGCAAAGGGAAAAGGGGACATTTCAGAAGGGGATTCTATTTGTATGCATCCTGCGTTCTGCTCCACACACAATCAGGCCTGTATTGCGTTTTGCAAATTTATACCAGGATGTAGGTTTAGAGTGTCCCCACACCCCCCTCCCCTGAAAGAAAAAAAGAAAGTTTTTCAAGTAAGTGTCTGCTTTCATGAGCACAAGTGATTGAGGCTCACAAACAAAGCTTTGTTTCTAAACTCACAGATGTACAGCCCCGCCGTAGCTTTGTCCGCCGCCCCTGAGAAGCATTCATAGATTTCTATTAGGAGCACAACATTGGATTGTTGAGGAAATACTTTAAGAGTGGACATCCAATAATAACCCCGAAAAGCTTTCCCAGGGTTGTATTTTTCACCCAAGAGGAGGAAAGGAAAGAAGGCTTTTCTGCCCTGATATCAGATAAAAAGAAAGTAGCCTGCCTTTTTTTTTTTATGTCCTTCTTTTCACTCTTTCCTCATGCCTTCGCTTTTGTAAAACGCCCTGAGAAACTAATGAGACTCCTCCACAAAAATAATATTTAGCACTTTCAGCTTTGACTGAGATTCTGGGACAAGATAATGTGTGAATTTCAGATTTAACTTCCTGAGACAGTTGTCCTTTAGGAACATTCTGAGGGCGTATGCTCGCAGTATTTCCATGTTCTTATCATTCAAAGGAAATGCCAGTGAAATTACAGTTTTCACGCCACTACATTCATTTTCTAGAATTTACATAAAAACATATTGATGATCCTATATTCCAAACCTGCTTGGTGATCTCTTACAAAAACTCAGTGTGAGGCCCCTATGCTCCAGATATTTGTCAGTTTTAACAGCAGTTTCACATTTTTATTTTTAACATCACACACTTCATACAATAACTGTTGGAGGCCAAAAAAGCTGAGTTGAGAAGGTGACTTTAAATGTATTCCATTCAAATTATAAGTTACCTGTAACAAAAAAAATTGTCGCTAACCTCAGTATTGAAATATAAAAGTAATGTCACCTGATTATTTGCCATTCTTTTGTATTCCCTTGAAATCATGCTAATACATAAAAGAGAAAAGGAATATCATAAGATGTTTTTTACTTAAGTGTTATATCTAAGACAACAGAACAATGTGACCTTAATAAAGAAGAAACCAAGACATTTAGAATCAAGAATGATTTTATTGATAGGAAAACCTGCCTTTCATGAAGCATATTCAGGCAGCAGCCATACACCAACAATGAAACACATGAGCAATACTACAGTTTAAAGCTGAGAGAAAATGCTCCGTTTTAGTTTAATACACCCAGTTAAGCTCACACACACTATTTTATGAACATATAGGTTCACCTGCTGAATTAAAAACAGAACAGATGAACCAAAGAAAGTGAAAACCATAAAGCAGATTCAGGCAGTAGGCGTATAGATTCTCACTTAAAGTATTAGCCTACAGAACAGTACAGCTGACAGAGAAGAGAGAACATCTGATCCTTTACAACAAACACTATGCTCTTTTTAGGTTTTCACTGACATGCTAGTTATCCTCAATATTTAGAAATGTAACAGTAATCTGATTATGTTATTTCTTTATGTAACTTTAAGGGAATACCGGGTTTTCTTGTATCCTGATTACGTTATCCCGTTACATGAAATCTGTTACTCCCCAGGTCTGAAGGATTGAGTTTGAATGAAAAGCAAAAATGTATAAAAATCCCCAATCTCCAATTTGTTTCACAGAACATTCCATTACATGTTACTTGTTAGACGCTTTTATCCAAAGCGACTTACATACTCAATACTGTGGGCAATCCCCACAGGAGCAATTTGGGGTGAAGTGTCTTGCCCAGGGACACAACGACATGCTGACTGCAGTGGGGTTTGAACCTGTGCTCCCCTGATCCGAACACCAACGCACACCCCACTGCACCACACGCCTCACTTTCTTTATTCTTCTTTCGTTATCTAATAATCTCCGAAATATCTCCTCCTCCTTAGCTACAAAAGTAAATGCTGTGCATGGACATATCTCTCTTAACAATATGTTTTTTTTCAGTGGAAAGTGCTTTTACTTTTGATACTTTAAGAAAATGTTACTGATAATATTCATGTACTGCATGAATTGTATGGAGCTTGTTTGGAAAGTCTTTCCAGAAATGTATTGGTGCTTTCACTTAAGTAAAGAATCTGATAACTTCCTATACCACTGGAAATGTAACTCTGAAAAAAACTTGCACATCATTGTGAACATGAAATGATGCACTCAATTTGCCCATAAAAATACAAATAAATATTCCCTTACATACATTTGTCTGAAATACGTGGATATAAAGTGTATTTTTACTCAGTTTAGTTTGTGCTTTCTGACAGCTGATGACCCTTTAACTTCAAGAAAGTGTTCAAGTCACACACACACACACACACACACACACACACACACACACACACACACACACCCAGGAGGCTCCTGTTGGAGTTAGATGACAGAGGAACAATTATCCGTCTGATTCTCTTGTCGATGCAGTTATGTGTTATGCGGTCGATGGACATGTACTTGTTATCCCTGATCGATGCTGAGACACTTCATAATGTGAGGTGATGAAGGTGATGAAGCTGATCCCTGCGCCACGTCCTGATCCCCATTTAGCTGTGATTGCTGGCGTGAATCTGTTTGCTGCTTATGGATTAGCTGCGTTGGCCCTGAAGAGGCTGCAGTTGATGATGTGATTAAATCAATGATCATCTCTGCGTCTTTGATTCGTCTCGTCTGGCTGCGCTGCTCGGCCCTCTGTCTCTGCAGCAGGGGAAATATTACCCAGGATGCACCTCAAAGGCACGTTCACTGTCTTGGTGTTTAATACAAGAAAAGGCAAGAAAATAGCATTATTTTAACTGGGGTATGCAAAATGTAAGAGTAGTGTGATGTGTTCAAGATTTTGGATTTTGATGGCAGTTCCTATACGTTTTTTCTTTTTACTTTTTAAGTTTACTATCCTTTTTTTTATAAGATTGCTAGTTAATGTTTAGAGTGTGTTTTAAGGAGATTTAATTTTTTTGTATTTTTTTGAATTCTCAAGATTTGTCATTTTAGGGAACTCTCCCTTTAAGGGATTTGTATGGCTTTAAGGTATTTTTAAGGATTTCTTTATACTGTACATGTTTAGATTACATTACATTACATTACATTCACTTGTTAGACGCTTTTATCCAAAGCGACTTACATTCTCAATACTGTGGGCAATCCCCACAGGAGCAATTTGGGGTGAAGTGTCTCAGGGACACAACGACATGCTGACTGCAGTGGGGTTTGAACCTGTGCTCCCCTGATCCCAACACCAACGCACAACCCACTGCACCACACGCACCCCCAGCCTAGATATTTCCAATCGTTAGTTTTTCAGCTTTTAGGGAACAATTTGTGAAATTTGATTCATCAAATGTTGTTGAAATCTAAACAGTTTGTGGATTTTAATGTTTTTTAAGGGTTAGGGTTTTTGTATGCATTTCGAGCTTTTAGTGATTTAAAGTAAATATTAAGATTTTTAGGTTTTACCTGGATTTCCCTGAATTTTCAGGGAAATATAAGTTATTTATTATAATTTTTTACCATTTTGTTCCAATGTTATATCCCCAACATAGTCTACTCTTTTATCGAGGTTTTTTCCTTTGTTAAAAATATCAATTTTTTAATAGAGTGGATCATTTTACCAATATTTTTTCTTCAAAGTAGACAGCGTGCACTAAGCATTGTGGCTAAATGTTTAGCACTCAGTTGTTTTACAACCTTAAAGCGTTTATCTGCTCCACAGACGATGAATGAGCGCTGCTGCAGCTCTGCCTCAGTTGTGTCTAGACTACAGGAAATGCAAAATTGCATTTGTTTACAGCCTGTCGGAGCTCAAAGCGGGCGGTGCTTTCAGAGAGCAGCAGAGAGGGAGGGTGGCAGAGAGAGGCAGCAGAGAGCAGGATATGAGAGGGTTTGTGCAGGGCCAGGATGTGCTGTAAAACTGTTGTAAAGCAGATTGGATTCGTTTTACTATTTGCATCTCATGACATTTGTTTTTCCCTCCCTCCTCTCTCCCGCCTCTCCCCCTCTTCTCTTTCTGAATGGACCGTTTGACGCACGTTCTGCCATTTTGTGGCTGGGAGAGAACAAAGTGTGAGGCAGGTAGAAACAGAAACATTCCCTGGGTTTAATTGAGGCCAGAGTTTATGAGAAAAGCTCTCTGTTTTCTTTCTTCTTCTTCTCTCCTTTTCATTTCTCTGTAAACACCAGGCCAGGCAGAAAGTGTCAGCGAGCGGCGGCAGAATCATGATATCTGCCAGTTCCTACGCCTCAGGACCAGACATAATACAAACATGAGTATGATGACAGATTTGTTCTGCTGTCGTCTATCCAGCTATTGATTATCCTTCAGTGGGAGGCCATAAATGACCCGTGATCATCTGGCTGAAAAACATACTCCCAACATCTGACCTGTCACTAGAGGTTAATCAAATAAACCGTGCAGGCCCTATGGAGCATGACTTTGCAATTATCCGTAACTTGCTCCTACCGCGCCGCCTTTTATTGCATCATTAATATGTGGGAAGCCAGGGTGAAAACTGAGGGTGACGGCAACTCTCAGAAACACTACTTGGTGTTTAACATGCAAGATCTGCTAAAGGAAGGAGAACATAAACACTTTGGTAAGGGAAAAAACCCTCTATCTTGATTCCACTTTAGACGGTGACTATGATGCCTAAATATGTAATACATCCCCTTAATATCTGCTGTGATGCTGTCACATTTAGGATAGGGTCAATGGAAGTTGCTAATATAAGAGAATGGAGATCAATGGCAGCTGTCATGTTGTCTGTCACTGTGAGAAGAACACATCATAACCTGGAACTGTAACAAAGGCAGCATTTTGCAGGTTTTTTCCCCCCCAGAAGGCCATGAGAAACTTCTTACTTTTTATAATTATTTTAGATATTTTGTACACAAGGTTGAAACTATGAATTCTTACTTTACTTACTACTTTATTTTCACTTTATAGTAAGTACAAAAAAAAACAAATACAGCTTCTCATTCCAACGTAGTGCATCTTCTAAGAAACATTGAAAATAATTTCTAAAAAGATTCCAAATGTTGATCTTAAATGTACAATGTTTATATCCAGAAGTATTTAGGTCAAGGAATGGGCATTTTGCATGTTTTTCTTTTCAGAAGGGTGTGAGAGAAATTGACATACTTTTAGAAACTTATTTTTTTATTAAATTAAATATTTTTCAACAAGGTTAAAACATTAAGGGTTTACATTACTTAATTTTTTTTTTTCAACATATATGTTATATACAAAAAAAAAGCATTCAGTATAGTCTTGTGTTCCAACATACAAACTGCTGAGAAACGTTTCGAATAATTGCTAAAATGTGCAAACTTGGCTTTGAAATGTACACTTTTTATATCCAGAAAAATGTTTTAATGATTGAATTCATCAATCTTCAATTTAGCAACCTTGTAATACATTCAGCGCAGAATATAAAATACAGAAGTGTGCGTGTTGTCCATGTTTTACATCCCCTCCCCCCCTGTACGGAGCAAGACAATAATAAGACAAAAAAAACAACAACAATATTAAGTAGAAATATCACATAAAGAATATTAGAGACGTTTGAATGATCCTGATACTGACGAACAACTGTTGTATAAGGGATCAGTTAGTGGATATATCCATAAGTGTTTGGATCCAAAAATGACAGGTTCAGGAGAGTCTGGAGAATCCAAAGACTCCAGAAATGATCAAATTAACAAATGATTGTGGCTCTTAAACTTTAAGAATTAAACAATTGTTCAGCTTTAGCCAGTAAATACTAGTTTGATTGTAAGTCTGATGAGGACCAGCAGAGGCTGTTTCAGACAATACTGCTGATAAAACCACTAAGCATTTTTTAAAGTTGAGTAACCTCCCTCCGTCTGCCGTGGCTAGTAAGCAAAGTAGCAAACTTACCTAGAACTTTGAAATTCAGATCCTGGTATATTTGGGCTGAAAGGCGATTTAGAAGTAGCCTCTCCCAGGCCTGAGTGAGAGTGCAGTGAAACTCTGGGAATGTGTGCCATCTTGCATGATAAATATCAGTGATTTGCTCCAGGCTTCAGACGGTTACTCACAGGAAGTCACTGTTTGAGTGGGTTTACACAGATGGAGACCATTCTTAGTCAACATTCACATAAAAATCAGTCTGGGCCCTTTTTTAGTTTCTTTTTTCCCTCTTGCCTCCTTTTCATTGTGTGTAGACGGTGGCGGAGCTTTGCTGTTTTACTGGCTGGGGGACGACACCTTTATTTGTTTGACAGCTTTTACTTTTCACGAGGATCTGCAACTTCACACAGACATGAGTAAGCTCGTCCTCATCGTTCATGTTCTCACAAAGCTGAAAGATGTTTATCTTATCTGGGAATTCCCATTCCTTAAGTCTGCTATCAAGTAGACAACATGGTTTTACTTTCTGTGCTCTGATGATGTGGCAGGACAACATGTTGTAGTAACCAGCAGTTATTGGCCTTCTGCTCTGAGTTATGAGGACACTGTTTCTCCTGGTGAGTTTCAGGATGAGTTTACAATCATTATTCTGTCCTCTGTCTGTCTCCCACTGAGCCACGCTGGACCAGGAGGCTCGAGCATCTTCACATGTGTTGCTGTAACAGAGAGGCCTGCAGGCTCCTCTCACTGCCTCACTGTGTGATGGGCCAGTGGTGGAACACGTATTCACATATTAACAATACTATGTGTAACGGTATTCCACGGCAGGTTAGCGTGTCGGCGAGAATTTACTAAGGTTCAAATATTATAAGTAAAGCGTATTGAAATTAAAAGGAAAGGTTGTGAGGAACATCTACTGTAGCTGATGGAGGAGGTTATCTTTGGCAATTTATACACTTTGGACAACTTTAACATTTGAAATGAATTAGAAAAGGTAGAAAGTTAAAGAAAAAGCTAATAATATACAATTTAAAGTATTACAAAAATAATGTAACAAACGTAATTTTCTATGTAATTTTAAAAAAATTTTTAAATGAAATTATAAATCTTAATTTTAAAAGTTTATTTAAATGTAATATTTAATTAGTATTTCTATGGGTTTTCCTGTTGTTTTGGGGTATATCAACATCTTTTTTAGTTTCAATGCAAAATCCGTTAGCTGTTTGATTCTCTCTTGACCGGTGTCTGTGTGATAATGTAAATAAATATAGCACCTTTTCATTTTACTTACATGTTTCTTATAAGCGGACTTGGTGAAAAGAGACCTTTCGTACATTTTACACATGTTAGCATTTAGATATCTTGATTTCATTTCATTTAAATACGTTATACTTCAGTGAAGAACAAGTATCTCAAAATTGTACTTTTGAGTGGATTTACTCATTTACTATCACCACTAATGTTTGCTGCAAGTCACATTTAAGTTACATAACCACAATCAAATGTTTGTGGATTCCTACATTGAATACCAAACCCTGGTTTCCCAGATTAACGGATTGCCAACTACATTATTTGTCAGAGTTGGTATGAAATGCTGATTCTGTTAATGCTGGAGTTGAAACAAAGGGCTACCTGCAGGCAGTCTGCTTTGTTAGTCGGCTCTGAAAAGACTTCTTACTTTCACTTTGATCTAGAACCATCTATTCTCATGCGAAACGATTGTGCTGCCTAATTGTTTGTGGAATAAGAAAGAAGCACCATGCTGATATATTCATGTGTATCTCCTCTTTGTTTTAACAGATCTATGGCTGAAAAGTTTCTCATCATTTGAAAATTGACACTTTCAACTCTGGTGTATTTCATGTAAAGAAAGCAACTCCAAGATACTGTAGTTTTCCTCTAGTTTTCCTTTACCAGCCTCACATGTTTCTTGCTCAAAGGTGGTAATTAACTACTGTTTTACTGCAGCCATTGTTGTAATTGGCGCGCAAGTTTGTGAGAGGGATTAACTTCCTTTTTTCCTGAAATGTGCAGATTTTTTCGCCGTTAGGTTTGTTGTCATGTACGTTCGCAAGTCAACAAAGTCACAACACATCATTATGAAGCTTTTATGTATAAGAAAACAGCAGCTGAGGAGGTGTTATATCTGCCTTACAGGTGTTATACACCTTCACAAGTTTCCTCGACCAACAAAAAGTTCCCTAAAGCAAATCTTCTTCTTTTTCTTGCCTGTGCTCCAACAAATAAATAAACCGAGGTGATATTATCCCCCGCTTTTATTTAATTGTCTGTGTTTTTTTACTACCTCATCCAATTCCCCCCTTTTTGATCCAAGTCCGCTGGTATCATCAGCTTCTTCATTTCCAGCTTGAAGGCGATCCTGACACTCGGGACGTCATGTGAAACCGTGAAGGACAGGAGGCAATAAGTCGGAGAATAGCAGCAATCTTCAGGAAAGTTCTCCATTCACTGTCACTCCCGTAGTTCTCTGTCCTCTTATCCAGCCTTGAAGATAAAGAAAAAAAAATCAATACAGAAACACAGTGTTAGATAAAAGCAGAGAGGGGGAGAGAGTAGAGCGAAGTTGGTTGTAGTGAATTAAAGCGATCAGAAATTCCCCGGCCCTCGGCCCTCGGTCTCCTACATAACCTAACAGCCCTGTCTCTGTGCTGTCTATCACTCTCTGCTCTCTGTTCAATCCCGCTTTGTTCACTTCTGATTTCTTTTTGGTCTATTCCCCGTCTGCTTTGTGCTTTGGGATGAAGGACCTGCTCCCATTCAGCTGCAATAACTGCTGAGTGAAGGTTTTGGATATTGCCAGGGAGCCTGTCTGAGCCTCCATATCAGCTTTGACAATTGCCGGTCTCTCCGGAGGGACGTGAGGATGGACTGCAGTGATCAGTCTTTTGTTTTTAGCCGTGTTAGCAGCGTGGCTCTAGGGATGGCTGTGTCAGACGGCCAGTCCAACACTCTGGTACAGACTGAAATATCTCGGCTTCTATTGGATGGATTGCCATGAAATGTTGTGCCGACATGCATTGTCTTCAGAGGATGAATCCTAAACACTCAGCTGATCCTCTGGCCATTTAGCGCTTCCATGATGTTTACATTTGTGAATTAAGTGAAATTACGTAACACATTTTCAATAGATTGCAATTCAATTAGGTGCAGCGCTCACGATCCCCAGAGGTTGTATCATAGTGACTTTGCTGATGTTCATAATGTTCCTATGGAAGCAAAAGCAAGTTGACATTTTCTTTTGTTTGTCTCAACTATTGAAAAGATCCCCATGAACATGCGTTAAGACATTGGTGATCCCCAGAGAATGAATAAGTGTGACATTGGTGATCCTCTGACTCCTCATGTAGCGCCATCACAAGGTGGACTTTGTGTTTTTTTGGGAAATATCATTAACAACTTTTGAATAGATCACCATAAAACTGGTGCAGACATTCACAATCCCCAGAGGATGAATCCAACATTTCTTTGCGGATCTTCTTAATATTTCTCTAGAAGCAAAAGCACATTTTTTTTTTTTAAGTGAACTGTCTCGACAACTATCGGATAGAGGCCATGCATATTTGTAAAGACATTCATGGTCACCAGATGATGAATTAAACTGATTTTTGTGATCCATTGACTCTTCATCTAGCGCCATCACAAGGTTGACATTAATGTTTTTTTTTTTATATATCTCAACAACTTTTGGAGTAATCCTAATGACATTTGGTAAACACATTCATGATCACCAGAGGGTGAATCCTTATCACTTTGCTGATCCTTTGATTTTACTGTATTGCCACAAGCAGGTTGAAATTTTTGGATTTCAGTGACCTGTCTCAATTTAAGTGATCCTTTGACTCTTCTAGCACAATCAAAGGTGCTTTTTTATTGAAATATCTTACCTTTTGGATATATTGCCATGAAATCCCTAGGATGAATCCAAGTGACTTTGCTGATCTTCTAAATGTTTCTCTCTAGAACCAAGACGAATTGACATTTTATTTAGTGAATTGTGTCAACGAGACATTCATGATCACCAGAGGATGAATAAGTCTAACTTAGGTTATTCTCTGTGCCATCAGGAGCTTGACATTTGTGTTTTTTTGTGAAATATCTCAACAACTTTTGCAAGGATCACAATGACATTTGGTGAAGGCATTCATTTCCCAAGAGGATGAATCTGTTTGGCCTTGTGATCCATTGACATGTTAACTACCAGGAGGTTTTTGGTGCAATATCTTGACAACTATTTGATAGATCGCCAATTTGGTGCTTGGTCAAGCTTAGCTGTACTTCCTTTGACGTTACAAATAGCAAATGTTAGCATGCTAAAACACTACTGATAAGCACAATATACCCCAGTTACATCCAAATGTCCTCAGTTTAATTACTGAATTTAGCTATATGTCTAAATGTAAAATGCATTTAAATAAGTCTGCATTTTTTTGGAATGAACACATCTATCAACGATATTAAGATGATGCCTCAAAGTCTCATCGTAACACATTTTAAACATCATAGAGCCTAAGAGCTGCTGGCTGAACTGTCTCCGTCTCAGTGTTGTTTCACCTGCTTCTTGTACAATATATGTGTTCCCTCATCCGCTCTGCTCTCAGCTCCCTCTGCTCCTCAGGTACCAGATCACATCGACATCTGATGAGTTGTAGCAGATATCAGGGCCGCATGTGATGCTCCTCAGGACGTATTTCAGAGGGAGTTGAGGCCGTATTTCACCGTTTCAGGGCTGAGGCGCCGTCATGTATTAATTAAAATCCAAATACCCTGTATTGATTGTGTTATCAGGCTAGTGCAGGCTGGGCCCGGCGTATTGATCCGGCCTGTGATTTATGATCATTTTCAAGAAAAATCCTTTTGTGTGATTATATGAGGAAACAAAGCCTGAGTGAGTGTAATTCTTTTAGATCTATTATGTAGCAGGGTCCCGGTGGTGGAAGGCTAAACAGACTGCCACCCTGAAGCCCCCCAGAGGAGAAATATTGTTAACTTAAAAATTGTTATGATCCAGTTGGTTTCATGGGAAAGTAAATCAAATGAAGTCGATGGCTCCACAGTCGCTACTAACCGAGGCTGCAGCCTGTGGCTCTAACCCCTTTGACTGTTGGATACTCCTTATTTTGGGACTTGACATAATTCCCCAAGCATACGTTAAGGTCAGTTCAGCCACATCTTAAGGGCAGCTGTTTTCTAAGTAGAATGGTCGTCCACCAATCGGGGGGTTGTTGGTTTGATCCCCAGCCCCTGGAGTCAACATGTCGAACTGTCCTTGGTCAAGATACTTAACCCCAGATTTCTCCTGATGGCGTGGCCAACAGTTTAGGAGTGTGTGTAAATGTTAGTGTCCCTGAGCAGGGGGCACCTTATACAGTATCTGCATCTGTATGAATGGGTGAATGCTTATTAAGGGGTTGCAAAGACTTGAAAAATGATGTATAAATGCAGCCCATTTAAAAAGAAAATCATGTTTTTTGACAAATCATTGGTGACCGCAGCCATATTATTATTTTTTTATTTGGCCCACCATCTGATTTCAATGGAGGTGAATGCAATTGTATTATTTATGTTTCTAGAGATTACCATGATATTGGATTACTTTACAAAGGCCTGAATCAAACTCGATCATGGAAAAAATAATATATCTGCACAGTAGGTAAAGGGAATGTGGGTACACTGAGATCATTACATGCTTCATCACTGTATTGGCACTGGCACTTGCTGCAGATTTTTCCAATATTAACATAAATTCTAGTGACTTTTTGTTGGCTCAGGGTAAAACATAATGACTCTTGGTGATGTCACAAAGATGTCTTACCAAAAAATAAAAACTGACAGACTGCCATCTGCCCACTCAACCAATGTTTTCCCGACAAATGTCTCTATTGTGGTTGTGCAATAATGTCTGTTTGGAAGGCACTTACAAAGACTTCCGTCCTTTTAAAAGAGATGCCAGATCAGAAAACGCTCACAGGGGTTTTGAATGGAAGGCAATGACAAAATGCTTATTTTGTTGTTAAGGTCTCAGGACTACTAAAAAACGAATTTAATCACACCCTGTCTGATCATTTGCATATTTACTGTCTCAGATAAAGGAAATATTCTAGATGTCTTATACATCCTTTTTATACGTTTCCTCTCAATTCAACTATACATATTTATTAACTTTGGAAACTTTGGGATCTCCAACAGAATTTGAAATAAAATGTTTAGGTTTGATCAAATGTTTGGCTGCAGAGTATATCATGATCCACCAATAGGTCAGCACGTCTAAAGAGCTGGAATCACTTTTTTTTATTTAAAGAAATGTGCCCAAACTTCCCTTATAGGCCAGTACACTTGACATGGAAATAATTTCACCTCAGTATGGAGATGAAGTCTCAACGTCTTCCCCTGGACTCTTGTGGTGTCCTTTAGCTTGACATATCTCTGCAGAGCTTTGCATTTAGCTGCTGGCTGTCCGTCTCAGCGGCCATTAGTTAGAGTAAGTAATTTAAACAAAATAAATAAGATTTATATTATTTGCTTGTTTTGAAGCAAATTTAAGTTTTTTGTGGAAATATAGTTTTCCAGAAATATGTTCCCTAACTAACTTATATTTTTTCTAAAATGTAGGGCCTCTGCTTTATTATTTTAGATCCCGGCATTCATTTAATATGGGGAGGTAGTTCACAAGTAACATCAATGTTAACTTAGTCAAGTTATACAAGACATGTACATCGTATAATATCCAGTATGCATAAACCTAAAACTGGGACATTTAATCCTTTTTTCAAATTGCCTACTAGTTAGTCATTTGCCCAACAAAACAACAGAAAATAAACAAACAGAAAAGAACAAAAACACCCAAATACAAAAAAGCATATCCTTAAAAAGGATTCATGATGTCAGTATTTCCATAAATGCCTCATAATAAACGGGGAGGTTATACCAACAGTTCTCTGCCACGTTGACTACAGTTCAACAGTTTAATCTTCACAGTGTTTGTTACATGTTTTTCAGGTAACTGTGAATAACCCGTTCATAATGTTTTCTAGTATTATGTCTGTATTCTGTTTAATTGTAAGTATTCATTCACTTCCTGCAACACCCAAACTGAAAACATTACTCATTTATCATCTAATTAATTGAACTTGGCATTGTGAACACATCTCTTATGCTCATCATACCAAACAATGAACAAATTGATACATGTTCCTCTCACAGATGTACACAATAATTCCCCTCGAGTGGTGCTTCAGTGTGAGTGCAGTCTGCGTCAGTCTGGCCAAGTTAGAATCTGGAAGAGATCATGGTCAAGTATAGTAGCTAGTTTGATTTTGTGTGCCACCGCTGGTTACAAGGAATCGATATCGAATCAAGGAGGGTTGAGTTTCCCAGATAAGCCCTCTTCGGCCACTCTGGCTATTCATCATAAGTCTGTGGAAACCTGATAGGTCAGAAGAAATGATATTCCGGCAGGAGCGGGGTCTCCTTATCTCTCCATAGCAGGGGAATAGGAGACATGCCGATCAATACCGGGCTGTTGTGTAGTACTTGCAATTATCAACAGCTGATTCTGTCCTCCCCCAGCTGCATCTTTTAATACCACATAATTACAAGTTGT
The DNA here is from genome assembly GCA_031216635.1 of Dissostichus eleginoides. Lineage (NCBI taxonomy): Eukaryota > Metazoa > Chordata > Actinopteri > Perciformes > Nototheniidae > Dissostichus > Dissostichus eleginoides. The sequence continues at coordinate 6,563,296 of CM062280.1, forward strand.
GGGACAATGCCATGGTGGAAGGGGATTACAGCTTTAGTGTGCTTCAAGCTTTGAAATAGCTACAGTGTGGAAGAGGAGGATCAAACTGATTTGATTCATACTCTGATATTTGGCTCTAATTCCCACTGTGATCTTTAGCTACTTCACTATGGGCTAATCAAATGTAAACCAACCACCAAACCTTACAAAATTGAAGACTAGAGGGTCTATTTTTTAATTTTATTTCCAAACTGATATTGGTTTACCCTCCTCACATTTCTGATAATCAGAGGTGGGAAATAACTAGTACATTTACTAAAGTACTGTCCTTAAGTACAATTTTGAGGTCCTTGTACTTAACTTGAGTATTTCCATTTCTCTTTAAAAATGTAAGTGGACTCACTCTTTAAGTCATAAAAGAGTCAAATGATTTAAATATTTTACAAAAAGTCAATCAGACCTTTGTTTGTCTATACAGTAAAATGCTATTTGATACAACAGTATTGTCTGGCCATGTCACATATGTAAATATAATTATGTACACACATTAATGCAATTTTCTGTACTATGAGTACTTTTACATTTTATACATTAAGTACATTTTGTTGATAATACTTTTGTACTTCTTCTTAAGTAAGGACTTTTATTTGACAATAATGTATTGGTACTTTTACTCAAATAAAGCATCTGAATACTTCTTCCACCACTGCTGAGTAACTGTAAGTAACTAAGTATATTTAGTCAAGTACAATTTTGAGGTACTTGTACTTTACCACTACATTTATTTTGTACCTTTAGTTACTTTACAGATCTGGATTGATGATGTGAAATATAATCAAGTCTTAAATCAGACTTTAGTTCCACCTGGAGTAAATTCACAAGCTACCCTGCAGTATACAAAGTCATTAAAACTAGCTGCACCTTTACCAGCTTTGAGAACACTTTAATGATCAATCATTATAAAACATATCATATATATTATTCTGAAATGGACCAATCTGCACAATGACTACTTTTACTTTTGGTACTTTAAGTATGTTTTGATGCTAATACATTTGTACTGGAGTAACATTTTTGATTGAAGGACTTTTACTTGCAACACAGTATTCTTACACTCTGGTAGGCCTACTTCAACTTTTACTTAAGTACAACACCTAAGTACTTTTTCCACCTCTGAAGGATGACTTATTTTCCAACTTGGAGAAATTGTTCGCTCTTTTATGGCGCCAAATTGTGGGAGGTCGTAACAAATGAAGCACGGGCTCCAGCAGCCCCAGCGGTATCCTGGCAGCAGCCTATCGCAGGCGGCTGAGGGGCTTCTAATGATGGACCGGAGGCGGAGGCACCAAGGAGCGCCGGTGCCTCGGACAAACAAGGGAGCCTCACTTCCGAAACACACCGGCTGGAGACCGGACCTATCTGCGATCTGAGCGAGGTGTTTGCGCAAAATCTGACTTTATTTCACATTGTTTGCGCTCTAACTACTTTTTTTAAAGGATTTTCTTCTGGACTTTACGCAGTTTTTGGACACAGCCTCTCCTCCTGTGGAAGGATAACTGCTCTCGAGGCGACATCCATCCATCCATCCATCAGAGAAGTCAACTTAAACTGGAGCGGCTCTTTTGACGCAAACTCGTCAAAAAGCTCCCAAAGAAAGGCACTCTTAATCCCAAACGGACACCAGGATGCAGCATTTGACCACAAAGTTAAACCAAGGTCTGCTACACAACGCACGAGCCACTCACATGTCGGACTAAACCATGTTGGAGTTCCTCGGAGAGTTGTGCGTAAAAGCATCACCGGACAGGAAGTGAACTAATTATTATTTAACCCCATCCCTCATTTCCATATCTTGCGTGAGTTGGCTGGACTGCAGCCAATCACCCGCCGAAGGGCAGCAGGAGTCGTAAAAGCGCTATCCTTCCTCCATCACCATCACACTGTCATGCGCAATCTGCACACGGGCATCAGCAGCAGCAGGAACACTTCGTTTATTCCAGCGGCCCCGCTCCGGCTGAAGGGTCCCACTCGCTGCTCGTAGATGAGCCGGGGTGAGGAGGCAGAGAGGCGCAGAGAGAGCTCAACATGTCCCGCCGCAAGCAAGCCAAGCCGCAGCAGCTCCAGGCGGAGGGAGAGGCGAGGAGCGCACCGCTCTGCCATACCGGTACGTGTGTTTAAAACCACTTTTACTGTGTTTACTGCAGCTGATGGGATAAAAAACAACAACTATGAGTAGGGCTTAATTTAAAGACTTTTATTGCAAAGAAAAGGTTTAAGATTAAGAAAGATTGTGGCCCAGACCATTTTAATATCTAAAATGTTGGACGAACTGTATTTTACAAACTAAATTGAGTGGTTTAAATTGGTTCACAGTTTTATTTATTTTTTACAATTTGAGCATCAATTAGTTTTCACACTTTGAATGTCTGAAGTCTGCTAGATTACAAAAAATAAATGTCTAAAAAGTTTATGAATCTGTTACAAGAATGGAATTAAATGTTGGATAGTTAAATTGTTTTTTAGTGTTTTAACAAAAAACGGTTCTACATGTATTTATTTATTGGATATGTGGACACATAAGTAATCAAAGTAACGTTATTCTGAAAACGCTAGGCTACAAAACGATCAAACCTCTCATGAATTCAACTATTTTCACATGTTATTTAATGTAACTTTAACCGTTTTAGGGGATATGGAAAGGCCTGTTGTGTAATCCACCAACAATAAAAGCTTTAATATAACTAAAGCTGAAATACGTTTTCATTTTGTAGGGTATTTTGATTTGTGTTCGAGGCCTTCTTGACAACTATTAAAACTGCAATGAGAAACAGTAATCTTATACGTCATAAGAAAATAAACTAAAATGAAATTGTGGCCTTAATGATATTACTTTTATGATAATAAAAGTGTATTTTACATGCATGCAGGATCCCTGGGTTTAACTGATATTCTTACTTTAAAAAATATCAATATTTTCACCACAAATTACCTAGAAAATTCACAATATTGAATGAATCTCAACATCCATTATATCATATATATAAACAATCTAGTTTTAAAATGATCAGCCCTGTACACTTTGTAATGAGATACCACTTCATCCTATGCCAGCCCATGGTGTGGAACACTAACCATTTTTAATGATTTAATATTAAAATAAAAAATTAGATTTGATCATATCTGTAGGAAAGCTGGATGTTATTTGTACGTATCAGCACTGATATTATAACATACATAAACCTTTAATGTATTGGACAAGAGGTTATCCAAAAAAATGACTGAATTCAAAAATGTATTTGGCCTTCGCTCTCTAAATATTGTGCAATGACAAAATTGGTTTGCAACATGCTTGGCTGTAGCTGACAGTTCATAAATGAATCTGAATTAATATAATCTAATATGATTCAATTGATTCAAGTATTTATTTCTATCCCGGTCAACTTTATTCAACATTTAAGTCATACATCTGAAAAGCAAAAGGCCTGCGCATTAATTCAAATCATCCTCCCCTCAGTTCTTGTCTCATGTCAGTCAGTGATTTATTAATTATTATTGGTGTGTGTGAGAAGGTGTCGAGTGTGTTCGAGGCCCCCCCACAGCCCTGCAGCCAGGCGGGGGGGCTCGGTCACTCGGAGAGGGGCTTTGATTGAGCCTGCTGATTTAACCTTTGTCAGCCTCACCCTGCGAGGGGCAAGTGCTCCACGTCTGCATCATAATACAATTAGTACATGTGAAGCGGTGACCTCTGCAGCCGCGGGTCACTCAGAGGCAGGAGGCTCTGCGCTGGCCCCACTCTGTTTGCTTTGCTGCTGCAGACCCTTTTTCCTGGCCAAACCACACAGCGAGAAACACTCATAAATCTGTTTTCTGCTCCTAACATAATGGATTGAGCGATCGGTGACATTTAAAAAAGACATGTCTATCAGTGTTATTATATTTGGAATCTAAATCAAAACTGATCTTTTCTTTGTTTTTCCTGGAAGAGAAACCATTCCCAAAATCCACAGGGAAAGTGTTTTCGCTCCTGTGTTTGCTGAATCGCCTTGGTGATCTTCAGACCACCCACATGGAGAGCCAGTCACTCTGATTATTTACCTCTTCACTTTCAAATACATTTAACCCTATCAACTGTGGTCACACTCTTCTTTTTTACACCAAATTTCTTTTTTTAAATCAATTTTTATGACACAGATGGGACACAGTTAGAAGCTTAAGCCTGTCATTTAATTAAAAACATATTCCTAGTTAATACAGACATTTATCAGTGTGTTTGCATGAGGATCTGTTGAGTGTTCTGCTATAATTGTGAATACAACAGATGTCCCATTCGGGGTTATAGCTTGAACACACTGATACTCATTCTCTCAGGTGGTGAGACAGAGTGATAACACACACGCATACACACAAACTACGTGCATTGTAACACACACATTCACACAAACTGCGTGCATGTACAGTCTGGTAGCTCACACACACACATTCATGGTCAATTTAACACAAAGACAGGCACGTTAAATTGTCCACATTTACTGCGTTTAAGTGCAGCATATGTCGGCCACACACACCCAGAACACACACTCATTACATTTCATTATTCATGATTTGGTTTCATCTTGTGGTTTTTAATTACATTTGTTTTTATTTTCCCATTGCAATCCAAATTATTGCTAAAAAGTTAAATGAAATAACATATTACCAATCTATTTTCTTTGGTGCTTTTTAATTGTGATTCTTAAATTTGTGTAGGGAAGCCGGAGTGTATGTAAAAATAATTTACTATTGATTTCCCCAAATGTTCCATCTGGTAATGCTGTCTGTTCCCCAAAGCCTGAACAGATGCAACAGTGATTGTAAAATGTAAAATCTTTTCTCAAACTACGTCACTTATGAGCTACTGACGGAGGAGGGGAGGAAACTGTGATGTCAAAAGATCCCTTTCAAACTGACATATATAATAAATTAAATCCTTTAAAAATCGAAAAATGTGCTCATATCATTTGGATCTTTTTTCCTGTTATAGAAACAACATGCTGTTTATTAAAGCTGTGAGATTATACACTTTTTGATTGCATTGTGTTTTGATGAAGAATCCCAAATGTGTTTTTCTGGGAATAAGAATACACTTACGTTTTTCCGGGCCTGACCATGCTCATTAAGAATATATGTTTACCTTATGTTTCAAACTGCCTTGAAAATCTAAAATCTATGATGTTTTGCACAAATTACATTTACATTAAATTGTCAGCTGACATCACCCAATTTAACCACGTTTTAGGTTTTTAATCCGGTTTAACAACTATTAACACATTGTAGGTTTTGAACAATAGTAAAAAGTGCACATTTGATGTGCAAATGAGACAATACTTAAATGTATGAATGCAGAGGAAAATCAATATAGTGTATGAGATGTCATTATCTCTCTGAATGCACAATGGAGAGGTCAGATAACTTCATTGAACTTTATTGATTTTTGAGGAAGATTATTAACATCTGCAAACAGGGGGTGCCAGTTTAAAACCTTTGTCAACACTTTAAAGAGATGTTTATTATGGGCCTTGTAGAATTCTAAGATTCAAAGTGATATCACAAACAAATGCTGCTGTAAATATATATATAAATAGGAACACTTTGTATTACATATAATCTAATTTGAGATATAAAAAGAGAAAGAAAGTGTCTAATATTTGCTGTTAAAATGTGGTTTCCCATTTATTTTCCCTAGGTAGCTTCATTGTTAGAAAAACACATTTCCACACTGTATGACAATGTTATGATATAATAGAAATATGAGAGGTTTTCTTCTACATTAAATGGTTTTCTTCTACATAAAAACCCATGTTAAAATCAACATTAATTGTTAGTTTTGGACACAGATCTTTGGCTCAGTGGATTTTGAACAATGCTTGTCCACAACACAAGTTAAGAAAGATGGACATGTGTGAAATAATTACAGCTTGATAAAGTAAAATGTGTCCCTCTGGTGAAATATCAGGACGATAAGTGATCCATTATGCATTCTTAATCCGTTTTTTTCATGTTTCAGGCATGGTGGAGGGCCTGTACAGAGAGAACACCAATGGAGGCTGCCATAGCAGAGAGGAAACACACATCTGTGAACGATGCTGTGCTGAGTTCTTCTCCAGGACTGAACTGAGTGAACATCAGAAAGTCTGCACTGAGGATCCCTTGGTGCTGATAGTGAAGGACAATGACAGGATGCCAGTTCCTGGTGAATCTCCTGTTGGACCCTCTCCGGTTCCTAGCGTTGCGTCTAGTGACTCGTCTGCAGCAGAATCCAGCTGTGACCTGGGGGAGACGCTGGCGAACGACAACGATAGCCTGGACAATTTCGAGGAAGGTTTGGAGCGAGATGAAGCCATGGAGCTTGAGCAACACTTGCACGACAAAAAAACCTCCAGCCCTCAGCCTCCAGATTCCGCTGAGACCCCCAAGATGTCAGCTGTTGACAGTTATGGCATGCAGAGTACAAACGTGACGCTGGAGATCCTCCACAGCACCAGGGTGGCTGTGGCTCAGTTCTCCCAGGGGCTCAGCACCATGGGGACTGGAGGGAAGGCTTCAGGGGCCATCCCTGTGATCCTGGAGCACCTGCTGGCCCTTCAACAACAACAGGTCCACCAGCTGCAGCTTATTGAGCAGATCTGCAGCCAGGTAGCCATCATGAACAGACAACCAACACAGGCGGCGTTAAAGCCAGTCTCCAGATCCCTGTCTCTGGCCCCTATCCCTTTCCCTTCTCAAGGCACCATCCCTCCTCCCATCCTGCCTCTATCAGGAACCATGCCCTCAACCTTCAACGGAAAGGCTGCTGTTTCTTTGTCTTCTGTGCTTGAGAAGTCACACAGTCTCCCCTCACAAACTCTATATGGGCAGTCCACCTTCCGAAATGTGAAATGTACCTCAACGTCTTCAGAAAATTCCACCCCATCTGTCACCAGCTGCAGCAGCAACATCTCCACATTGCTGCCTCCTTACATGGGCTCACACAGCAGCAGCATTAGCTGCTCTCAGACGCTGAGCTCCTCCAGCCCGCTCCCCCTGAGACAGAGCAGCCTCCTCAGTTCCCCCTCCAGCCTACCATTTCTACCTCAGAGCCCCCCTAGCAGTGTCATTTTCCCCAATCCCTTGGCTAGCATCGCCGCCACAGCTAATGCACTTGACCCTCTCACAGCCCTCATGAAGCACGGGAAAGGGAAACCGCCTAACGGGCCCTTGTACGAAACCAAGCCCAACCCAGAGGAGCCTTTCTTCAAGCATAAATGCAGGTTCTGTGCCAAAGTATTTGGCAGCGACAGCGCTCTGCAGATCCACCTGCGCTCCCATACAGGAGAACGGCCCTTCAAATGCAACATCTGTGGCAATCGCTTCTCCACGAAAGGGAACTTAAAGGTGCACTTCCAGAGGCATAAAGAGAAGTATCCTCATGTTCAGATGAACCCCTACCCTGTGCCAGAATATCTAGACAATGTGCCAACAAATTCTGGGATTCCCTACGGAATGTCCTTCCCCCCGGAAAAGCCTGTGTCCTCATGGCTGGAGAACAAACCTGTTGTAGCAACTCTGCCAGCCACTATGGGTCTTCCGCTTCCCTCCGCTATTACCTGTATCGGAGGCTCGGATGACCCTGTAAGTGTAACACCATCTGTTAAATCTCCCTTCCAGACAGCTCTTGGTGAATGTGTATCTTTGTCACCTAACCACAGAGGCAGTGAGGCTCATTTCTCTCCTGTTTCAGAGTTGAAGCGTGAGACAGAAGTGTCCAATATACTAAAAACAGAAGGGATACACCTGCCCCAGAACTGCTCCCTGATATTGAGAGGCAAACCTATAACAGAAGCACCCAGCACTACGATCCCATCTATGGCCACCACACCTGAACCCATCACCTCAGCATCCCCCCTCTCCGAGTCCCCACCTCTATCGTACAACTCGAACGAAATTAAATACCCAAGCGGGGGTTTCCTGGATTCTATGCACACGTCTGAAACCTCAAAGCTTCAGCAGCTGGTGGAGAACATCGACAAGAAGATAACAGACCCCAACCAGTGTGTCCTCTGTCACCGCGTCCTCAGCTGTCAGAGCGCGCTCAAGATGCACTACCGCATCCACACCGGGGAGAGGCCCTTCAAATGTAAAGTGTGTGGCAGGGCTTTCACCACCAAAGGCAACCTGAAGACTCACATTGGCGTTCACAGAGAAAACCCTCCCGTCCAGGTGCAACACTCGTGTCCCATCTGCCAGAAGAAGTTCACCAACGCTGTTGTCCTTCAGCAGCACATCCGCATGCACATGGTCGGACAGATTCCAGACTCCACGCTCATGGAGGGGCTGCAGGAGATGGATATGTCCTTCAACGAGAGGAATTTTGATAGTCTCAGCAGCAATGACAATGACCTCCTTGATTATATGTCAATGGAGGATGATAATGAGGAAGAAGACGAGGAAGTAGAGAGTATGGAGGAAGTTGTAAATCCATCGAAACCCTTGATCTATGAATGTTATTCACCGCCTAAGTCCAACATTGTTTCAAGTTTAGCCGCTCTGGAGAACCAAATGAGGATGATTGACTCTACTTTAAGCCTAAACCACTCCTTTGGTATAAAATCTCTAACAAATGGTTTTAATGACATTAGCCAACTTAATTTTAAAAGGTCTTTGGCAGAGAAAGGCGTGGAGAACTGCAGACTTAACAGCCCAAATGTTTCAGAATCTTCCTGTTCGCCTTGTGTATCGGGATCTCCGATTCAAAGCAACTCAGAAGGCATGACGATCAAATCACCTGCAGTGAACAACAACAGGCCAGAATCCCACGAGTCTTTGGCAGCCTCAGTAAAGAGAGAGCAACCTGATTCTCCTACCTCGGCATCAGCAGCTGCAGTGGTCCAAGAACTGCGAGGAATACCGGCCAGCAAGCTGTGTGTGAAAGAGGAGACTCCTTATAGTATGTCCTTCCAACTGAGCCGAGAAAGAGGTAATCTTGCAATGTTGAAATTCAAATGTTCATAGCCTACTAAAGATAAATATGTGTTTTTCTTTTGAAGATGATTCAATGATTGATCCCCTTTGCACTTTGATTTCAGCTGCAGGTCAAAGTATTCCCACCCTGGTTACCAGCACATCGTCAGGGCTGATAAAAACCGAGATGAATGGTCATAGTCAACCGAACAATTTGTCTGAAAGGCAGCTCCCACCGTTTAGTGTCCACATCCCCCCAGCTTACGCTTCAGTCGGCAGCCCAGGAATGACCTCCCTGCTCGGCCCCGTGCCTCCCCGTCGAACTCCGAAGCAGCACAACTGCAACGCCTGTGGGAAGAACTTCTCTTCTGCCAGCGCCCTGCAGATCCACGAGCGCACACACACCGGGGAGAAACCCTTTGTCTGCTCCATCTGCGGCAGAGCGTTCACCACGAAAGGCAATCTGAAGGTAGATAAAGGAGGTTTTTCTCTGTTGTGCTGTCAAGCTGATAGCTCTGTTGGTATATTTAGAGGTAATTATCTGCCTTTTGTGAAATATAAGATGAATGGTTCTCAACAACAACAGAAAAAAAACAAGTGACTGGTCAATCAATTTTAAAAATTACATTTTTGTAATTACACAGCAAGTGGGTATTTTGTTGTATGTAAGGCAGCATACAAGGCAACAACATAACCTCCCTGTTATTTTATAGAAACTAATCATTGACTCATGATGTGTGTTCAAAACAAAAAGAAAAAGTAAGCCAGTTTGTCAATTTAAATCACTGTTACTGTTCAATTACGGTGTAACTCCCTGTTTGAATACAGATCATTCCCCCTTTTATAAAAGTGCACACATTCTTATTTAATTACAACATATTTATTCGCACAGGCATATGCGTGCATTTCAACTAATGTAAGAAAAAGACAACAACATTTTCTTAAATTCAAAATAAAAAAGCCACATGAAATTCTGTAGGAATTATGAATGCCCTGATTATAATTAGGTGCAACATGTCTCCTATGATATTGTTTCAAGGTATATTTTTCCCCATAAGCCAAAAAGCATGTTTATAACAATTCGAGTCAAGTCACTTTCGAAAGAAAAATCAGTAAAGGGCTGCATTTACAATTATTTCCTCATTGATTAGGTTGCAGATACATTTCTCCATGAATTAGTAATACATTGTTGTCATAAAATGTCCCAACATTTTAAATATGCATTACAAATGTTTTGTTAAGTCTAAGGTCAAAACCTAAAATAATTTCTCCAAAGAATAGCATAAAATCTTAACATTCAAGAAGTTTGTACCAGCAAATACCTAGTGATTTTTGTATGAAGTATTACTTTCTTGCTGATCAATTTTCTATTGGGTGACTAAGCATGAATCAACTTTCAAAAACCCACTCTAGTGGAACTACACTTCCGTCAGATTTGGTAAACACAGATTTAATCAATTAAAACAGATATCTGAAACCTTTTCACATTTTATTTCAAAAAGTCTATTATATATAGAATGAGTATTATAGTGTAATAGATAATACAGCAGCAGCTGTTAAGGTGTAGGGGGCTGGATATTTACTGCGACAACCCATGGGTAACATGTTTTTGTTGAGAAATAAAAGCATACATCAAATCTAATTTCCTGTCATTTTCAGGTTCATATGGGAACTCACATGTGGAACAACGCACCAGCCAGGAGAGGCCGGCGTCTGTCGGTGGAAAACCCCATGGCCCTGCTGAGCGGAGAGGCCGCAAAGTTTGGAGAGATGTTTCAGAAAGACCTGGCAGCTCGAGCCATGAACGTAGATCCTGGATTTTGGAACCGATACGCTACAGCGATCGCCAACAGCCTGGCCACGAAGAACAACGAGATCTCAGTGATTCAGAACAGAGGCATCTCTCAGCTGCACCCTCTGACTGCAGGCATGGACAGAGTGAGCGCCGCAGGAAGTCCAATAAACAGTCTAACCAAGACAGGCATGGACCTGGGGAATAATAGGCATTTTTCTATGCTGATTGATGACAGCAAAGAAATTGGAATCAATTGAAAAAACAATGAATGGAGACTTAATACTTATGCAATCTATTATGAACATTAAAATATTTGTAAAACCTCTTGTTTGTTCGTATGTATTATATATAGACTTAAAAAAGGACTTTTTATCAATTGACAAAGAATAGTTGGGTATTCACATTTTGCTATTTTACTTTGCCGTCATTTGTGAATGTTTGTTTTGGTTCCAATACATTAAAAGTTGTTTATCTTGTACCTGAGAATTCCTACGGTGCTGAATAAGGGGAACATACTGTATGTTCAAATCAATAATGCAAAGAGTCTGTTATCTCCTCCGGACAGCTGCCCAATGCTGCTAGCTGGTGCAAAGCACAATACATGCTCATGAATACCCACAATTAAGAGTTGTCAATATTATGGTGAGAAATTGTTATTCTTAAACAACAGTTGGACCCAAATAAAAACTAGAACAAACAGTCTGTATGTTCAATTCACTGCCTCACTCTGGTAAACACTGTCCTAATGTTATTTTACACATTAGAACAATACATGCTTAGTTTTTATAGTAAAAACTTCAACTAAGGTCTTTCATTTTATTTCATTAAGCTTGATTACTTTTTCTTTATGCATTATGTAAGCGATAAGTATTTATTTCCCACAAACAAACAGGATCCAGCAGACGTAACTTATAAAACAAAATCTATTTGTTTAAATGTGGTTTCTGCATCTTGTTCTGTTTTGCAGGCCTACAACATAACTGAACTCTTCCCAAGCTACACTCTATGAACACAATAGATGATCATAATTATACATAATAATAATAATATTCACAATTTAATAAGCAAATTTATTTTGGTGCAATCCGTTTTCAAGCATAAATAAGTTTTGAACAAATGTTGTGTTTTTCCTTTTCATCTTGTCTCCAGACGTATGATATAAACACTGTCTACTTAATAATTTATCTGGGACACATTTAAATGTGTGTGTTTTTTTTAGATTATCGAGAATATCATCTGGGATTTAAGTGAACAAATAAACCAAAAATAACAAATTGGGTTTACTGTAACTAAAGGCCTATGCAAATAAACAGTCAAAAAGCAAATGTTCATTTATTATTCGCCTTTGCGGAGCTTTCAAACGTATCTCATGGTCTTCATCAGCTGGTTATCTGCTCTATGTCATGGCTCTAAATTAGTTTTCAATGGAAAATAAAAGATGCATTCGTTGACTCTCGAAATTTGGAAACTCCGCATTGTTCCATTCAACTAGAACAACTTTTAGAAGAACACTTAGTTGTTTATTTGAGTTATCAATGGTTAGTGTTATGTTGTGCTACGCCAATTGAATAACTGGAAAAAATAAGGAAACCCTTTGTGTTCTCTAACCTAAAACGCACTTCTCCATTATATATCATTATGTACGATATGTCTGAATAGTATTTGAACGCAGCATAACTCCTAAACGTTTTTTTTTTACGTGACGTCAGGATGTGTACTGCCCAGCCAAGATGGCTGACAGCATCCCGTTAAATCCGTTACGGAAGAACTCGAGGAGGATCCCGTATTACAACTCACCCAGACTTTCAAGGTATGGAGGAGCCAGCTGACATATTTTCTTCTGTTGCCTACTTAAGACACAGTGGTTTGTCCCAAATGTTTAAATGTGTTGTGCCTCAGTAGCTCCCTGGTGTATGTTTGTGTTCTGGTTGTAGCTGTTAGCTTGTGTGCTAGCTTTGCTTCTGACAGCTTCTCGCATTATCTTCTTTGACAGCTGCTTCGTGAGCTAACACCAGTTTCCATAAAATTACAAACCCTTCTATTTTAGTATACCTTTATTAGCCCAATACCACAAACTCTATAACCTCTTAATTAGTGACATATATCCCTTTACCACTGCACTGCTTAGTACCCTGCTGGCATTTCATTTAAAGTCACATGATAGCTTCTGTGTGTTAAGTTCGTCACATGTTATAATAATGTGTTGCATACTGGAGTCATCATTCACCCGCTTGTTCATTTCAGAGAGGACAAGCCCTTAGGTTCAGATATGGAAATGAAGGAAACTAGTCGCATTATCAGGTACTTTTAGACTAGATGGTATGTTTAGTAGTAGTAGTGTTTACATTGTATATGTTGATATGAGTAATGGTAGCCCATCACTAGTGTATGTAGTACCATTTGTTTTGATGTTTTCTCTTATCTCGCATTTAAAGAATGTCAGCCTTTCTGTATTCCCTTCTCTTGCTCTCAGTAATTACATTCATGTGGCAGTTATTTGGGGAATTGGTGTGGCTTCTGCTGGATCAGAAACAGATACAGAGCAGCGGGTCCTGAAGCTGGTAAAGCCACATTATCTAAGCTTTTTTATTGTAACGGGAAGCAAATGTTCAAATCAAATCTAACTTTATTTATGAAGCACTTTTCAGACACAAAGGTAACTCAAAGTGCTTCACAAACCAAACACATAGACATTTAACAAAATATAAGAACAACACTATCTCCTCCTTCCCAGGTATAATCCGGTATAAGAATAATAAAAAAGGAGTAAAATAAGAATTAAATAATAATAAGAATAAGAATAAAAAGACACCTCACTAAGGGTCTTTGTTTTAACTTTTGGTATGATTAAAAGAGGCCAGAACCAGATGACCTGAGGGTAATATAGGTAAAACGCAAATCTGATAATATCTAGGACCAGGACCAATAAGAGCTTTAAAAACCAATAAGAGTATTTCAAAATTGTTTGCTAAAATGCTTGTGCGTCACTGGAGAGTCATAAAACCTTTCAAAAACCACCCCACGCTTCCATTAGAGTTAGAGTTTTGCAATCAGATGTAGGAGTTATAGATCATACAAACACTTTAGATGTTAGTGTTTCCTGTTGGAAGGTCCCAACAGTTTGTAAACAAAACAGTGATGAGAAGTTGGTGGTAGCCTCAAGCACCAATGTGGCTGAGGTCAAAACCTCAGGAGATGATTTGCAGGTTTTCAATCAAATCTAACAAACACTACCTAACGCTGCTTTTTCAATATGTCATTTACAGTTTTCTACAGTCCCTGGCTTTTGACAAAGGTCCCACTTGTTGCGACTAATATTAAGGCATTCAATAGATCCTTGCTTTTCTTTGAAGACTTTTCAGTTAACCTTTGACCAGAACTACAGTGTTTTCTTATCTTAAGGCATGTTATTGTCTTCTTGCTGCTAACTATCTTTCCGATTGCCATGGTATACGTTATTTTTCATGTGTTGACAACAATAGTTCACACTCAACATCGAGTACTTCGTAGTTATAGACTAGTACAAATAACAGTTAGGATGAAGCCAGTTTCGCTACGTGAGGTCCATTAGTTTAATTGAGGATTCAAAGCAAAACTATGATTCAGTTATGAATGCATTTCAATAATTTACATCTTGTGACTCACTGCTTACGAACTCTAAAAGCAATGAAGATCATTGACTGTCACATGTTTCAATTCTTCTTCCTCATTGCGTTACCTTGTCAAATTGGATCAGCCAGGGTTATGTAAACAAGTGTGTGAGAAGGTAAATCACATGATCCTGTCATTACCAGCAAACACCCAGCCTCCCAAAAGAAGACTCAGAAGTCTGGCTTTGAGCGCTTTTTTTTGCTCAAGGTAATACACCTATATTATTATTTTTTGTGATAAAAAAAGCATGTTTTATCATCTATCAGCCTCCTTAATCAATAGGAATATTTAATGTTCACACTGTATAATTACACCATCTCCCCACTTGAGGATCTTTTGTAATTGTTACTCCATATGATAAAGTATACGTTTTTAATTAAATGTGTACAGCATTCATCTGTTGTAGCACTACATATCAAGTAGTGCAGGCTAGATAGTTGCAGTTGAATTCATTGGGGTTTGGTTTAAGCTTGTAGTATAATTTAGGCTTTATCACATGATTTAAGATACTGAAATGTATTTAGGAAAAATAGGAACTGAGAATCAACCACCCAGTGGTTAAAGCCTTGATTTCACAGTCCACACTGGCTATCATTATGCATGGGTGGATACATTCTATAGGACTGAAATGTATCTTAATGATGTGGGTATCATTATCTGTCTTAAATGTAAGGTACAGGATCTCTCAGGTGAAACAGGAAGTCATGTTGCAGCCAGCAGCCTGCGTTGTTGAGCTCTGGAGGGACATATCAGTATGAATGGTTGATGTTAAGATCCTAATCCCGCTGATGGTAGTATTTGTTTACATAATGTGTTTTGTAGGTACAAGACAGGGATTGGTGTACAGTAGATGGGCATTTCAGGCTACTTATATTCCATATAAGATTTTCTTTGGGCATTGTAACCATATGGGAAGGCCTACACCGACAAATATTTTGTGTTTTTATCCTTCAACCCTTTTTTCAAATAGCGTTTGAAGTGCGTAATTATAACGATTCCCAGAATTGTGCATTTGCATGCAGTTGAATAAAATGAAGAATGTAATTAAAATCATAATTTAGCTTGAGTGCACTGATGTTTTGCAGTTTTTATATAAAACAGCAATAATACACTTAACTTAAGTCTCCAACGTATGACTCTACACAGCTGTTGTTCTGTCAATAACACTGGGTGTTACATTTTATAATCACTCATGATTCACTCATATCCACACCCTGTGTGCAGAAAATAGGGACGCATCTATCAGCAAATATTCAGCAACACCTGCGGTTAACACCTTCACAGACACTCACACTCTCCTTTTGGAAGGCAAGAGGAAGGGGATATAATTAGACAGTAGCCCATGGTTTTATTACTATATGTTGAAGTAGGGTTTTAATTCAACAAGCAGTTATTTGTAATGAAAGCAAACAGGCATTGTAGAGAGAAGAAAGACTTGACAATACAACAATGGCGTTCATTGGTTCTGAAGGTCTCCTAATGTCATGTTGTAAGTGTTTATTTTAGTTTATAAAAAAAGTAGTTGTGTAGGATCAGCTTTAACAGCAGTAGGACAAGTAGGCAGCTTCCTTATTATCCTATCAAAACCAGATTTGGGTTTTGCATTGTGACTTCCTGCAACTTGTCTAATTTCTACACAAAACCCTTACATTTTTGTATATTCAATCAATATGGAGGCCTGCTGTCACATGTGGAGTGCCTTCAGTAAATGCGTGGTTGCAGAAACAATTGGTGATGTTTTTTCAGCAGGTAAACAATAGTTTAGGCTCAGCTACATGCCAGCAGAACGGCCTTGACTTCATATTAACCAAGAGAGTAGCTCCTCTAATAGTAAACCGCATCTCCCCCTTTGGTTCGCAATCCTCACTTCATCTACAGCAGACTAGCCCTTTCTCATTTCCAGTTTTCACCTCCTCAACTCCTCTCGCCTCGACTCCTCGCCTCGCGTCTTAGTCCCGCCCACAGGAGATGCGAGCGTAGGAGTCGAGGAGGGGAACCGAGGAGGGAGTAACAATAACAATAACAATAACAGGCTACAGATGCGGGCAGGCGCCGGTATGAATTGACTGAGGGGGAAACCTTTTTCATAAAATGAAATGAACAGATTTAACTATGGAAAATCCTGTAGACATGCTAAATAATGACATATATATAAGATTTCAGAATCAAACAAGTATCAAAGCACTCGCACTATTAATGTAACATTATCAGAGACTGGATATATTTCCCTTACCTCTCTCTGGTCCCTACAATAGGGGAAATTAAATTACAGGCCAAACGTTTTATTTACCATTCTTAAAAGTAAACAGGGGAAACCAAACCGACTGAGACCTGTCCTGCCCGTCGCTCTCTGACGCACACACACACGCACACACACGCACGCACACACACACACACCTACAGCCCCTACACATAATAAGTAGTGCTGTCCTGAAACAGCGAGTAATGTAATATAATATATGAGCCTCCTCGATCCTCGGTCCTCGATGTGCATTAAGAGAAATGAGATGTCCTTCAACGTGGCGCACTGACATCAATTTCCGGGTCACAACCGGAGGAGTCGAGGAGGCATAAATGTGAGAAATGAGAATGGGCTTATGTGTCTCATTTAGCAGACCTGTAAACCTTTCCCTATTATTTACTTAAATATGAACCAAATGCTAAACATTATATAGATGCATTTTTACATGCTGAGTTTCCTGCAGTTTGAACTCTTCCACAAGTTTGTATATGTTTTGCATCTTCTCTTGATTGTATATTCTAACAGTGTAATGCATACATTGTATTTGTTTGTTGATGTAGCACTTGTGAGCCTATGTTGCATTTCTGTTAAGCTACAGGCTGCCTTGATTCTACAGTATACCTCATGAATAAGTCATTATGTGCTTCTCCAGAGTGTTACCAGTGTGTCTTTATAATGTGAATAGGAGACACACTCAACAGTACTTAGTGATGGAGGAACTGATGCACTGCGCTACATATCTTTTAATCTTGGCTTTTCTTCAGACTTTTGCTAGAATCTGCACATCTGGTACTCTGTCAACTGACTACAGAATGTCCTTAGTTGCCCAACAGTTGGATTCAAAGCGTAATGATAGGGACATGTTTCAAATGTGCTGGCTTTATTATCATCAGTGTAACTTAAAGTGCCAGTGAAGTGCATTTTTTTGCGCCAAAATGAAATGGCAGTTTCATTTCTTACATATAATTGTACCTGTTCATGGCTAAAATAATTTTTTAGGAAGTGCGAGGGACGAGATAAACATCGCAAATGTTTCATCCCGTGAACGGCCGTCTGAGCCTACCGCTGCTGCAGACGATAGCGGCTGTGACGTCACAAGATGGGCCCAGTTGTGATTGTAAACATGGCGGAGACTTCGGAAAGTGATACTGGTGCGAGAGAAATGAGTGATTTTGACAGCTTTTCGGACAGGATAGATGAGGAAAGTGGCCATGGAAGTCAATTTAGTTGAGGACAATATTTTGTCATAGATCTAGAGTAGATCTACACACAGGATTGGCCTTCACCTGATCATACATTCATCTGTTCATAGCATGATGCAACATTCATGTTCACATGCAGTGTTGTGCTAGGTAAGTAGTGAAGTAACTAGTAATTGTAACTAGTTACTGAAAACCAGTAACTAGTTACTTCACTACTTACACCAAAAAGTAATGCGTTACTGTGAAAAGTAACTTTTTAGTTACTTAAAAAAGGGCACCCATTAATGCCCTTATACTGTAGCCTTCATTTCAGTACTGTTATTGCATCGGAGAATAATACAACCTGTTGATCAACTTGACATGCATTTGCATCACTGAACTCTGCTAAGCAATGTGGTCTATACAAACACAAACACAAAGATATGTTTCAAAGTGCCAATCCAGCCGCTGTTGCTTAGGTGGAGGTGGAGTGGCGTCGGATGAGTCTGGGTCTGTGGTCTTAGCTACTAGCTTCGTCCCAGCATGTTGTTTCTGCAGATGTTTCAACAGATTTTAATTGCTGTTTTGGGCAGTCGATAGGATCTTTGACCCGCCAAGACACAACTTACATTTAACTAAAACGTTCTTTTCTTTGTGCTCGACAAAAGTGAAATAGTGAGAATATCTCCAGGCGGAGAAACTCGACTTGAGCTCTGCCGCCGCCATGATAGTCTTGTTTGTAAACACAAACACAGTGGCCTTTATTTTTCATAAACAATCTACGAATCTACGAAACAATGACACCAGCCACTCACCTTCATCTTTTGGGAACAGAAACATCGCCACTTCGGCAGAATTGACATTACCACAGCCAGCGGCAATGCATCGCTTCCCGTGTGTTTTTCCTCCCTTTTTCTTCACTGTCGCCTCCATTGTCAGGTTTCCTCGATTGGCAATCACTTCCAGTCGACTGCGAAACACTTTCCAATAAAATACTCGCTCAAAAACGTTGGTAAATTCCACTTTGAAACAGAGACAAAATGAACGGTGGTGAATGTAAACACTTCGGCTGAGCCCATCTTCTGACGTCACGCAGTAGATCGCAAGCCACGCCCACGAAGGCGGAGGTCGACTGCGGATTTCCCAGCGGAAAATTCCAACTCGTCAAATTCGTTGCTATTCCAACATCTTTTATATGGGTTCCAATGGGGAATTTTGGTCATTACTATACGTATTAGCATAACAGATCATGCACCGGCGCACACTTCACTGGGTCTTTAAAGGGGACCTATCATGCAAAATGCACTTTTTGATGTCTTTTATACATAAATATGTGTCCCCGGTGAGCAGTGTTGGGGTGTAACGCGTTACAAAAGTAACGGAGTTACAGTAATATATTACTTTTTGCTGTAACGAAGTAATGTAACGCATTACTAATGACATGTGGGTAATATATTACCCGTTACAATGCTCAGTAACGCAGTTACAACACATTTTAACCCGAAATGAAATGGTGTTTTGTTTTTTAAGAATGTACTAACATAGCGAGACATTCCGACACCAGAGAAAAATTGTGCGGGTAGATTAGTAAACCTGGTGTTTACCCTTCAGGCTTCGCGTCGGGATCTTCGGGGGGTGCATAGGCATGCATTGCACCCCAGTTGAATGTTATGCACCCTCTATTCAAAAAAGAGAACGGAGCGAAAAATAAAAACAACAAATTGTGTCAGGTGCGCGTGACCTGCTCCGCTGCGCGTGCATCATTTCCAAAGTGCTTCCACAGCAGTGACACACATCTGTGGATAATCATTTATACGAAAATGGTTAAAGCAACCATCACTAAACGCCAGCAACACTGCATCTACTGCAGACAATAGCAACAGGTCAGATGGGGACATCACGTTACCCTCCGTTGTGGACACTAGCTTACTCCCCTGACTCGCCGCCCTCGCCCCGGAGCAGCAGTTTTCCCCGCCCGAAACTACGCCGCCCCTCTGCGGCCCGCAGGTGCCAGGATACCACGGCAAAACAGAGCCTGCCCAGGTATATCTAAACAAGTACCCGCCTGCACAGTGGGGTAAGGCGGTCATTTTGCAGCTCGTGGTATAAAAATAGACAATGGCTAGACTATTAATGTAAAAATAGTGCCATATTCTGCCATGCCTGTAGAAATGTTGGGTCAAAAATAATGCATACAATAGCACAGATGCCTTCACCACGAATGGCTACAAAAAGATCTCATATCCCAAGCTTATCAACAAGCTAATGTTGCAGCTGAAATGTTCTCCAGGTCACAAAGTCAACCTCACATGATGATGTGATTCCAGTTTTCAAGCACAGTAAATATTCTCTTCCCAGAGTATATGATGGGACCAAGGTGATGACGTAGTACATGGTTTTAATAATACTTTTGCTTTTCAATGTTTGCCATTTCAAACCATGAGCTTGTTCAAATAATATTTGCCTTGATTTACAATATGTTCTCATTTGTTTTATCAGTACAGTTTTGAAGCTTTTGTGCTTTTCCTTGCCATAGTCCACTTTGGACTATATGAAATATTTCAGGATTGCACTTTAACACACTTGAAATGTTCTCACTTGCTTGGTTTCAAAACATAACAAAGGCCATAATCTGTTCATTGGGGACCATAACATCAGTGCTATTTTTCATTGCTGTTGCCGGCCATATTGCTCATGTAAACCTACTACTGCTGCACCCCTGTAATCTCAGATGCACCCCAAGTCATTTTGTTCTGGAACCGGGCCTGTACAGTACATGGCCATATACTAAACAAAATATAGAGCCCATTCCGTGTTCCTGTTATTGTTTACTTCCTCTCTAACTTCTTCTGGTGATTTATCTGACGTCCAGCGCTCCGTCTTTTAACCTCTTTTCCTTTCTCTTTCTTGATCCTCCTTAGCAACCTTCATTATAGTCCTTGACAGTGGTCTGTACTGTATTAACAACGTGTCACATGTTAAGAATTTACAATCAGAATCGAGTATTCAACTAAGCCGTGTAATAAAAGTTGTTAGTAGCCTAAATGGCCTACACAGTTGTTATGCTATACCACATTGCCCTTCACGTATAATGAGCTGCACTAAACTACATGTTAGCATTTAAAATACCTAGCCATTCTTTTGCGGTTATTTTGGTGAAAGTAACTCAAAAGTAATATAAAAGTAGTGTAACTTATTACATTTCAGAGACAGTAATATTGTAATGTAACTTATTACTTTAAAAAGACAGTAATAAGTAATATGTAATATATTACATTTTGGAAGTAACTTGCCCAACACTGCCGGTGAGTCGGGGAACTCACGCAGCGTCAGAAAATAAAACCCTCTCTCTTTTCCTCCGTACCCAAATATTTTAAAAACGGGGGTACAACGAGCGGATACAGATTTGGTGCCGATATGACGTCAAATCGGCGGCGGACCCACAGAATGTTGCTATCAGAAACAATGCCTGACGTGTTTTGGACGTAATCTCGTCTTTGTTTACATTTCCAAGCCTCGCTAACACTCAGAGCTAACCTGTACTGTAGCACATAAAAAAACCACACAAAAAGCAGGAATAAAAAAAGGAACTCACCTTGTGATAAACCCGCAAGAGAAAAAGCATTTGAGCTCCATACTGTTTCAGAAATAATCTTTGATGTGGTTTAGAACAGGATGGCGTTTTATCACAGCAGAATTTAACTTTATCTCCGGTAGAATTCTGATCAGGCATTAGCTCCGCCTCCTCTTTTAATTTTTTTCAAGCTAAGGACCCAAAATCCGAGTTTCTCTAACCGGGCTGCAAAAGAGGGGTATGAGCAGTATGAGGCATGGCTACAATGGGGGATCTGTTTGGTATTTTAAGAAAAAACTTCACAGACATGTTTTGTATAGGTATGGCCCTACAATATATGTTTCCAATATAGCATGATAGGTCCACTTGTAAATAGAATATCATCATTATTGAATACAAATCTTTATATTTTGTACATAACAGTATCAGGGCTGTAAAGAATAAACAATGTACAAGAAGACAATCACATTGATGCCAGGTCAAACCGCCCCACCCTCCACCCTTCCATACCACCCCCTCCATGCCCAATAACCAACACACATCCTGCCCACTAACTCATCCACCCCACCTTGTCAGACCACCAAGTTCTTCAGAATATGTACCTATTTTAAAAAGGAAACGGACGTTGTGTGTCAATTTAGTTGTGATAGCAGGCTTTAAATTATTTTTTTAGAGAAACAAACACCTACAGTTAATATTTTGAGATCTAAAGTCCAAGGCTGGAACATTGTTTGCATTTACACCTTAACACAAAAATATTATCATTCTTCATTTATTATAGTATGTCCTTGTCAGCACAATCCATAGAAGTTCCATGGCAAGTTCTTATTCTAAATAATTGACTGTCCCCTGTCCTGGCAGATACTCCCTGGAAGATGAGCCCTCTAACCTGGACGAGATGCCTCTTATGATGTCGGAGGAAGGCTTTGAGAATGACGAGAGCGACTACCAGACCCTGCCCCGGGCCCGAGTCAACCACAGACAGAGGGGCCTTGGCTGGTTCCTGCTGGGGGGGTGGAAGGTCCTCTGTGGCAGGTATTTCTTCACCTTTTGCATTATTATTCTTTAAATGGTTTTATTTTTAGATGATGATGCCCTGATCTCATGTAGCTCAACGTTCTTCCCTTGCTCAAGTTTACTCTAACTCCTGCATTGGAGAAACATTTTTGAACAAATATCAAAACTAAAACTATAATGTAATCCAGAAAGTTTATACTTTGTACCTCTGCAACATGGTTGCAGAGGTACAAAGTATAAGTATCCAGGTCGTATGGTAAGGTACTTTCCAATAAAACTACAGATACAAATATATTAAAATAAAACAAACCTTTATTGATCCCTGTAGGAACATGACATGTTAAAGCAGCAACAGGAATAAGATCGTACAGGAAAGAACAGTACAAAAAAGGATAATAAGCATAAAGAATATAAGTAACAGCATATAATAAAATCACAAAAATAGAGTAAGGTGAAACGGTTGACGTATATACAGATTTGAATAGTAGAATTCTATATATATATATATATATATATATATATATATATATATATAATACATGTTTATTGCTTTCAAACCTAAACAAATTCCTGTTCTGCAATACAACCTCACATCAGGAGTTATTGTCCTTCCATTTGGACCTTTTCCCCGCTCTGAAAGTTGTGCTTCTGTGTTGTCACTCTGTAAATGTAGTGTATAATGTTAGCGAGTACGCTGGTGATGATCAGTTTGGATTTCGAACGCACCGGTAGCTGTGCATGAAGTGCAAAGAGAGGATAAGGGCATGTTTTTTGGTTGAGTTCCTCGATGCGCACCATCAGTCCAAAAAAGATTTTCAGGTCAGACACAATGCTGCGGTTGATCCAGCTAATGATTCATTTGAGAGGTTTTGCCCTCTAAAGATGCTCCTTTTTTTCGAAGTGTTTGTTCGTGCAATAAAGTGTAACATTCATACACAAATGTTTGTTCAGTGCCCATAAAGACGCGTTTACTAATGAAGGACTTCCATGGAACATTCTCTGTGTTGATAGCAATGCATCTCCAGTTGCATATTGATCCTCCCTCCCTCCCCATCCCCCCCACTAATGAACAAATCGGATTTTTCACAGCTGACCAGTTTGATGCTTTCCAGTAATTTTATGTGTGCTTAGTGTGGGATTATAAAACTCAAATAATTCACGCTGAATAAGCCCTGACTGTTCAAATAGCATATCGTTTGAATAGCATTCATTTGCTCAAATAATGGCTCTTATGAAACCGGACCGGGGGTGCACAGAGACAGAGAGCAGCGACGCCAATACAAACAGGACTTTTCACCAAAGTTGATTTATTTAGTTTCATGTTTTGCCAACTTGCTTAAAAAGTGGAAAAGCCAAGTCGATCAGCATGACGGTATACACACACACCCTCTCATCTTTCCCCCCCAGGTGCCAGCGCTCTCATTGTAATTTACCCCTGCACTACACCTCTGTTTGCGTTTGATATCAGATATGCTAGATAAGCTCCAATGTAGTCATTAGCAGGTTGATAGAAAGTCAAATACTTTTTAAAAAGTAAATGTCACAATCCATCAATCTAATCTCCTCTCAGAACTTTGATAATATCACAATACTTAACTGTACATGTTATTGAATGTTAGTAAGAGTCAACATGAGTCAAACTAACTCAAAAAAAGTGTTTATCACGTTCACATAAACACTGATAAACACTTGCCTGCACACAAACAAAGTAAATAAATCTTGTCATTTGTCTGTGAAAGTGGTTAAAAATGAAGGTATCAACTTACCTTTTCTATATATTCTTTTTAGTCTTATTGAAAAAAAATGTACAGCTCTGAAAAATTAAGGGACCACTGCAGCATTATCAGTTCCTCTGGTTTGACTATTTATAGGTATGTGTTTGAGAAAAATGCATTTTTATTACAACTTATTTACTTCCAACATTTCTCTGTGTTGGAATTCAACAGACACTGGAATGAAAGGGCTGCCATACATGTAGAGATTGAGATTTAGGAACAATTTGGAGTGGTCACTTAATTCTTTCCAGAGCTGTATATAAATCGGCCACAAACTAAACATTTATAATTGAGTTGAATCAGTAAATGAATCAATACATTGATTGGTATGAAATTCAGAATTGTCAGAATCTGCTGCTTGACTTTATGTTATGTGTGTGTTTATGACATCTCTTCCAGTTGATCATACGAAATATGTCACCACAGACATTCATAACAATTCCTGGACTGTTTATAGACCTGAAAATAATCAGGAGATGAATTGCTAATGTTAGTGTTGCTATTGCTGTTGACTTTTAGTTGCAGCCCATTTAGCAGCATGTATCTGGTGTGGTGTTTACTCTGGATTACATATGTCTCTTTGTTTCTCTCAGCTGCTGCGACTGCCTGGCCCGTGTATGTCGGAGGAGAAAGGAGCTGAAGGCCAGGACCGTTTGGCTCGGCTGCCCGGAGAAATGTGAAGAGAAGTACCCCAAAAACGGCATAAAGAACCAGAAATACAACATCTTCACCTTCGTGCCTGGGGTACGTTTGATTCCAGAGAACAACTAAGGCATATCCTGTGGGTCACATCACTCCATTTGCTCATGTAGCAGAATTCACATTTCATGCTCTGATCTTCGGTACAAACGTAGACGTTATGGCTGTTTTGAGTCAATGTTCCCACTGTTTTATAATCCCTACTTCATCCAGATGAATATGTGTATTATGTAAAGCACAGTAGCCTGCACTGGGTCTAATTGTTAACTGTTCTATCATTAAGGCGAGGCTTTACACTGTAGGGGACATAAGAGATCCATCAGACTTACTTATTAAAAACCAAACGGTTCCATGATTAAGAGGACCGCCTTTGGCCCAGGCAATAAAATGTCAACTGTCTGTTAGAGACGCAGATATTCTCGTCGATGGCGAACACAACGGCTCTGTTTTTCTCCCTCTGCGATGAATTATTAAATACACACAAATTGAGTTTAGCAGTGTGCATTTTTCCCTAAAGGTCAGGGGGTTCATTAAGCGTCGAGAGCCGTGCATTGATCCCGTTGTCTCTGATAATCTGTGAGGAGATGCAGGACTCTCATTATTGCAAACATTATTCAAAATGTGACCTTAGATGAATGGGATACCAAGATCCCTGTTGATGGATCGCCCATTAGCGAAGAGCCCTCGGTAAGTCACAGGTGGCACTTTGCTCCCCGTGATTTAAGAAAGTTCCTTCTTTATCCATTATTGTGGTGATCAGTCCTGTTTGTCTTGTGCTGTGTTTGTTCTGCAAAGCATAGGCACCGACAGACATCATACCAGAGGAGGAACGAGTACTCAGATCTTATACTTAAGTGAAAGGAGCAATAACTAATTGTAAAAATACTCTTGTTACAAGTCAAAGTCAAGCCTTCATCTTACTTTGGAAGAAATACAAAGAGTATTGGTATCAAATACACCTACATTCCGAAAGTAAAAGTACTTGTGTAGTGTAAAAGCTCATTTCAGATCAATATGAATAAAATCAATGGTTTATGATTATGAATTTATCAGAATGAGAATCAGAAGTCCTGTATTTGTCCTTCAGTGGTCATTCCTGTGAAAGTTGCTCAGTGGATCATGAAGCCAAACATGGAGCGACTGTTGACTCAAATAAATTCTGGATCAACCGGGGTCTTGGGCCCATAGTGTCTCAGCTCAGTAAAATTAATGGAGGGAAAAAAAACTTGATTCTGCTTTTAGCGCATTTTACAACTTTAAGAACAAATTATTTTAATACAGGCTATAGAGAACCGCAGTGACGCGTCCTAAAACCCGGAAGTAAACTTCTTCCGGTTCCATCGTCAAAAAACAATGCAATTTCTCCATAGGGTTTTGGAAAATAGCTCAAAATAAGGTCTGTGGTTGAAACACATTTAAGAGAGGGATCACGTTTTGTTCAGCCAGATAATTTCCACATATCTACGCTACTTTTATAATTTTCGAATCATAAATCTAGTCGCCAGAAGCAAAATGCTAACGTTATGCTATAAAGGAACTACAAGCTAGAACGGCAGGGTCGCACTACTCAACGTCACGCCAACTTAAGATCGCCTCAACTGACTTTCGCGCGCTTGCATATTTTAACAAAGCTTAACAAAGCAAAAAACGAACTGCCGAGTAAAATTGGAAAACACTGGAAATTAACTATTCTATAATGTGTAAAACTACGGTGCCAAAAACGACTATTAACGACTATAAATGATGATGGTCAGATAAAGATATAGATACTAAAGATACTACAGAAAATTTAGCGGGAGTGTTTACGTAATCGGCGTAATGACGTACAACGGCCTCGACCATTTCTGTAGACCACTAATGCCACTTGTTAACAACCATCGTTTTTCCGACACGTAAACTCTTCAGAAATCCCCAGCGGGGTCACTGCTGATGTATTTAATGTGGTAGAACAAAACGTGATCTATCTCTTAATTTTGTGTCAAACACAGACCTTATTTGGAGCTATTTTCCAAAACCCTATGGAGAAATTGCATTGCTTTTTGACGAAGGAACCGGAAGTGGTAAAAATGCTAACTTACTTCCGGGTTTTAGGACGCGTCACTGCGGTTCTCTATTCACGTGTGTGTACTTGGTAGGTAATTGACCTAAAAAAATATTTTACGCTGATTTACAGATGTCTCTTGTCAATGGGACTGACACTGTAGTTGTAGTACCAACGTTTGGCCACTACTAACATTTGCTTCAACGCCCTGCGAACTTCCTGGGGGCTTGGTTTAGAACAGCTGTTAAATGTGGAGCTAACTATTACTACTTTTTATTCTGCTGCTGTTCATTTTAACCTATAAGTCAATGATTATTTCATAATTCATACATGTTTTGTATATCAACTTTTAATCTGAATTCATAAAGTAACTAGTGATTCAAGCTTTCAGATAAATGGTGTAAAAAGTAGAATATTGGCTTAAAATGAAGTCAAAGTAGGATCAAATGAAAATACTCAGGTAAAATATAAGTACCTGATAATTGGACCTAAGTACTGCACACTACTGCTTTCTCAAAGGTACCATGCCAGGGGAAATGTTCACCCTGAATGCCATGTGTAACAGAAGTTCTCAGAGTGTCACAGTTTCCATCAGGTTAATCTAAAGTTAACAGCATTATCATGTATCCTGTTCCCTCTTGGATCTGGTACAGTAACCCATCTGTTGCGGCTGCATCCTCTTTGTCTTCGCTGGCAGCTGTCATCGTCTCTGACCCACCTCGCTGACAGGTTCCCTCACCTCTCTGAATCCTCTCCTCTGCTCTCAGGTTCTCTACCAGCAGTTCAAGTTCTTCCTAAATCTCTACTTCCTGGTTGTGGCCTGCTCCCAGTTTGTGCCATCCCTGAAAATTGGATACCTCTACACGTACTGGGCACCGCTGGTAAATGCACTTCAGATTGATCTCTGTAATTGATTTGTATGAAAAATGTGTTAGTCTCTCATAGAAATGCAATGGAAGCTAGTTGGAGAGTGTTTTTCTTTTACGGCCTACCCAACACCTGCCTTTTTAGTTAATTAAATGCAGTTATTAAGTGTTTTTATTAAACACAAAGTCATGTGTTGCTCTGTCTATGTTTTAGGAGGGGGCGGTTGGTATTTTTTAAACATTAGTTTTTTGTGAAATACTTTTCATTTTTCACTGTTATCGTTTGTGTATGAAAAGTGCTCTATGCATTATAGGTTGAGTTTCAAGAAGGCCTTTGTGTAAATAATTGAATATTAAAATGATTAGTTTATTCAAGAATTAGTGAATTGTCAATTGATTTGATGGAAGACAATCATTTAAGTTTTTGACACTTTGACACAGAAATTCATCTGCATTTATATGTATAGTTAGAATAATTGTTATTAACAAATGTAAATTCAGATGAATCACCTACTTATGACTTTATAGTCATCTTTTTATCCCATTGAGACAGGTTTTAACCTACATTTGTTTCCGTTTCGGTCAAGATGTAATAATGATTAAGCTAAAAAAAGGAAATAATTCTTCATGTAATTCTGCAGCGGTCAGACTATACAACCAGCACAGCCCCTAGTAGACCCCCCCTCCCCTACACACACCACAACACTGACTATATCACCCCCTTGCTGCTAAATACCAATCAACTATGTGCAATATGTGCAATATATATATGCCGTTAATAACTGTGTAATTTATACCTGGCTGCTAAATCCTTAGAACCGTTACAAGGTGTGTTTTTTTGCATTTTGTATTTTGTAAGTTGTGTAACTTGCTGCTGTTAAATACCATCAAACTATGTGCAATATGTGCAATATATACATTATATACATATGCCATTAATAACTGTGTAATATATACCTGGCTGCTAAATCCTAAGAACTGTTACAGGATTTGTATTTTGAAAAGTGTTTTTTTTTACTTTTATTTTTTTATTATATTTTTTATTATATCATTACTTAGTACTTTTTTTTAACATATGTAACATTAAGCTGTCTGTGGCTCTTTCCTGCTGTAACGATGCAAATTTCCCCTCTGTGGGACTAATAAAGGGATTCTGATTCTGATGTAAGAAGCAAAGGCAAATGGCTTGTATTGTTGTGACCTCATTTGTAAATAAACTAGTTGAAAAGGTTCCTTTCCAACTAGTTAATACAGTTGGAAAGGAACCTTTGTTGTTTGTAAAGGTCAGCTTTATATGTCCCGTTCATCAGCTCTAATATTAACGTAGCTTTCTGAATGATCTTGCTGACTTTAATCTGTTTTGCCCTACCTTCTGTGTCTCAGGGTTTTGTGTTAACCGTGACGATGGTGCGCGAGGCTGTGGACGAAATGCGGCGCTACCGACGGGACAAAGAGATGAACTCTCAACTGTATAGCAAGCTCACAGTGCGAGGTTAGTGGGAGAAATCCATCCACTCTCCTCCTCATGACTGTAACTGTTTGCTGACATTATGATAACGGATATTCTCTCCCCGTGCAATTAAAGAGACGGCCCTCCACGGGATCTACACTTGTAACAGAAGTCATTCCTCTCGCTGTAATTGCATTGATTTTTCCTTCTCTCACTTTCTCAAGACCGTATGATCTGAGATCTGTCCCTTTGTTGAACGTGTGGTGAAATCCCCCTGTGTGCTATCTGTGACCTGAGGCTGCAGCTCTCACACTCTCCATGTGCTCGTGTGCATGTACGCAGCTAGAAGAAGAAGGGTTTGGAGGATATTGAGGCAATATAATTGAGTGACCCTATGTGCCATTGTTTTTGTCTATGCCTCTGACCAGAGATGCAAACAGAGGGGTATTACATTATCCTGCAGGAGGTAACCAATCTGTTAGAAAGTGAGACGGAAAAGGTAAAAGTGGGTTGTGGTTTTAAGAGCCTGAAATCAATATCTTCAGTTTATTTCGTAGCTATTTAAATACTCATAGCATGTCTTAAAAAAGAAAGGTATAATTTTAGTGTTTTTTCTTCATTTCATTTTTCTTTTTCCTTAGGTAAAATTCAAGTTAAGAGCTCAGACATACAAGTTGGGGACATGATCATCGTTGAAAAGGTAAATCTCTACTGTTTCCTCTAGATATTTCTGCATGCACTGATTTTAAAGGGGCCTACTATGCTTTTGGGGTTTTCTTTTTGCTGTAGTGTGTTATGTAGGTTTCATGTGTAAATGTCCTGCAAAGGATAAAATCCCTGTGTTTCCCCCCAGAGGGAGTTCCTCTCCCACACACTTCCCAAAGCCTGAAACTCCTTCATTTGATTCCTTTGTTTACATTTGTTACACAGTGACATCACTATGTAACTCTCACACTTCTATTGGTTTGCACTACAACACATTGTATGTCATTAGCTAAGAGACGGGACATGTCTTTGTGGTTGACCAATCATTACACAGCCGGCCAGCTAACCAATCAGAGCAGACTGGGCTCTGGTTTTAGCCTTTGCAGACGATTTACATGCACGAAAAGCTATATAACACACTAAAGGAAAGGGAAATCCCCAAAAAGAATAGTAGGGTCTCTTTAAAATAGATAGAATAACTTAACAGAGTTTAAAGCACAGTGTTGATTTGAGTTGTGCTTCATTGTGAATTGAAACTTACAATGTGCTTTTGGTACTATTAAAAACTCCCACCCACCTGCATGTGATCTTCAGTTTCAGCCAACATGAAATCCAGCTGCTTCTATTAAGTACAATTTCCATTAGACTGACTTTAAAAAAACGCTTTCTCCTTCACCCTCCGGTCAAGGTATTGACCTTGTTTAATTATTCAGGAAGATTCTGCCATATTGCTCAGTAACACTCCACGATTAAAAAGCTTTTTATCTTCCTTTTTGCAGAACCAAAGGATTCCTGCAGACATGATATTCCTGAGAACATCGGAGAAAAACGGTGAGTGTAAAGGGCTGAAACAAGGACTCCTCCCAAATTAATGACGGTCTTTAAATCAAATTACATTCATAAATCATTGCAATAAATGAAACATAAATACAAATATACAATTAACAGACAGAATAAACGTAGCACTTTGACAAAAGCGTGTCAAGATCATTTGGGTGGGAATGTGACTTTTCCTCACACCACCAGTCCTTTGGCATCATCTCCGAGGCAGCTCGTGATTCATATGATTTATGTCACATTCTTCCAGTGAGTGATGATGCGAATTCCAATGAATCAATAAGCTGCGTCAGATTCTCGCTCCTTCCTGAGGGGCATCGGCAGGAAATGTTCTGAGGACATCATTTCCATCAATCTTTGATGTGCCAATATGCTTGGCAGGGAGTTGTTGATGTCTTTATGCCTTTAAAAAACACACTCAAACACACACTCTTACATAAACACATCTTTATATTTCGCATGCTTGTGTACACACACACACACACACACACACACACACACACACACACGTGAGTGATGCTTTAGTGCCGGTTCAGCAGAAGCAAAGCATGAATCCTCCTCCTTAATGTCCTCCATCATAGTGATCCCCCCAGGGATGGTTTATAGCTGCCCTTTACCCCCTCTGTCAAATAGTTGCTCTCATCCATCAGTTTCATATGTAATATTACCTCAGATCAATACAGGTCACGACTGCTCAACGTTTATCGGACCCTGCGGTGTCCGTAGCAGCCACACTTGCTCTGGATCTGCTACAGGCTGCGATGTACCATGCAGTTTGTGATTGATATATGCTATTTTATTACAAATAATACGATGTGTTTACTTAACAAGGACCATGCATGACAATATAACCATCTCAGAAAAGAGAGATGATTTCTGCCAGATTTAGTTATTAGTTCATTTCCATCTGAGACCTTGATCAGGTACACACAAAATCAAGTAGTCTATATCACACTAGCAATGATAAGAATCAGATCAACATATAATTACCAGCACAAATATTACTACAACTATATTATATCAATTCATTTTAAGTTGGTTATCATTTATTTTAAATGTAAACACGTTAAGCATGTGTTTAAAATGTTTTTATATACGATTTCTGACAAAGATGTCTAATGATTTGACTAGATTTGTTTTTTTAACTTTATTAGCTGAAAATGTTCAGAAATGTAGTTAAACTAAGGCCTACTGGGCACATGACAATAAGTATTGTATGCTGTAATAAACCTCTTCAGCAGCACAATCTCTTAGCAAATGTATACAAAATAGCCACAAGACATAATTTAATATGTTTTAAATCATACTAAATTATCTGTGTGAAATTGTGAAACAGCCATAAAAAAACACATTTATTTTGCAGTCATTACAAATGTAACACCTTTGAGGGATTTTCTGATTCTGCCTAACTGGCACGACCATTAGCTTATAGAGTCTAATATTATCCAACTTTAGATCTATTACTCACTAACATTACCAAATCAGTTCACAGGCTTAATGACTTTGCACTTCTTTAGCTACAATTAGGCTTTGTTTTAGCATTTACCCTTACTCTGCACAGAGATAGAAAATACACTCAGATCCTTTACATGAGTAAAAGTAAAAATACTACGTTCTAAAAATACTGGGACTACTTCATACTCGGGACTAAAGTCGTGAATAAAAATGTTACTTAAGTAGAAGTACAGAAGTATTATTAAGCTCAAAACAGATCGAAAACAGGGACACTAAAAAGTGACGCACACATCTGGGACCGAAGCACCTGTTGACGTTCACGGATTATAAAGTTGGCCAACTGCCACTCTCGCTGACCCTAGCCTGTTTCATAATTGCAATTATTTCGTCAGTATATTTGAAATGACTAGGTTAGCTACATGAGCTAGCTAGCTTACTGCAGGTCCCCAATAATATTAGAAGAATCATGAGATCACATTGTTATAATAACCCAATGAAATTGACATTTTAGGTAAGTTTCCAGTGACGGTGACAGTTGCCGAACTTTAACATCCCCAAACGTCAACAAATGCTCCGGTCCTGGCTGTCTGAGCTTCTTGCAGCTCTTTTAGTAGTGCTACACATGTTTCGTCAAGATGGTGAAGATATTCCTTCCTTTGCACGTGTTTTGGCGCATTTGTGTTTTTGTATTTGAATCTTTTTTTAAGCTACAGTGGGTTTCTCTTCATAGAAGTGTTTTGGGCTGTTGTAACGAGTTTGCACCTGTCGGCCACCGTAGAAACTAACTATGATTGTTAAGTAAATGTAATTACGTTAAAACTGCCTCTGAAAGGAAGTGCAGAAGTTC
The DNA here is from genome assembly GCA_031216635.1 of Dissostichus eleginoides. Classification (NCBI taxonomy): domain Eukaryota; kingdom Metazoa; phylum Chordata; class Actinopteri; order Perciformes; family Nototheniidae; genus Dissostichus; species Dissostichus eleginoides. Next base: position 6,596,386 of record CM062280.1, read on the forward strand.
AAAGGAGCATCAAATGGAAAGACTCAAGTAAACTACAAGTATGTCAAAATAGTACTTAAGTAAGGTACTTTAGTAATTGTACTTAGTTACATTCCACGACTGACACTTACAGTATTTATAGAATTTCTGTCCTGCTTTTTCCAGGTTCCTGTTTCATCAGAACGGATCAGCTGGACGGAGAAACGGACTGGAAGCTGAAGGTCGCCGTGTGCTGCACGCAGCGGCTCCCAGCAGTGGGGGTGAGGATACATTACGATGTAGTGAATCTCTGGTAACAGACAAACGGATTGAGCACGAGTCAGTGAGTGTTGTGTTATCACTAAAAGCATTGCTCATCAGATGAAGTTGTGATGGAAACCTAATCACTGATGACGGACAGCGGGAACATTGTGAACCTGACGGCCGCTTCCTTTAACTGCAGATACTCAACACTTAAGATTTCAGCTCAGACGATTGTTGCCACTTAGTGTGATCAGAGAATTAAAGTTGCAGCAAGTCATTCGATGATTGAGCCGTGGCGTCCATATTAGGTTTCAAGAGACGAGAAGATAGCAAGCGTTGTCCTCACTTAAGCCTTTATACAACCTTCTTCTTACATTGGTTATTGTAACAATTAGTTTTAGCCTATAATACTAACTCTTTGTGTAGTAAAACAGATCAATATGGTGCTATTTTGTGATTGTTCTCACACAGAAAGTGATTCTTAATTTATTTATGTTAAGAAGTTAGCACACAGAGAACTGTCATCTCAGATTATTACTGAAAGATTTTTTTCCTAAATACTATTGGATATGTCAATATTACTTTGAAGAGTACCTAAAGCAAGGTTGTCAATTTAAGATAAAAACAATGATATTTTATTTTTTTGGGCTAAGTTTCAAAGCCACGAACATCTTGAGAGTACTGCCAACATTAAGAATTAAGAAGTGGTGGACAAAAAGTATATGTAACACATAATCACTTCTCATTACTTATGTAATAAAATAACAACAAGTGTCACATTTAAGTAATGGAGTAAATAGTACAATCGCTCATAGATGTAACAGAAAATTATAATACTTAAGTAAAGTTTAAATACCTCAGAGTTAAACTTTAATACAGTACTTGAGTAAATGTACTTAGTTACATTCCACCACTGGCCTTAAGTGTTATTATACCCCTGTGTCAGCTCTAAATGACTAAATAAGTCCCGTTTGTTCAGCAGCCACATTGATCTCTGAGTCTCTGAGCTTTTCTCTGTGAAGTGCTGGAGCAACACTACTCTCCGTTGGGGCCTCAGTAAAATAATCTTCCCTGCTCCTCTCTAACCGCTCTGCTGTGTTCAGCAGGAGAACACTATCTGAGCACACCGCTGCAGAGGCTGCCTGCCTGAATTATTTAATATTGACAATCAATTTTGTTCCACTTGAGGCTAAAAAAGAGGCGGTGTTAGGTGCTACACAGGCCAAAGGCTGCAGTCACATTTTTTAGGATGATTTAAAGGAACAGTTTATCAAACACTTACGATGAAGTGTTTATGATTGTCTTTCTTAAGGTTATTTTTCTATTCTTTTAACTGCTTCAACATGCTTATATCATTAAGTTTGGTTGAATCCAAATATTAAAACCCACAATAATGATTAAAATAAGAAAAAAATATATATGTATATTTCCAAGACTAGGATTGGATGTTCAATGCTCGAGTAGGTTTTTATCTTCATAGGATTTGAACAGACACTGAACTTATTTAATTACAATTATTATTAATTAATGTACAGACAGCAAACATTAAAGCGTATTACTTTTTAAAACTTTTGTTTATATTCATATTTATCTATTATATCTTTAAATGCTCTAATGTTCATTTTTCTCATACTGCCTAGCTGGCCTGCTCTGTTGTGATTGGTCAACTGCTTAAAGATGTCCCGCCCCTTAGCCTATCACGTACACTGTGTCGGAGCACTAGCCAATACAAGCACAAGTGTTACGTAGTGATGTCATTATGATACAGAAGTAAACAAAGGAGTGCCAATGCAGGCGTTTCAGGTGTGGGGGGGGGGGGGATAGGGGGGAAATGTGTGGGGAGAGAAACTCCATCTGGAGGGAACACAGGGATTTTACCTTAGTCCATTTACATGCACTAAAACCTATAGAACACACTACAGGAAAGGAAAACCCCAAAAGTATAGTAGGGCTCTTTAATTAAGACTATACGACTGCTTGAGTTTTATTTTGATAAATGAATACTAAATCCTGTCCGTCCCCCTCCTTGTCTCAGGATCTCTTCTCCATCAGCGCCTATGTCTACGCCCAGAAGCCTCAGCTGGACATCCACAGCTTCGAGGGGAACTTCACAAGGGTACAGTACCTCGTTGACATTTTTATAACCTGTTAAACACATGCAGAGTTTTTCCTATAGAAAGTGGATTGACATGGAAGATGTGTATCACTGCAGTGTGTTGACAAGCGGCAACAATGAGAGCTTGTGTGTCCATCTGGGCCCCGTTGTTATCTCCAGCAGGCGTACCTCTTACATCACAGGCAGCTTCTCGCCGCTCCAGCTCCATCCATCCTGCTTGTTGCTCAGTGATTTTCTTTTTTTCTTCTTCTTCTGCTTTTTTTTTTTTTTATTAATAGCAGATTAGCGCAGCCCCCACAGAGAGGAGAGCTCCGGTACAAAGGCAGGCTTTGTGGCCCGTCTTCACTCTTGGCCACACACCAGGCTTAGTGAGGGAGCACTTCCTCCGCTCATTCATCCTCCGCGGCCTTCCTTTGCATAGCGTGTGCTTTTAGTCCTGGCAGGATGGGAAAAAAATGGGTTCCCACAGATCCGCACTAAATGAACTTACCTATTTATGAGGGGTTTTCCTTTTTTTTTTCCTCGAGACGGATATGGTGGCTTTGTTTCTGCTGTCTTTTATTGAGACCCTGTGCAGTTATGAACACCAATGTCAGGGCGGTCAAGCACTCTGCAACCTGCCATTTATTTTTCATGCGCCTCTTCCCATGTTCGAGTGGGATTGACAGGATGTGGGTGCTTAGGTATCATAATTATCATATCAGGCAGGCATTTGAGCCGAAACTGGAGCCTTGACTCTGCACTCCTGACTCAAGCCATTTTCGTCTTTATTTAAGAGAGAAGGGTAAAAGCGGGGAGGGGGGAGGGTGAAACAAGAGGCTCTCCAGGGGCTTATTTATCACTGAAATCTCATCTACGTGCACTCTCTATACTGTTTTAAAAAGCAGCCTCTATCGCCATGCCAAATCTAGTGAAAGTATTGATAAAGGGACCACTGTATTGCCTCGGTCTGCACTACTGTGTCAGGTGCTTGTGGAAATTAATGGCACAGCAGAGCCGGTCCTTCTGCTCAGGATGTATGCACTCTTACTGAGCTTGTTTTGCTCAAATCGGTACAGCTGACATGCTTTTCTTTCAGGATAGTTGTGTTTGCCTTGATTAAGTGATTTGCCAAAAAAAAGACTATAATTGACTAAAATATTTTTATTGCGCAAATTTCAGCTTAATGCGAAATATATATATACACATTTAACTATGTTGGTCATCCACCTAAACACATACATCTAGCTAGTTGTGAAGAAAATGTAAGCCAATAAATTAAAGAGTTAAATTCAAACAAAACATTTTCTTTATTAAAACAATTGATCTGTCTAAAAGCAAAATTCATGGCTCTATTGTCTTGTTTTTGTTTTTGTTTTCTGCCGCAGGGCAACATTGAATACTAACTAGAAGTTGGCTAATTGCAGAAATAATTTCAAAAGGGTTTTATTAAGGGACTTACAGTTGTTTACAGTTAAAACCTACACAAACACGTTTTGAACTACACTTCCTATAAACCATTGTTTGTTAGGAGGTTAAACGGCATACAGTGCCCATACAGTCTCACAGCTTACCTGCTACAATTTGTAAAATACAGCCTTGCAGCATTCTTTCAAGCTTAAACAAAAATACACATAATTATAACACATTTATTTCCTTCTTATTTTTCCTGAAGGAAGACGCTGACCCTCAGATCCATGAGAGTCTGAGCATTGAAAACACTCTGTGGGCCAGCACAGTCGTCGCATCTGGTGAGTAAATGACCACTTTTTATTTGAGTCTGTTTTTATCTTGTGATGAGATACTGTATAATACTTTTCTAGATGATGCATTGCAGACACAGTGTATTGGTTACCAGGAACACTGTAACATTTCTGACTGTGTTCATGTTGAGTTTTATGTATGGAGTTCTGCCCATTGAAACTCTACTATTGGTAGTCTAATTTGAAAACCTTAGACTTCATTAAAATACTGTATCCCTGAATTTAAAAGTATGTTTTAAGTATGTAAGCCTGTTTTTGTGAGCAATTCTCGTTTATACATTTAAAAAAAACCTGTAAGAAATGGAGGTGGTGCTTCTGGGAGTAGCCAGTCTTCGGATTGTCTGTGTATGTGGGCTACGTTATTTTCTGTATATTTGTGAAAACACGCTGCTTTACCTAAAGGGGTTCTTTCAAATATATTGTGTATAACACAGCTGGATAAACTTGGATCACAAGAGACACATTTATATTCCCACTAATGTATTTAAACCCTACGCAACAGTTTTATTCAACAGCAAAAAAATTAACAAATACCAATCCCCGCTTCATGGCTCTACACCTTGAAGGATTTGTTACTGCTATGCTCTTGTTTGAAGAACTCTGAGAATGCCCACAGTTGAGGTAATCCTCCCTCGCTCCAACTTAGCGATTCCCCACAGAAACGCTCGTGTCAGTTGAGAGTGTTTGTGACGCTCGCAGCGACGGCCACACCATTGATCTGCGGTGTTGCTCTCCCCTCTGGCCTGACCTTGACCAGAAGAACAAACACACCACACACACACACTCGCAGAAAAAGCCTGACTTTGACCCCCTTACATCATCTCTGCTCAGGAATGTCATTCTCCCTCACAAGCCTCTCTTTGACGGACACTTCCTTTGCCTCTAGTGGCATTCTGGGCACTTGAATACCCCTTTTCCACTGAAATCAGTTTAGTTCTAGTTCCGTGCTGGTGCTTGTTTAGTTCACAATCAGTTCTAAGAGAGAACGTGTTTCGCTTTCCATCTCCAAGATCCCAAATGGTGCAACGTCATGACGTCACTGTCTTTTCAGCAACAGGCGCTGGAAAGTAGTAACTCACTGTCACACAAGCAACGGCCCCTGATGCACATTTCCCATCCGCATAAGTGAATGTTTTTTTCATTTGAATTCACACTGTTTTGGATCATTATGCCGTTATTAAAGTATCCCTGGTATTCGATGGGTGATGAGCATAGCCACCAAAGCTAATCTGACTATCATAGCATATTTTAACTGCATATTTTTCATTATGAATTTACTTGCCTGTTGTATTGATTACACCCGATAGATGCGATAACAAAAAAAAACTGGAAAACTTATGCCCCTCCGATCTGGCCCTGGAACCGCTTTGGTGAAAACGGGGTAGAAGTGGCCCCAGGATCAGCGTGCATTCCCTCCAATGCAGGCCCCCAGTCCAGCTGTGACAAGAGAATTAGTCGTTCGCATATTCAAATTGAAGCCCCTCTGCATGCTGAGTCACAAACCATTTGTCACATATTTCTGAAACTCATCAATTCATCACCTTTCTTCTCCAATCCTCTTTTTCTTCTCTTCACTTTCCTTGTTCTGTTTTCTGCCCATTTTTTACTTTCTTGCCATTTTTATAGTTCGGGGATTTCAGGCTTTGTGCCCCCATTAAGCTCATTTAATATTAATGACTCATTAATCCTCCATAATAAGGCCACCGTAATGGATTGCCATATAAAGATGGCAGAGTATTGATCAGCTTTTATGAGCTTCCATAGGGTGGCCGAGGCCCTCAGAGTCTAAGCGTATTAAACTCCTGTCTGTTGCCGTGAGTGGCAATGAGACAAAACTGCCTGGGCTCAGCCTTATTGTGTTTCCTCTCATGCAGTTCAGTGTGTGTGTGTGTGTGTGTGTGTGTGTGTGTGTGTGTGTGTGTGTGTGTGTGTGTGTGTGTGTGTGTGTGTGTGTGTGTGTGTGTGTGTGTGTGTGTGTGTGTGTGTGTGTGTGTGTGTGTGTGTGTGTGTGTGTGTGTGTGTGTGTGTGTGTGTGTGTGTGTGTGTGTGTGTGTGTGTGTGTGTGTGTGTGTGTGTGTGTGTGTGTGTGAGATGGCAGGGGTTGGGTGCAGTTAATGAGCAGCATTACTTTCCTTGTCTCTCTCCTTGGCAGGCACGGTGATAGGGGTGGTGATCTACACAGGCAAAGAGACCAGAAGCGTACTGAACACATCCTCTGCCAAGAACAAGGTGAATACTTTTTCTGTTTCTGCAAGAACAAACGGCAAGTTATGGGATTTTTTGGTCGCGGGTGCCTTAATTAAAAAAAACATTCATGTTATTAGAAGGATAAAACGTCATGATGGTATATATGATAATTTTCCTTTTTCCTTTATATGTACCAACTAATTTCTTGACATATCGATTCATATGATTCAAGTATATAAAATATAAAAAATTAAATTAAAAAAACTACCAAATGTACTTAAGCCAAATATGACACCTGATTTTACTTTCACATATGATAAAAAAAAAGCAACAAATCGTCAGAGTTTGAGTCTGGAATTAGGAAATATTTGTTATTAAAACTAAATGCACTTCTTAGTATATGTTTTACTTTCTGCATAGGATGTAACGATTTTCTTGGGAACAAAAATAATTAGGGATATCTTGGTTTGACATCCTTACAAACCAGATACACTTAATTGTGTTTCTTGCAATTCATAAATAATAAAGAAAAACATATATATATATATATATATATATATATATATATATATATATATGTATTTGCAACATTTCTTGCACTATTTCTACTTCTTGCACTATTCTTATTGTTTTATGTTTTATATATCTATATATTTATGCAATGTTGGAGGAGCCTGGGACTTAAGATTTTCATTCTAGAAACTACACTGCACAATAAAGCCCTTAAATCTTTGAATCGTATGCCAGTATAAACATAAATGTTTAGAAAAAGCTGCAGAGGGTGAAACACACAAAGTAACATCTGCTCCAAGTCCCCCTCCATGCCATCGTTCTTCCCCCTGCCTCTAATCACTAATCAATCACTGTAGCGAGGTGCTTTTTTAACCTTGACTTTCTAGATAAAGTTGGACCTGTCAATGCAAAAGGTCAACGCTGGTTGCTAATTAACCAAAAGGGAAATTAACTAACCGAGGATTTAAATGACATTTGCAGCAGAAAGTTAATCCTGCAGAATCCCCATTGAGTGTTTTGTCCTCAGATTGAGGAGGTGAATGGAAATCTGATTCTAAATATAAGACTTTACTTGGAAGATAGGGGAGCTAGATAGACACGGGTCAACTGATAGAGGTGGTGGTTTTGCTACATTACTTTTACACAAAGTTACAATTGTCTGCACCACTAAAGCTCTACGTGGCACAACACAACCCTTTCCATGCGGCACAGTTTTGACACCAGTGTCTTTTATTAGGAACGCTGATGTGGCCGGTCGAACTGAGCGTGGGGGGGCCTCTGTTTTGTGTAAGCTCGACAGTTGAGAGGAATTCAATATTTCAAGGAGATGATGTCAGAAGTGCCAATATGGAGACTGGAGATTGGGGGAGAAAGTCGATACAGTGTGGCTAAAGTCGCAAGAACGTTTTGGCCTCATATAATCTGTTGTGACAGCGGCTGGGGACAATGCCTGCACTTGATCAATCTGACAGCACGTCAGACATAGATTCACTCTTTGTCTCGGTATTGTTAGACAGACCTCTGTCTGAGTAAAGAGGCAGTGTCATTTGACAAGAGGCTGCTGCTCAATAAAGATTGTTAGTTTGAAGTACATATCCAGCTCTCGATACTCTTCTACTCTTCATATGTCTATCAAACGCTTGGAAAAAGTTGTTTACTAAGACCTCAAGAATCAATTTCACTTTATTTTTCCTTGATTCACCGGATCAGCTCCTCAAAACCTGAGGCCATGGCTCTCAGCAGGAAACCAATGGACTGTCCACTCAGAGTAGGGAATGAGTCCTTACCCCAAGTGAAGCAGTTCAAGTATCTCTGGGTGTTGTTCTTGAGTGAGGGGTCAATGGAGCGTGAGATGGGCCTGAGAATCGTTGCAGCAGTATTGCAGTTGCTTTACCGCACCGTTGTGACCAAGAGGGAACTGAGCCAGAATGCAAAGCCCTCAATCTACGGGTCCATCTTCATTCCTACTCTCAGCTATGGTCATGAACAAAAGAACGAGATCGTGAACCAGTGTTTCAGGTAGCCGGTACTTACCGTACTTTGACCGGAAAGATCTTTAAAAGTCCAGCAAATTCAAATCCTCCAGTCATATTGTCTTGTATAAATTATCAAACACAAGCCGCTCTCATCAATGCCACAAGCGCGCAACAAGACACCGTGCCACCGGAGCGGAGCTTCAGGACTTTATATCGCGAGGAAAAATAATACTTGTAGTTCGTATTTGGGGCCTTACACAAGCTGCCTTTTGCTCAAATCCACTGTTGTCGTTGTACATGCCCCTTTGCTCAGTGCGACCTGGCTGTTACGGCTGTGCCCAGAGTAAAAAGTAGTTAAACCTTTCTCTGAACATTTTCTTCTAACGGAAACACTGTCTTGAATGCAGTCGGACGAAATGGGTTTACTCCGGTTGTCCTTATGGATAAGGTGAGAAGTGTGGCAGGGACTTGGAGTAGAGCTGCTGCTCCTTTGCGTTGAAAGGAGCCACCTGGTCGCCTCCCTATCCTGGTGTTCCCGGCTTGTCCGGCTGGGAGGAGACCGAGGGCCAGACCCAGGACCAGGTGCAGGAATTACATCTCCACGCTGGCCTGGGAGCACCTTGATGGATGATTCACCAGTGTCTCAAGCACCTTAACAAAGCGCTACTTACTCACTGAACTCCTGATATTCTTTGCTTTTAACTCAATGAATATTCATTTCCATCAGATTTCACACACATAAATACAAACCACAAAGCAGATCGAGTCATTCCTTTCACTTTTAATGGCTTGGAGATGAATGGGGTAAAATATGCACTTTTTTTTTAATTCATTGATAGCATCTTTAGGTTGAGGTAATTGAGTCCTTTCCCCCCCCCTTGACTGAATGAATAATGACTTCATCTGATCCCCGGCAAGGCTCGGAAAAATGTAGACCCGCCATTGTTCGAGCAGAAGGCGATCCTTTGCTTTTCAGGCGTGCTCTCTGTCTTAATTTTTCTTCATTTTAATCCACCCAAACCCCCTATTTTTCTCAATAGCTCAACCATGAACCATGTAGTGAAGCAGCAGGGTGGGGAGATACCCACCCACTCGCTCCCGTTACCCTTCCTTTTTTTCTTGCTACTGGGAGTTTAACAGCGATGGATAAATCAGTCACACTGGTCCCCCGGCTCTCGCAGTCCTCAGGGGAATGGGCTTGGTGGGGGTTTGGGCAGCGGAGGAATTCTGCTGCTTTTTTATACGTGCTTGCCCCCTCCCCTTCTTTTCAGAGCAGTTCCTTTTATTTGAGGGAGGAGAGATGTTATGTTCTGCTGTTTTTGTAAGCGTGGTGCGTCAGAAGAAAGCCCTCTGTGTACAGGGCTTTGCTGCGAGTGCTGCCAGAAAGGGGAAGGGCACTTCTTTATTTGACATCTTTTTCCCACATGCTCCATTGGCTGGGAGATACACTCGAAAAATAAAAGACAATTCTGACCCCCCTTTTTTGTCTTTTCCTTCTTTTTTTCTTCCATAAAGCCAATCTCAATATGGGAACTTTATTTTTGAGGCCTTTTGACCTTCTGTTGTATTGAAAGACAATACTTCAGTATGGAAATAAAGCAACTACAAAACAAACCTATTTATGTCGTACACATGGTTTGCATGATAAAAGCCGCAGCTAAGAGTGTTTTTCATTGGCTTTGTTTTTGCTCTCTGTCTAGCATATTGTAAGGCTTTGGGAGCAGATGGGGAACTTACAGAGTCTTCTCTAGTCACAATTTATGACTTAAATAAATACCATGTTTACTTTGGTAATTCTGTGAATCCCATTGAAGGAAAACCCCACAATGGACTAGAATCAAAACCTAATACACACAATGTATTTTTACGAGTAATTCCATGCTAAAGTGCTAATGGGAAATGAGTAGGACAATGATGAAGAAGTGATGTCTTACCTATGACCTCTTGTCTCTATAGGTGGGCTTACTGGACCTTGAGCTGAACCGCCTCACCAAGGCTCTGTTCCTGGCCCAGGTGGTCCTGTCTGTTGTCATGGTAGCAGTGCAGGGATTTGTGGGTCCTTGGTTTCGCAACCTTTTCCGATTTGTCGTGCTTTTCTCTTACATCATCCCCATCAGGTACTTTTTTTACAATGTTTTGATATTTTGTGACCACGGGCAAAATAAAATATGTATGGTTGTACAAAGAACATTTTTTTTTTTCGATTAAAACTTTGAATCCCAAGCTTCCCGTCTGTTTCCTCTTGGACAAGACATTTTTTAGAACATGGAATATATTTCATTAATTTTGTGTTGCAGTTTGGACACAGTTTTATTATTAGTTATGTGATAGATAACGGCTTTGTTTTTCCTATGGGTAGTTTGCGTGTAAATCTGGACATGGGGAAGTCGGCTTACGGCTGGATGATCATGAAAGACGAAAACATCCCTGGCACTGTAGTGAGAACCAGCACTATCCCAGAAGAACTGGGCCGGCTGGTCTATCTGCTGACAGACAAGACAGGTAGGTGTCCATACACACTGAAGATTACATTCACAGTTCTTGACTTAAAGCAAAATGATTTCTGATTTCAAGAGGACAACTATTTTGCATCCAAGTATAGGCTCAACTCTTTTTGCTGTTCTGCTTGATAGCAAAATGATGTTGGAATCATCATAACAATAAAGATCCGACTTTAGAGGAGTAGCGCAGGAATGAATCCTAAAACCCAGAACTTAGTTAGTTGGTTTTTGTGGGTTTTTCTTTTGTATTTTTGGTACCTGAAATAAGGTCTGTCGTAAACACAAGAGATTCACATTTTATTTTACGGTTTACAATAAAAACCCTTCTGGAGAATGTTTGAAAGTTAACTTTTTCTCAAAGGGAGCCCTTGTGATGCTAACTTCTGGGAATCATAAATCTATCGATTAGATTTATGATCGATAGATTTATGATTCGAAATGATAAAAGTAGGGTAGACATGTGGATATTATCCGGCTGAACAAAATGTGCATTTATCTAACCGGTTAGTTTTCCACAGACCTTATTTCGAGCTATTTTCCAAAACCCTATGGAGAAATGTTGTCGAGGGAACCCGAGCGCAGCTTAGTTCCGGGTTTTAGGATGCGTCACTGCACCACTCTATTCTATGTACAGGGTAACACTGTTTGTAGATTTTATGCAATTATTAGTGTAGCACACACAAAACACTTGCTTAACAATAAACAACTTATTTATTTAATGTATTTATACATTTTTATTCAAATGTAGTTTAAGCACCCTAATTGTGGTTAAGTTATACACATTCTGAGGTAAAAGAAAGGACAAAAGGTAAAAAAATCTCCCTAATGTGTGTTCCTTCAACTTCTCTCATTTCACAATCATGTCCTGATTATCTAATAACAAATGGCTGCTCTTTACTAATTCTAGTCAATGTGGCTCAGTGATAAACGCCTGCTGTGCTCCTAACATGCTCCTCTGTCTTACCCCGCTGATCTAGGTAGGAATAGATTAGATGTAGAGCCTATTTGTCCAGGTTGATAGTTAAAGCACATGGAAAGAAGAACAAACAATCAATCGGAGAGAATTGGTTAACCCCGTCTCTAATGTTTTTGGAAGTGAGATGCCCTCTAATCAGCTTTAAGCTCCATCGCCACACATTCTGTCTACCCGCATCCATTAAAAAAAGCCATTGCTCTGTTTTACAAAGTTGTTGTTTTTTAGTGTCTGGACATTCACTCAGTCTTTTTGTATGCAATGTCTGTTAGTAAGAGAGGACATGCACTCCATATTGGTAATGAGATTAGGTCAATGAGACGGCAGTCACACAGTGATGCATTGTGGGCAGTCCACTGGTGATAAATGCTGTGTGTGTGCTTGTTAACTTCAGATATGTTAAGTATATTTATTTTGCTATGAAATAGTGCCTTTTTGATTCAGACACCTTTGATGTTTTTTTTTACCCATTTCTTAAACAGCTGATATTTTGTATATAATACTTATCTAATTACGTTATGTGTACAGAGCAGAAGATCCTAAGTTATTGATTTACCTTCATTAGATTTTCTGATAGTCTAAATTCAATAGCAAACAAAAGAAACTTAAAAACTAGAGAACACTGACATGTTTATTTTTTATAAACTGTAATTTTCCCAGTTAGTATGCACCCTGGTCACACAAAGATAACTTGTGTAACACACACCAGCCTTAAAGATACAGTATCAGTTGGGCTTTAGTTGTTATGCTTAAGATGGTTCTGCTATAACAGAAATTAGAGCAGTCCTCAATAAAGGAATAATTATTGGGTAATTTCTTTATGATTTATTGGTTTGTGACATTGTATTGGTCTTCTGAACTGCAGGCACATTGACTCAGAACGAAATGGTCTTCAAGCGGCTGCACCTGGGAACAGTATCCTACGGCACGGACACCATGGACGAGATACAGAGCCACATAGCTCAGTCATATGCACAGGTAAGATTTATTTCCGTTTATAATTCCTTAATTAACTGGATTTTCAGTAAACATTCTGACCATTAACACCACCACCATCCAGAAAAGTATAGCATCAAGTTTGAGCACTAATTTGGGAAGTAATCCACTACTTTCATTCCCTTTTTAGCTATACAATTATATGAATTCCCAATAAATGATGTTAAATCTACGTCATCCAGTATGTAAAACTGGACAGAACCAATCAAAACAAAGCAAAACGTGTCACTTGCAACATAAAAATGTGTTTCCAGTCGTGGAGAGGATACATTTAAATACAAACGTGTTCTCTCGTGTTTTTCTGCTTATTCATGCCTCTCCCTGTAGATCACATTGATCAATTTTTATATTGAGCTAAGGATAAGATTTCCAGGAAAGAAGCCCATATTGTTCATTCATCAGGCAGTGTCCCTCAGCGCGTCCTCGTACTGTAAGCAAGTGTTTTCCTCACTGGGTGGCTCAGATCTGGCTGCAGTCTTGACAGAATGATATTGTTCATACTCAGCCAGCTCCAGCAGCTGCTCAGCACTGAAACCATCTGCCCCACACCCTTATGTGTAATCTCGGCTAATGAAAAATGACGAGTCCTTTTTAGAGCTGCAGCTGAAGCAATTCCTCTGACTAGCTATTTTTACTATGTTGCTCTTTATTTACTGTGACAGTCACATAATTACAGGAAGCTCGTTTTTTTTAGCACTATTGTTCATTTAAACAATCCACCCAGATTACGGCAGAAATTAACAGTTGTTGCAATTTATATATTTATATATAATACTTTTTCTTAACTAAAACTTATTTTTACTTTAAATCTTTAAAAAATATTAAAAGGGTCCTATTTAGCTTTTTGTGGTTTTCCCTTCCCTGTAGTGTGTTCTATAGGTTGTTGTGCATGTAAATGGTCTGCAAAGGCTTAAATCCCAAAGTTCCCTCCAGAGAGAGTTTCCCTCCCGCACACTTTCCCCCGCTCTTTCATTTTTTAAAGATTAATATTATAAATCTTTAAAAAAAAAAACGTGTTGTAGTACATGTTGTTGAACTAATATTATACTTCATTATCTAGCAATATCATTAGCATCCTCTTCATGTTGCTCCAATGCTTAACTTGTCTGACAACATAACCCAATCGTCTCTCATTGATCTTTCAGTCACTTTCCATGAAGGTTGTCATACTGTATTCCCCACTGCCCCTCCTCCCTGCCTGGCAGGACTGAAGGTTAATAATAAGCCAAAATCAAACGCTTCAGCAGAGCGCGTCGCCCCTGTCAGGCGCAGCTGGCACAGTGGGCTGTCTGCCTGCTCCGCTAGTCACCCCCCAGTTCAACTGATGGCTGATGTCAAAACAGCGGAAAACATAAAAGGTCCTCAAATCAGATATGACACGATAAAGACGGTGATACAACACTTCCCTTCGCTGAGTCGTTTATCTTGAACAGGGGTGTCAGAGTGAATTGGCGACCAGTGTAGGATTCAACCTAGTTGCCATGTGCAGGCATCCTTCAGTTGTGACTGTTTTTAAATGTATTTAAAAGTCATTTTCTAATGTTCTGACTCCATGGTTCACATTATTTCAGCCGCCCTCCCAGCCCTCCAATGGAAGCACCAGCGGCACCACTCCAGCACGGAAAACCCAAAGCTCGGGCCCGAAGGTCCGCAAGAGCGTCAGAAGTCGCATCCACGAGGCTGTGAAGGCCATGGCCCTGTGCCACAACGTCACACCGGTCTATGAGTCCCATGCTGCCGTGAACGGAGAGACGGAGTCTGCTGAGGCCGACCAGGACTTCAGTGATGACAACCGAACCTACCAGGCCTCCAGCCCTGATGAGGTAAACATGACATCCAGGAAACAGTTTCAGCACCTTCAACTTTAGAGGGAAAAAATGGGTTCACTAATAACTTAGTGTTTCAGAGGTTTCTGCCAAAGATTAGTCTGTAGTTCAAGTTGCAACACATTATTGTAGTTGAATGGGTTCAGTACTCCACTCCAGATCTGTGTTTTAACCTATGACACCTAATCTTAATGACTATCTTTATTTTGCCCTTTATGCTAAATATTTCCCATTGCTTAGGGTTTCATTTAGGAACATAAATGACCTTGTTTTCTAAAGCACCATTACAAATCTTTTTAAATGTCTCATATTTTGATCAAATCCAGCTACTAGTTGACACCAATTGCCCTTTTGGCAAGAATAAACAGTGAGATTCTCAGGAGAACAGCCTGTGTTTTTCTGTCTTCATGTTTTATTGGTGATCCTAAATAACCCTGGTTTGTCATAATAGTAATTTCATGAACACAAAGTCAGAGGTCGTGATCCCCTCATAGAGGTTAAGCTATTTAACCGTGTGTACTTGCTTCCTGTGAATTTACTGCTCCTGGTAGAACGTACAAACGATCCCTAAAGGCATCACTACCGCTTCCTTTCCTCTGACCGTTCCTTTAATGGCTGAACGTGCTGCGAGCCTTTATATAGAGCCCTTAATAATCATTTTATACAATTGAGAAACCCAAGGAGAATCTATACTTAAATCTGGAAAACAGGGAAAGATTTTTTAACAGGTAAAGTAACAGTCAGTATCTGTTTTTAAAGAGATGTTTAATGCGTGTTGAGGGGTAGTTAATCCCCCCCCATACACCCCCATTTCAACACGTTTGTCACCCATGACATGTGAGAGCCTTTGTGAGAATGCGGCACTTCGGGTTGAACCCAGAGTCTAGCTATCTAACAATCAAAATAAAGATAAAAAGGTGGCGAGAGATAAATCTCAGTTGTCCTCCCCCTCTGAGTTGATGTATATATTTATTTATATCCCTGCCCACTCCGTTCTATCTCCCCTCTCTGTATTGTCTCACACTGCTCGGATTGATCAATATTTAATTTTCTCCCAGAGACGATGAGAGGTGGAGGTCTGTGATTGTAGCTGGAGCCCTCCCTTCCCCTTCTACTATATTCTTTGTTCTTCCTCTGTCCCCCCCCCTCTCTCCCTCCTTGTCTCCTCACTCTCATTGACTGCAGCATCAGATCTTGGCTGCTGCTCGTCTGTTAGTGATAGTTTGTTTGGCCCTGGCTCTCTGCTCAGCCTCTCTAATGTAATGAGCCATCATTAAGGAGATGAAGTGGGCGGCCGTAGAGGTCATCTGACCTGCCGGTGAACAGAGTCCTCCTGTGACCTTTCACCCTCGTAATATCAGACAAGAGCATTGGACTGTAGACTTTAATGACTGCCATGTCCAGGAAGTGGGTGCTTCATCCTTTCCAATTGGATGTAACTGTCAGTTTCACTGAGTGTGATGTTCACCATAAGGTATCTTATTTGGGTTCAAATTTGTATTTTGGGCTTCTACTGTGACATTTAAATGCCTAAATGTTCAAAAAGCTCTTTATTTTTCTCATACTGCCTGTGCTGCAGCACCTCTTTTCACCCTCTGTCTGAAACCAGAGCCCAGTCTACTCTGATTGGTTAGCTGGTCGGCTCTGTTGTGATTGGTCAACCGCTTAGAGATGTCCCGCCCCTTAGCCTGTTACTTACAATATGTTGTAGTGTCAGCCAATAGAAGAGCCAGTGTTACATAGTGATGTCACTATGTTATGGAAGTAAACAAAGGATGGATTTGTTCCAGGCAGACCGGGCTCTGGTTTCAGACAGAGGGTGAAAAGAGGTAGGCACAGGCAGTATGAGAACATTAAAGCATGGAGACATGTCACAGTAGAGACATTTTAATACAAATATAAACCTGAAAATGAGCAGAATAGGGCCCTTTTTTTCATGTTAAAACCGTTAAATGATCTCCAGAATAATTCACTTCTAATACCTTTTATATTGACATCGACATGACATGAGCAGTATTTAACCTGTTAATGGTCAATTTTCCTCATGACATGCTTGAGCTGCTGTTAATGTCAAAGGCAGTGCTGCCATTGTGATTTAAATTGTATATGATCATTCGAACGTTGTGAACACAGTTGAATATTGATCAGGTTGTTTAATCCTGCCATTGTCCTAAAGTAGCTTTTATATTACTGTCGTAACGCATAATTCACATGCAGTTTGTATCAAAGTTGACAAAGCTTTAAATAGTTCCTGTAGAGCTCAAACAGGAGATTGAACAGCTAGATTTAGGATTCTCAGTACATGGTGTATCTGTCCATGTGTGTATGAGCTACACACACAACCACCAGGATAATGACACACAGATGTGTGTTAAGTAAATACAGGCAGCTCCTTTTTACGGAGCTCAAAGGGGGAGCAGCAGAAATGACGGGGTATTAACAGGAAGTTCCAATTTGTAGGTCAGAGTATAATAACAACCTTTGAGTGAGCAAATTGAAAATGAACCCATTGAGGATTGAGTCGTGTGCAGCTGAACGCTCACTCGGGGGCTGCAGTTCCTGCTGAGGAGGGAAGAGGAAAGAGAAACAGAAAAACACTTATCTGGAGCTGAAAGAGGAGCTCAGGAGAAGCCATAACTCTCTCAGGCCTTGTCTTTCAACTGCAAGAGGGATAAGATTCAGTCTGCTCCATGGTCTACATTTTGGATTTGTATTCAACATGTTTTATATTTGGTTAAAAATGATCATCGCAAAATAAAAAATAAAAATCACCTCTTTTTCACATAAGTATTGTGTGAGATTAGCTTGCTTATTTTATTTTATTGAGTAAATGCCTGAGTCCTTTGCAAATTATGGGTTAAATGCAATATATCTCCATCCTTAACTAGGGATGGGACAATGTAGGATTTTAATGCGGAACAGGAAATCCGTGAATATCACATCTATTCTTGATTTCTGAAGGTTACGTTTCTTTTAGGTTAAGATGACCTTATTGTGTTTAGGATGCCTTTGTTGCAAGTTTAAGCATATGTGGACAATAATATCCTGAATCATAATTAATTTTGCAAGGTTAAACATGACATGCAATTTAGAGGTCTGTCCTATACTCTCGTATTGTAGGAATCAGGTCATTGATATTTGACTGACTTTTGCATTCAAATCAAATCAAATCAAGTTTTATTTATATAGCACATTTAAAAGCGATTTTTGGTCGAGCCAAAGTGCTGTACATGTAATAAAAACACATTACTACAATCACAAACACATTACTACAATCACAAGCTCAGCATTGTCCTTTTAGTCAGTATAAAAAATGGCAGAATTCATCAGCTCTCTTTGATTTATTGAAGTTAGAGCGTAAATGTTATTGTGTAGGGGGTCGAACTGCCCTGTTTCTAGCTTCTGTACAGTTTTCTTTTTGAATGTTTTCCCCAGGTGGAGCTGGTGCGGTGGACGCAGAGCGTCGGCCTGACCCTGGTGAACAGAGACCTGGCCTCCCTTCAGCTGAGGACCCCCTCCGAACAGATCATCTCCCACCACATCCTGCAGATCTTCCCCTTTACCTCCGAGAGCAAGAGGATGGGCATCATCGTCAGGGTGGGGAACTTGTTTATAACAATATGACTTTTGCATGATACTCCCTCAGAGAACCAGACATATTACATTTATGTTTGTTTTTTATAACTCTTTATCACCTTGATGTGTTAAATGTGGCTGCTGGAAGATGCTTGGTGTAGAGCTATATGATTCTGATGTTTACATGTTTCGGCTTCCGTGAACAGGAAATGTACTAATTGTCATTGATGATATGGTTTAGGAGGAGTCGACTGGAGACATCACTTTCTACATGAAGGGAGCTGATGTTGCCATGGCGAGCATTGTCCAGTATAACGACTGGTTGGAAGAAGAGGTAAAATCTACAAATCTATACGTCCTACTGAGGGTGCATTCGCATTGTAATGACAGGGAAACTTCTGTTAATTGTGACTTCCGACACATGCACAATATCATACTGCGAGCACTATCTGTTCCTACAGTGGTGAATCTGTCCACACTCCTGTGCTGCTTCTGGGAAACTAGTTCATGGTTCAGCAAAATGTCTTCCACCGTTTTCAACACACCTAAAGCGAACAAGTGCAACTCATTCGTCATGGATTAATTTAGCCATTGCAGTAAGTTATACCTCATTCACACCTAAGTGATGGTTTCTACTGATGTCCATTGGTCTCCAGTCAGTGCAGTACATGTAGCTTATGTCAATTCCTCTGCTTTCTTAGCCTTTTCACTGCCATGCAATTCATTGGAAACATCCATATTAAAATTGACAGACCTAAAAATAAAACATCTGCCCCAAAACGTCTATAAAAACTCTTTAATTTTGGGCAAAACATTTTATTCTATGTTTATTCGTCTGGTTGGACCCAGCCACTGTGCGTAATCTTTTGTGTCTTTTCGTAAAAGCATCAATCATTATCTCATTGCTTGAAATAAGCACCTCTTGATGAAAACTGTAATGAAATAGATAATAACAAGCAATAGATAAACACACACATCATCACATAGTGATATTTTTGTCCAATGCTGTAATCAGGACATTCATTGAGAGAGACATCGGGCCGTGTCTACACCAGCTTGGTAATCGAAGGTCTTGTGTGCATATGTTCATAATTATATTGGCATTATTGAGTCATTTAGCACTACGGGCGCCGTTTGATTTAATTAGTGACCTACATAAAGTTGAAGTAATTACAGTATGTCATATTCCTGATCAATTGTTCTAACGATGTCCTGTTGGATGTAATATCCCGCTGTCAGATCAGCCGGCGCTACGCTTATTCTCTTGTCAATAACCAATCAACAGAGCAGATTTGCCCCATTGGTGTTTCATATCAAATATAAACCGCCGTCCATCCCTTTGTTTTACTGTGTCCTCTGAATTACACCAGAGGCTATGTTATTCACTATTGATTTATCTGTTGTTGTAACAATATGCTGCTATCGACAGTACTGTACATGGTGTACTTATAGCAGCCGCTCTGATAGAACAAATGATCTGCCCTATTTTTGATTTATATTCATCTCCGCGAGGGATAATTATTTTGACCCCTGTGCCTCGCTTTGAAAAAGTAAAAAAGGTGCCAATAAATAGCAATATAACAAGATATATTAGTATTTTTTTTCCACTTTCAAAGTTAAATATTGTCACCAACATCAATCCCGATCATAAAGACGAAATATTTATTAATTTTAAACTTTAACCCTTTCAATGCCGGCTTGTTTATGTAATAGCACAGTGTTTTTTTCAGGAAAAATAAGCACAAACTTGCATTCGCTTAAATGCTTTGCACGTATTAATCCACACATTAATACATTTACACACACAACTTAATAACATCACACAAACTTGACCCTCCAATCAGAGATTCAGTCTCCTAGGGCAATGAATGTTCGCCAAAGGGTGGGGAAATTGTTGTGGACTGACTCACAATGACAATCACCAACATTAATTTTGATCCATAGCTGTAGAATTAAAGCGTGACATTTTAAAATGTAGATTCTAAGCTGTTATGGCAGTAAGATTAACATTTGTGGGTTTGATTGGTTTCAATGGGGAAATGTTAGTCCTTATGGGTCTGAGTGTTTCTATTTTAGCTAACAGTTTATTATATACTTATAGCAATAGCTGAGAATGATCTTTCATAATAAAAAAACAACAACCCAAATGTATGCCATATATATGCAATAACACAGCCTATATCATTAACACAGCCTATATATGCATTAACACAGCCTAAAAATCTAAAGTGTGTCTCGAGAGTTAAAAAAACAAAACCTTAAAGAATTGAAATTGAAAGTCTTTCTTTTAAAGGCAGAGCTATGTGTATCTCATAACACCCTGTCCATCTCCTCTCTGTCAGTGTGGGAACATGGCCAGGGAGGGCCTGAGGACTCTGGTGGTGGCCAAGAAGTCTCTGTCTGAGGAGCAGTACCAGGACTTTGAGGTATGGATCATCAATACACTGCATGCTGTGTTAGGCTGTATCTACACGGAGACGAAACGGAGAAAGAACCGAATTCGATATCAAAAAGGTCTTCCGTCCACACGGTATCGCCTCATGAAACGTGTCCGTCCACACGAGACCGCTCGACCCGCTGGAGACGCTGTAGTACATATGCCGGGCCTATAAGTGGCACTGTACTTCCGCCACAAAATACACCAAAAGTAGCGAATAAGACATCCCGAGCATAGTTGCCATGGTTGCCTGGTTGCCCTTCTGTTTATTCTCCGCGGTGGATTCAGCGGTGACGCAGGAGTGAGCAGCAGAGGTGGGGAGAGGCAGGTCTCTGGCTGTTTCGGCGGCCTCTGTTTCTCTTTTTCTCCCTCCCCGAGACGGCAGGTGCACCGCACCCACTGCCACTAACTCTGAGCCTGGCTCCCGAGCAGGACGTTCTCCCCGGCAGTCCACCAGCAGATGAAAAACACCCACCTCTCCGCCTCTTCCAAGGGACGAGGGAACCGTGCGGGGGGGTCTGCTGGAGGCTCCTGCTGGGTGCACTGTCCTGCGAGACACCGGGACCTGGCTCGAAACACTCGGAACACTGTTGTTGTTGTTGGCGAAACACATCAGCGATGACGCGGGTGACGCAGGGGGTGAGCGGGAGAGGCAGGGCTATGGCGTATAGGGCGTACACACGGAGCCGTTTGACCCCCCAGAGCGTTCCGTCCGCAGATCTACCCACCTTGGGACCCATTACCGTTTGAGGGCTCCGTTTCCCCGGTTCCGTTACGGCCTCGTGTGGACGAACCGTCCATACGATAGAGAACTGTAGCAGATACAACCTGTTTCGTGTCCGTGTGGACGGGGCCTTATACTGCTCTACATACAGCGCATCCTTTACTTTAATGAGTCTCATGTTTTCTTTAATTGGAACTAGAGGTAAGTCTTTTCAACAAAATAGCGATCTGAGCCTGTTTCCTCTTGGATTTAGGTTGTTTCTATATCATGACAGCAGCTTTTTTGAGTCACTTAATGATTGAAAAACTCAGCATTCACTCTTTTTAGTTATGTTGACTTGAGTATTTTTATCAGTTGCCTTTTTCACTTTTACCTCACAATTCCTAATTTTTTGTTTTCTTTACCCCCTCAATGTATAGAACCGCTACAGCCAGGCGAAGCTGAGCCTCCATGACCGCGGCCTGAAGGTGGCAGCAGTGGTGGAGAGCTTGGAGCGGGAGATGGAGCTGCTGTGTCTGACCGGAGTGGAGGACCAGCTGCAGGCCGACGTCAGGCCTACGCTGGAGCTGCTCAGGAACGCTGGCATCAAGGTAAGGCTGTCACTGTGTCAGACTTTCAATACATGGTTAAGTGCCAAAAGCATTCTTAGCAAAAATATTGTGACAATATCTGTAGAACATTTTGAAAAATTAACAATGCAACTGTATCAGTGAAATTCATCTTCAACTCTTTCTGTTGTGAAATTACTTTTATTTGTATCATGATATTAATATTTCCCTACTGTCAATACTGGTATTTCGCAACATACCTACTATGAATACTGCCACCAGGGTTATTCTGGTCAACTCTGAGACTCAAATATATCCCCTAATACCTCAAGAGTGATTCAGCGTTTAAACCAGATACACAAAAAGGAGGTAATGATGATAATCTTGTACACGTCCAAAATATCTGAGGTTATTAAAGACAGTTCACACTTTAAGGTGAATTTCAGTTTAAACAGAAAGACAATCCAGGCCCTTCAAATCCAAGTTACCGCGGGGAAGGAAATGTTAAAAAGCCTTTATTTAAAAACATTTTTAAATAAATAAATATATATATATTTACTTAACTCAAATCATTTAAAATACTAATATACTATTATTTATTATCCAAAACTATTTAAAAAACAAATGAAATAAATAATAGAACTTAATCATTGAAAAGCCAAAAAGATTTCCCTTTTTTATTTATTAGCCCTGACATAGAGTAGTCGGAACATTTTGCTGTTTTAATATACCAAAATTAGTTTTTAATATTTCCTTTCTCATGGTTATTATCTTTTGCCCTGATCTCCATCCTGTTGATTCAGATGTTCCCTGTTTGCTTAGAGCATGCAACACATGCATCATCTCAGGTTGAGTACACAGAGCAACCAGTTTTGTCTCTTTCTTGAATTACAGATCTGGATGCTAACAGGGGATAAA
This sequence comes from Dissostichus eleginoides, assembly GCA_031216635.1. NCBI lineage: Eukaryota > Metazoa > Chordata > Actinopteri > Perciformes > Nototheniidae > Dissostichus > Dissostichus eleginoides. The sequence goes on from CM062280.1 coordinate 6,619,140, forward strand.
CTTGAGACGGCTACGTGCATCGCCAAAAGCTCCCACCTGGTGTCCAGAACCCAAGACATCCATGTGTTCAAGCCGGTACGCTGTTTCCCTTTGATGTTATCACAAAGCGCTTATGTATCGGGAAATGACTAAAAGCCTAATGTCCTCACGGCTAATTGTATTGCGTGGCTCTCGAGCAGATCTCCAGCAGAGGAGAGGCCCATCTGGAGCTCAACGCCTTCAGGAGGAAGCATGACTGTGCTCTGGTCATCTCTGGAGACTCCTTAGAGGTACTACAGCACAGCGCAGCACACAGTAATGTTTACTAGGGAGCAGATGATGCTGAGATGCAGCCAAAACCAATACTTAACACTTTAACCAGAGCTCTGAAGATTTGGAGAGGAAATCAATCATATTAGTCCTTTTTTTTATGAGGCTAAAATATTAGAAAAGTTCAGTTTTTTTAACTTGTTTTTTGTTTAACTTGTTTTACATCAGTACAGTATTTCTACCTGATGCCACTTTATACTTATACACTACAATGGAAGCTTTTATTACTCCACTACATTTATTTTACAGCTTTAGTTACTAGCTTCTTTGCAGATAATAGTTTATAATAAAATAAATAATCATGATGTATTATTACAGTTTAAGCTACCCAGCAGCATGTAAAGTAATTGAAATAAACACCAACTTTACTCAGTGCAACATTGAAGTGATGAACACCATAATGCAATAGATATCATTCTGCAATGGGCCATTCAGCAAGATACGTACTTTAACTTTTTGAACCTAAAGTATATTAAGTATATTTGACTTGAGTTCAATTTGAATGCTGGACTTTTATGTAAGTACTTCTTCCAACTCTGGATGTGTATCGCTTTTATTGGGACCTAAAGGGATATTTCTATGGTACAAAAGGTAAAAGACAATTAAGATTGTGTAGGAGATGAAATGGCCACCTACTTTCCAAAAAGGCTTTACTGTAATCAGTGTTTTCACTTGCATGGCATTCAAGTCCGACTGATAAAGTATTGCAAGAGATCACGTGAATATCTGTGGATATTGGATATGGGTTTTAAAAAACGATAATGCAATTACAACAAAGACAACCAAAGTGTATCTGTGTTGTGTTGCAGGTGTGTTTGCGCTATTACGAGCATGAGTTTGTGGAGCTGGCGTGTCAGTGTCCTGCGGTGGTCTGCTGTCGCTGCTCCCCCACCCAGAAGGCCCAGATCGTCACGCTCCTCAAGCAGCACACAGCCAACAGGACCTGTGCCATAGGTGAGGGCTGACACAGACTGACACATGATGTGGCTGCAGCACACGGAAGTGTCTGTGTACAGCTCAGTCGCTTAGGGAGGAAAGGCTGGACAGATGAATTAAATACCCATCCAGTGATTTATGTTATTCTCTTTTGGATGGGGATTTGCTTAAAAGTTATGATTTGACTTCAAACTGTCTGCCATACCCCAGTTGTGCCTGCATTGATACCTATCAAATGCTTACAATGCACAGACACTGGAGCAAATATATATATATTATACTTCTTTGATCCACAAGATGGCAGTCAAAGCTCACTAAGAGAAGCACCCAGCAAAGTGTGCATCTTTCAATTCAGTTCAGATCATATTTGGCTTACAGGAGATGGCAAAAAGCACAAACACAACATACAAGAGGACATGGGACATACTTCACCACAATTACAGCCTTAAATACAATACAAAATAAATACGTTTTAATCTAGCTTTTCCAGATTCAAATATTGTACAATTATTTTGTTTTTTTTCTCTTTTTGTGAAAGGTGATGGAGGAAATGATGTCAGTATGATCCAGGCTGCAGATTGTGGTATTGGAATTGAAGGAAAGGTAAAGACCTCCATTTACCACATAAACAGATTTTGATTAAGACCTCATGAGAGCTAGTTAATTCAGTCAAAGAAACTGCAATAATCTTGAAAAACCTTATTAAACACTTAATTTAGTAAGAAGTAAAACGGATATTATTCCTGCAAGCCCACACATTATACCAAACTGTAAAAACTTTAGGGAAACTAGGAATAAAGTGACACATTCTGTAACTTTAGATAATTTTTTAATACAATTTCAGAAGTATATGGTTTAACACTTTGGTGTTTTACAACTGCGTCTTTCTAATTGTGTGTGTGAACAGGAAGGGAAGCAGGCATCTCTGGCTGCAGACTTCTCCATCACGCAGTTTAAACACATCGGGCGCCTGCTCATGGTTCACGGCAGGAACAGCTACAAGCGCTCTGCAGCGCTGGGTCAGTTCGTCATGCACAGAGGCATGATCATCTCCACCATGCAGGTATTAAAACACTCACACAATATTCATGTTTAAGTCGTTTTCTCCTTGATGCCTGTTTTAAATAAGTGGTCCTGCTTTTAATTATTGTTCAGTGCTGAAGCCTGAGACAATTTTCCACATTGTGGCCAATACAATTCTTAAATAACTGACTTTATGACACAATTTCTGTTCCCTTACCTCAGGCGGTCTTCTCTTCTGTGTTTTACTTTGCCTCTGTGCCACTGTACCAGGGTTTCCTCATGGTTGGGTATGTACCTTTTCCAAATGTCTTAATGTGGTAAAAATGTATTGTTTTAAATGTATCTGCCACCTCACAGATACTCCTATTGTAGCCAAGGCGCTAAGTTGCCTGTTTAGCATCACAAAGCTATTACCTCTATATAACAGTCTTAGGACAACCAAATGCAATGGTTAACGATGGCTAATATGGCAATAGCCTTACGGTAACACAGCACAGATTTTTGAAATATGTGGTCCATCTTAACCCTGTTTTGTTGTGTGCAGGTATGCCACCATGTACACCATGTTCCCTGTGTTCTCCTTGGTTCTGGACCAAGATGTGAAGCCAGAGATGGCTCTTCTCTACCCAGAGCTTTATAAAGACCTCACCAAGGTACAGTGCCCTTTTTTAAAATATATTTACATTACTTGCAGTGTCGCGATATGCATTCTAAATTAGAAATCCATCCAAATAAGCTTTTGATTTGATGTTCAAAATCAAGAACAGGATTGGCCATTTTCCTTGTTTTTTTTTCTCTTCACCCACTCTTACTTACATGCATCAGAAGGTAAAAAACACTTAGCGGTAGCCTGAATCAGCACTTTTCAAAACATTGAAAGATTTTATTTTTAAATTAGGGAGGTGTAACGGTACGTCCACACGGCAGCGTCGCGTTGAAGCTTTGCCTCCGTTGCTCGCTTCGAAAGTTGAGAAAAGTTCAACTTTTCAAGCGTCGACGGAAGCGCCAGCCAATCAAATCATATGCCAGTACAAGCTCTAGCCAATCAAAACGCGTGCTTGTGTGTCCAGGGCGGGAGATGAATGTGATGTGTCTGGTCACACGCCAGACACGCCCACCGGCAAGCTTCAACGCACGCTGCCGTGTGGACGTACCCTAAGGGAGAAAAACCCTTTTGATCATCAAACAATTGCAAACAATCATGGGCAACTTTGGCTGTGAGGTAGTGCGATCGTCTTTCAATTGGAAGGTTCGATCCCAGCCTTCGAAGTCGACATGTCGATGTATCCTTGGGCATGATACTTAACTCCGAGTTGCTCCCGATGCCAACGTTGTGTAAATGTGTGTGAATGTTAGCTTACTTAAGCAAGTGCCACATAGCTCTGTATGAATAAGTGAATGATGACTTGTATACTACTGTACATACAGTACTGTAAAGCACTTTCAGGAGTCTTAAAGACCGGATAAAGCACTATAAATACCATTTACCATATCCATCAGTGCTTGAAAAATCTAATCAAATCCTGATCTTTTAAATCTAAAGTTTATTTTCTGTAAATGTTCTCCCTAACATCAAGTCATATCATATATATGTGTTCCACTTATGGATGATGTTTCTCTTTCAGGGGCGTTCATTATCTTTCAAGACATTCCTCATCTGGGTTTTGATCAGCATCTATCAAGGTAAGGCGCTCATTCTAAAAGTAACATAATAGCTCTTATATCTGTAACTGAGCCGGGTACAGCATGGCTTGTCTGTACAGAATGTGCAGTCTGCTACTGTAGACTGTCAAAGCAACTCTTCAACCACCATTTCATCATCTCCCTCTAGCGTGTCTTAATACCAGGGTCCCCGGGCCCCCGTCAAACTCTCGGACGGTCACTTTCTCAGTATCTTAGGTTTCCAACCGCCATCCGCCTTTACATGCAGGCTTTTGTCCGTCCAGTAAATCGATATTTCTGTAATCGCTAAGCCATGCAGCGTGTGAGAAAGATCTATGTTCCTGCTGGAGCGTGACTTCCTGACAGCTCGGGTTTTTTTAATTAAAGGCCAATACCAGGTCTCTGGTAGGGGTAGGGGGGGGCAGGTAAATGTAAAGACGATATGAGAGGACGACAGCGGAGGAGGAGGAGGAGGAAAATATTAGCCGCCAATCTAGCTTAATTTATTACAGAGTTCGACTCGCTGGAATGTGCTGTATGGAGACTATGAAGCAGCAATTATGTGATCCGTTAGAGCCCATTGAGCTCAATTTGTGTTGGTTATGATAGAATGAAGAGCTATCAAGATACAGCAGGCGCCTAAAGATGACTGAGTGTCTGGATACTAAAATATGTTAATCAGACAGACTCACTGAAGCACCTTTAACTCTTATAAAGTTATTAAATCAGTCCTTATCTCCAGACATCCTCACCTCAATGTCCCAGGCAGCTAATTGTGGAGCAGACCTGAGAAAAAATGAAGAAGAAATAATACTTTAAAAATGACACAACCTTCTCTTTACAATCCTGGGCTGTGATCTTATTTTTTTTTTTAAAACAGGTCTTATGTGTTTTCCTAACCTCAGTGAAAAGGTCCTTGCGTTAACGAAAGATGTGAAGGAGAAATCATCAGGACTTAGGAAAAGACAATTACAGTGTTGAGACGGTGCAACTTCTAGTGGAAAGCAGATGTTACTGATGTGCATCTGCTGTGGGAAAACCCCCATATCTTCCATAGAGGGACTAAGAAAAGAGCGTGTGTTCATATCAAGATGGTTCATGCGGGCTCTATAAACGTGGACAGGCAAAAGATTATTTACAATTTCTTTATGAAGGTTTGAATGAAAAACCAATTGGTGATATGAAATGGTAGCATGTGCTCACCCTCAACCTCCTTTCCCCTCAGATGTATCAACATTACCCTATTTATTAGTCCCAATAAGTATGAGTGGAACATAAAAGCACTTTAGCAAGTTTTGACAAGAGGGGAAATGCTAAATAAGCAGTGTAACTGACATGATGCTTTTTTGGCCACAATAGATTGTTTCTGTGAACGGCAAAATGTTGCATCACTTAAAATGTTGCGGCTGCAAGGAATTGTGGGACAGCGTTATCTCCTTTCCTTTAGTCGAGGATGGTCCGGTGTTTCCTATGCTGCAGGAGATAACAAAGGAAGCATTGAAGCTCCTTTCGTATCATCTAGAAAATTCAAAAAAATATTATCATGGCTATCACGGTACTTCCGGGTCATTTCACTCCCTATGGAACTTTTCAAAAATATTATTCAACAACAGCCCTTGTTTAATCCGCCTCCTCCATCACTAATGTGTTCTGGTAATATCATGTGGTTGATGTGTTTCCTCTGGCCACCAGGGGGCATCCTCATGTACGGCGCTCTGGTGCTGTTTGAGTCTGAGTTTGTGCACGTGGTGGCCATCTCCTTCACGGCGCTCATCATCACGGAGCTGCTGATGGTGGCGCTCACCATCCGCACCTGGCACTGGCTCATGGTGGTGGCTGAGTTCTTCAGCCTGGGCTGCTACCTGGCCTCCCTCGCCTTCCTCAACGAGTACTTCGGTAGGTCTCCATTTACACCACGCTTGTATCTTTGAAAACCTCGGAAACTAAAAGAAAAGCTTATTTGTTTAATTAAAAAATACATTTATGAAATGAGTTTGAATAATTGAATGTGTCAAAGTTGAATGAAAACTGAAAATATATAAATAAATAGTTACCCACACAAGGCTTTTGGAAAAATGTCAGTTAACTTACATTTTGTTATAGATTCATCTGCTTATTCCTTTCTAAATAAATACATTTTGTGACATTATTTCTCTTTAAAATGTCAAAAGATATAGAACAATTATTAATGTAATTTCCCAAAACCCAAGTTAAAATTATGAAATTGCTACTTTTGTTCAACCAGCCCGCCAAAACCCAAAGAAATGTAGTTTACTATCACATGTGACAATGAAAATAAGCAAATCCTCACATTTCAGACTTTGAAATGACTAGAGCTTATTGAAATAGATCCCAAATAAGATATAATTTGAATACATTGGCTAATCCATTCTGGTCTGCTTTCATGTAGCACATAGCTCTGGCTTTTCAGTAGTAGAAGCATATCTTCACTTAACCCTTTTAATCCAGCATTCATTTTACACTTTCTCTCTGTAACTGCTTTGTGTTGAATCTAATGTAACACTACAACACTACTCCTAATGGTGTGCAGTAGCTTTGGCTCTGTGCTTTTATGCTTCCGTCTGTCTGTCCCTGTCATCACTGCTAACCTGTCTCTCACTGTTTCTGCTGCTCTCTTATGCTCCTGTATGTTTGCGACAGGCATAGGCAGGGTGTCCCTGGGAGCTTTCCTTGGTAGGTTGGCAGCCTGTCAGTTGATCTCCTCATGTATCTGTTTGCACTTCCCAGTGATGTTTGTCTGTGTCATCATGTTGTCTTTTTTTCATTTGAGCTTGTGTCATCATGTTGTGATTGGATTCTTCTCCCCCCCTGTGATCAAGTTGCATACTAGATTGAATGCTTACTATCCCGTGAAGTAATAAACCACAAAAAAAATGTGTATTCAAGCTGTTCTTCCCCCCCCAGACCTGTCCTTCATCACGACGTGGCCTTTCCTGTGGAAGGTGTCGGCCATCACGTTGGTCAGCTGTCTTCCTCTCTACATCATCAAGTACCTGAAACGCAAGTTCTCCCCCCCGAGCTACTCCAAACTCTCCTCATAAGCCATGAGCTTTCTATTGTCAGCACTTTTTCCACTCGCCGATCCTCAGTGATGGACAGGTAAGGAACCACTGGAACAATCCAAAATGGAGGGGAATCACTTCTTCGGATTATGTCACTGAGATTTGGGATTACTTGAAAAAACAGAGCACATGGGAAAAAAAGACGATGGATTTAGTCACGCAAAAGAAGGGCAACACGGTGTGAGTGACTGCACTAAGACCCCATTTTTCATAAAGGGTCAATCTGCCTTTATTTGTTTTAACGCATTTCAAACAATCCAAATGTCATTTTATACAGTTCTGCATTTTTTTGGTTGTCTACATTTTTATATGTGAAGTTTAGAATTTTTTTAGTGTCGTTTTTTTATTCTTGGTATTAATTACAGTTGTTGGCCTGCATTTTTTAACTGAGTTGAGTAGCTGTAAGGGACAAAAGTGTTTTCTTTGTTACTGTTAATAAAGCCTTTACATGCAGCATTGATCCTTAATGCTGTCACGGTAAAACCTCACTGCGCTAACTCTTTAAAGAAAAACATTACGACATTCACAAATGCTGGTAAAACTTTATTTCTGTGCGTTTGCTGCTTTGCGTCCTTTACATGTTGTAAGACGGCGCATGACATTATCTCTGTATTATGAACCAGCACTCCATAGCAGCATTAAACAACGTTTTGTTAGTGTATTTGCGATGTTTGTCGATGTCTGCCAAACTTCCTGTTGGGACATGGCCGCTCGCTTTGTGCCTCATCATGACGTGTGTTAGTGTGCTGAAGCTGCATCTCACATAAACAATCATCAGATGTGTTTGTTTTAGTTACCTCTGCAGCCAGATGTGAACTTCGAGGAACTTCAATTCTCTTAAAGAAAACATTTTTTTCCCGAAGGGGAAACCACTTTAAAAGTCACAACAAAGGACCCCGAACACTGACTTATTTTTAAACCTTTACTGACGATATGACTCCCCTGGGCTTCCATGTGACTTTGTCCTGTAGCAGACGGTGACATTGAGCTCTCTTTGAGGAGGAATGAGTTTTATCATTCCCTCTGTGTAATGCTATTGTTGAGCATGATCTAAGCTCAGTGTTAAATCATTTTTTTTAAATATACATTTCAGTATACAGGATTTATTATAGCTATGATTATTAGTCTGGTTGTCATATATTTTTGAATCATAGTTGAGTTAAACTCAGGTCGATCATTCCTAAACACGGCTGTTTTATTTAGTTTAAATTGTGGCAACCATACTGTAAAATGTAGCTACACTATAATAAAAAAGACTAATAAATGTGTGACTGCGACACAGCGTTTTAAATTCCTGATTGACATTCTTATGAAGAGCAATTCCAAAAGTGTTTCCTGCTGAGACCTGTGTTCTGTGTTTGTGATAATGTATACACTTTTCTTTCTTGTCAACTTGCTTTCCCTGTCCTACACTGCGATTTCTAACAGTATGTATTTATTTATACAATTGTTATTGAAAATGAATAATAAAGAGACAACAGTTGCTATACATATCAATTTTTTTCTAAACATCTATAGCAACAGAAACTCTTCAGGAGAGATTGTTTTATTAACCATTAAGTGCATCTTGTGGCCACTAGATGGAGGTAGAGACTAAACCTTGGACATGGATGTGGACGGATGTGGCTCAAAGTAAAGTATTACACTGAAATACTTATCAAGCTCCACATTTGTGGAATCAGCTTCCAGTTTTTGTTCGGGCGGCAGACACCCTATCCGTTTTTAAGAGTGCGCTTAAGACCTTCCTTTTTGATAAAGCTTATAGTTAGGGCTGATTAGATTCAGCCCCTAGTTTAGCTGCTATAGGCTTAGTTTGTCGGGGGACACTTTACTTTACTTCTTCCTTCTCTCTGTCTGTACCTGTGTACTCTCATGTTCCGAATAACCCAGCTTCCCCAAATTTCTTTTTGGTGTCTATCTACGCCGGGACCCTGAGTCGTGGCTGATCCTGTTGCTGTGGTCCTGGATCATAAGTCCTGGATGGATATCCTCGTGGATTCATCTTCTTATTATAGACACATGCATTTCCAAACATTTGGACTACCTATGTTGTAAATGTATTATCTTCTCAATTTACACACGGCATCTATTGCACGTCTGTCCGTCCTGGGAGAGGGATCCCTCCTCTGTTGCTCTCCCTGAGGTTTCTCCCATGTTCCCCTTTAAACTGTGGGTTTTCTCTGGAAGTTGTTCCTTGTACGATGTAAGGGTCTAAGGACAGAGGGTGTCGTATTGTCATACTGATATTCTGTACAAACTGTGAAGTCCACTGAGACAAATGTAACATTTGTGATATTGGGCTATATAAATAAACATTGATTGACTGATACTGCTAATATATACTTTTACTCGAATACAATTCAGAGGCAAACATTTTTTTATTTTTTTTATTTTTTTTATTTAATCGTTTATTTGAACCGCGACAATCCACATTAATGAACATTTTAAACAAAATAATGCTTTGAAATGTAAATGAGCCGGATTTTAGCTTTGAGCTAATTTCCATCCGTAGTCCCGTCACATACAACATTTATGAACATAACATTTATATACATGGCAAACAGAAATACATGATATGCAGAAAGAGCATGAGCAGCATACAAGCATTTACCACAAGGCAGTACAATGTAGCAGCTACGACATATAAAGTGCAGGGGGAGATAAAAGAGCCACATAAAGTGCAAGAGGAGATGCCCCTGTGTTAAATTGCATTTAGCGGTGATTGCACGTCTGGTTGTTTCTCAACCATTCTTTGAGTTGACCTTTAAAACTATTGAGAGTGGGACAATCCCGTAACTCAGTTGGGAGGCTCTTCCACAATGAGCTGCCTTTAATGGAGAGGACATTTTTTCCAAAAGTGGTCCGTCTGCGGTGGACCTCACAGTCTCCTCTGGTTTCTGACCTAGTGCAGCGTCCAGTGTGTTTTTTGTGGATGAATTCCTCTAAGGGAGGGGGAGGGGGAGGGGGGGGGGCAGTCCATGTAAACATTTATAAATAAAGCACATACTTTTAAAAGAGTTAAAATTGTCAAAACTCAAGAAATTGTGTTTATCAAGGATGGTACAGTGGTGGTATGAATTTGGCTTTCTGTCAAACACCTTGATAGCTCTCTTGTACAGCTGTTCTATGGGTTTCAGGTTTGTGGCACAAGCAAACGACCAGTTTGTAAAACAGTATTCAATATGGGATAGAATCATACAGTGGAGGTATGACTTTGCAGCATTGGCAGTTAAGAAAGGTCTGATTTGTTTAACATTTGCAAGTTGAAATTAACGGCATTGGATACTTTCTTGATATGTTTCTTAAAAGTCAAGTTCCAGTCCATTATGACTCCAAGATCCTTGAAGTGGGAGACTAGTTCTATTTCTGCTCTGTTTAAAAACACATTGGATCCTTTGATTTTGACTGGTCGTTTACTGAACATCATGCATACTGTTTTTTTTGCATTTAACTGTAAGCTAATGTTGTTCAGCCAGTGTTGAACCTTGTCCAAAGCATTAGAGAGACAGGATGTGATTATTTCAGTATTTTTCCCGTGTACAAAGATGACCGCATCATCGGCATACATTTGTACATTAAAATCAGGACATACATTAGGCAAGTCATTAATGTACAGAGAAAACAGTAACGGTCCAAGAATGGAACCTTGTGGAACCCCAACAGGGTTGACAAGGTAGGGGGATTTGGCACCGTTGACCAAAACACACTGTTTTCTGTTTGATAAGTAAGACTTAAACCAATGTATTGAATCTGCCGAAAAATTGAAATACGTCAGCTTTGTAAGGAGCACTTGGTGGTTAACTGTGTCAAAAGCCTTCCTGAGATCAAGGAAGACAGCACCTACATATGGGCTCGTGTCCAACATACATTTAACCTTTTCCACAAAGACACAGTTAGCTGTCTCAGTGGAGTGGTGAGCACGAAAACCAAACACAGGGGAGGATGCTGATTGGTCTATAATTGGACATCATTGCCTTATCCCCAGATTTAAAAATCGGTGTCACCGTGGCCACCTTCCAGGATGATGGAACTTCCCTCGTGCTGATAGATTGATTTACTAGCATACTAATTGGTTTTATTAGACCGTCGATATGTGTCTTTATAAAGTTGGTGTCTAAATCATCTGCATCCCTAGCCTTAGAACCTCTTAACCCTGAGATTATATGTTTTACCTCCACCTCTGTGATTTCCTTCAGGTCAAAAATGGGGTGTGTATCCACAGTCGGGCTAGGGGAGACCTCAGATGGCGGGAAGAGCTTTGTGATGTCCAGAGCACTATTTATAAAATACTCATTTTGAGAGCTGGCCAACACTGCAGGGTCTTTTATCAGGGCATCATTGATTTTTAATTCTAGAACATCATTTTCCTGTTTGGTTTGTTTACCTAATAGTTTATTTAGGATTTGCCAAACGTTTTTACTGTTACCTTTCGCACCTTCAATTATATTGATGAAGAAGTTTGCTTTGGCCTGTCTTATTGTTTGAGTTACCTTGTTAATAGCATGAGTACATTTCTGTCTGTCAGTGGATAGTCCGGATTTCAAGCTCTGCTTTAAAGGGCCCATGTCATGCTTTTCCGGTTATTACCCGTCCCCTTGTGCCTTATGAAGGTATTTCTGCATGTAAATGGTCTGCAGAGTCACAAACCCTCAAAGTACACCCTGTAGGGAGTAAAACTCTAACACAGAAAAGACCTGTCTATGCTGCCCCAAAATGCCTCGTTGGAGATTTCTCATTTTCCATTGTTTGCTTCCTGGCTTCTGTGACGTGTGAACACCCAAATCAACAACAAATGACCAGATTGGCCCAAATGGACCAATCCGCGGAGCACCTCACACACCAGGATCCCTTGGCTAACTAACAGGGAGTCCCATTGACTTGCATAGAGCTCCCTGAACGCTGGTAATAGACGAGTTGGGATCGCGGAGAAATGCTCTCCGCAGACCCATTCTCACAGCGTTATAAACCTTTTTCTTACTCAATATCAAGCCACACTTATTGTTTTTACTTCGGCTGTGAGTGTTTGTGTGTGCTCAGGATGAGTTTCGCTTGTTCTCGCTGTATCGCCGACCCGGAAACCTGTCCGCTCCTCGCAGCAGCTCACAGCAGCGGCGAGCAGCAACGAGCCTCGCAACGTCCCGACCAATCAGAGCACACTGGGCTCACAGGGAGGGGGGGCAGGAGCTCCAACAAGCCGTTTAGGACAGAGAGTGAATACCGGTGAACACACATACTTTACAGAGATGCTGTATGAGAAACCAATGTGAGTTTGTTGGTCTCTAGATTTCATTAAATTCCTGCACTGTAGATTTATCCAGGGAAGATGATGTTCCTTCCTGTCCCTAAGGCACCCTCTCCTTGAGAAGGAAGACATTGTATCATTAATTTGCGATATAAACAGATTACTGTTTTCACCAATGTCTTCAGAGGACAGAGTGTCCCCCCAATTAATCCTTTTCACTGCCTCCATAAAACGTTGTTGCAGGTTTTTGGGGATGAAGCGAGAACCCAAGGCAGGGGTTTTAGGTGTGGCCATGAACCTTTTTTTTGTGAGTTTCCTTGCAAAAAGAACAAGATTATGGTCAGAAAGACCAGTCAGTAAGTTGTAGGTTTGAACTATTCTGTCAGCTTTGTTTGTAAATAATAAATCTATCATAGTCTTGGAGGTTTTGGTTATTCTAGTCGGTTGATCCATTAGTTGTATTAAGTTGTGTTTATCCGTGATCCAACACATTATATCCTGACATAGATACAAGAGTGGATGGTTTACTTGATCCTCCACTACATTAATTGCCCATTTGTTTTCGGATTCATTTTATTCATTTAAAAATATCATCAATAAATATATATATTTTAATTGTATTTGTATTTTAGATTTATATAACTTTAGCCTCCTGTTGAATAACTTGGTAATCAAACTTTTGCATCGGAAAGCAAATAAAGTGCTAATTTATTTAAAATATTTGTACAAAATTTGAAATTGTATTTGTATTTTTATGTTTTAAAGATCCCATTGTATATTAAGTGAGATTTATTTCGATTATAAAGCATATCTAGAAGCCATACAAATACTGTGAAAGTGTCAAAATGCTAAATCAACGCCGGTGACATGTGCGCAGTCTGTGTTATATGTCTGTGGTAGTGATGGTTCTTACTGATGTTTATTTAAAAACATTTAGCTTGTGCCAATTGTTGAGGTCTCCATATTAGGTTGAATACTTAAAACGAAAGTTAATTATAATCAAATATAATCAATTATATTCTTGTATAACCCAAAATGAAAATGCTTCATATTTTATGATTTTTTATTTACAGTATAAACAAAGCGGTTTGTTAAGTTGAGTGTAAGACCTATTATGGTTTATGAGGTGTCACTGAAGAGAGGAGAGACAGTTTCTTCTCACAGCAGTGCACAGGGGGGGGGCTCCTGACTTAAGAAGAAATGGACTGAGGCCCCAAAAAGGTGTTTATGCCATAGCCGAGAATAATATTTTGCAAGTCCTGCACACTAGAGGCCATGCCCAGTTTCCACAAATATGGGTATGAAGGAGGTGTCTTTAGGTTTTTCTGTCCTGTTTCGAGCATAAAGAAACTGGCAGAGAGGGAGCAAACTCGAGAGAGGGGGGGGTTCCCCTGGTATGCTCTCTCCCGGTAAGCTCTCTCCCTGGAGAGCTGGGTTTTTCCTCGGTAAAGGTTCTCTCAAACTTGGTAAATATCTCTCGAATTTCTTTGTTGAATGCGGAGTGAATTTCTTTGTTGAAAGCTGAATGAATTGTCTGATGAAAGTTTAGCACCCTGCCCAACACAGTCTCACTCCCTGATCGTCCAGGAGCGACGCTTGGTCAGGGTCCTATGGCGTGCAGTTGTGACACGCCGAGTCTCCTTTAGCTTCATAAACGGACGCAAAGAGCTTTCAACTGATTGCAATGTATTCCCATCGGCTGCGGTATTTGGCGCTCAGGGAAGCACCGCACCCGGAAGTAAGTATTCTCTTTCCTGTCGATTGATTTTACAGTGATATCTGCACTACTCATCAACTCAAAAACACCAGATTATCCTTGTTAATTACACAACATTGATTGGTTTAATTTGTGTACAATGCTTTTGTATTTTTCCCCTTCGATTCGGAGAAACAAATATTTTTTCGGAGTTTAGGATGGCAGAAGACACTACACTACCCAGAATCCTCAGCTTTCGTTTGGGACTACAACATGTGCTTTGCTTCACAAACCCCGTGATTAGTCCTCAAGCTCTGTGATTGGATGTTGGAGTGGCCGTGCGCGAAGTTTACACGGAGCGTCAAACAGCACTTTAAAATGGAATGAATCCCATCCGCGGCCCACTAACCAAAACGGGAATCGAACGTGTGTCCCCCCCCCCCCCCCCCCCCCCCCCTTAGGTCACAGGCTCCTCCAACAGTGCAACACAATAAAACAGATACACAGAAAAATAGTGCAAGTAAATACAAAAATTAAAATAGTAAAATAGTAAAAAGTGAAATATTTCAATAAGAGTCTATATACAAGTGATTGGAATATGATATATTTGACAAATAATTTTCTTCTGGCCTGTGGGATGAAGCTGTTCCTGAGTCTGGTGGTTTTATACACAACTACGGTGTAGTTATGCAATGATGACAAACTTAGGTCATAGGTTCCTCAACAAGACATCTATCAATGTGTGTGTACCTCCACCATTAAACTGTCATATTCTGCACATTTCTTATTTTATCTACATACATCTTATAAGAGTATAATAAATATGTATAATATCGGTTAAAATAAGTACTTCAACATAGTTAACATTGCAGGAATGTTGATTGTCAAGTCCCAAAACAAACCATGCAATATATTAAACGTTAAGTACTTTGTCAGGCTTAATATTTATCAGATACCCCCAAAGCTTTTTGCTTACATGTATTTAAAAGAAGACCTTAACCTAAAGTATTATTTAATGTTTAAATAAAGCCTAATTAGTTTGTCTGTTTTGCACATCCTCCTATTAATATCTTTGGACATCCGGCACTAAACTGTTTTATTCTAGATATCATTTACAGTATCTTCTTGATATTTTCTATTCTATATTTCTATCATTGACCTTCTACTTTCCTCCTATTTTGTATGTACTCTTAATATTTAAATGTTTTCATAAAATATAACACATTCAAAAGTGCTTTACAAAAATGAAAGACATTAAGAAAAAGGCTTTTTAAACAGTCATTAAAAAGCAACACAATCTACCTGCATTGCAATGACTCTAAACGTGTAATAACGTGCTTTAACCACCAAAAAGCTGTCAAGTTTACAGTGTTAACAAAATAAAATATACTGCTGTTTCCGGTTTAGTTTACGACGGATATATTTTGTTATTGTTTTGATACTTGTAACACAAAAGCGATGGAAAAAACCCACAGCAACACAGAAAAGATTGTCTTAACATGACCCAGCGGTCTAGTAGTTAATGAAAAACAATAATATCAAAACAAAATATTACTACTAACTTTATTGTGAAATTAAAACAGAACGGTAAAATAATAGTTTCCGGTCTATTCTGAGGCCCGATCTCTGTAGATAAAGAACTACGACAGATGTGTAATATTTAATGCAGCCGAACCATTTATTACAATGCATTCATGTGATGACTTTCAAAGAGTAAAGCAAGCACTGCTGAATAAAGTATGATTTTATCTTTTACGAAACGTTTTTTTTCATATGGAATGCAGTTGGAGGTCAACCAATCACAGAGCTTGAGGACTAATCACGGGGTTTGTGAAGCAAAGCACATGTTGTAGTCCCAAACGAAAGCTGAGGATTCTGGGTAGTGTAGTGTCTTCTGCCATCCTAAACTCTGAAAAAATATTTGTTTCTCCGAATCGAAGGGGAAAAATACAAAAGCATTGTACACAATTTAAACCAATCAATGTTGTGTAATTAACAAGGATAATCTGGTGTTTTTGAGTTGATGAGTAGTGCAGATATCACTGTAAAATCAATCGACAGTAAAGAGAATACTTACTTCCGGGTGTAAAATCCTCCGTTATCCAATGGGAATGGACGCTCACATTGCCTTTAAGTGCCGCCGACATGGACCGATGCGGTGCTTCCCTGAGCGTCAAATACCGCCGCCGATGGGAATACATTGCAATCAGTTGAAAGCTCTTTGCGTCCGTTTATGAAGCTGAAGGAGACTCGGCGCGTCACAACTGCACGCCATAGGACCCTGACCAAGCGTCGCTATTGGACTATCAGGGAGTGAGACTGTGTTGCCGTGCCACCTGTGAGGAAATTCCTCCGAATTCATGCGGGACTAGGTGTGGATATGAATTGATGTGAATTGATTTGTTGAAAGTTTAGCACCCTGCCACCTGCCACAGGAAATTCCTCCGAATTCATGCGGGACTTGGTGTGGATATGAATTGATGTGAATTGATTTGTTGAAAGTTTAGCACCCTGCCACCTGTGAGGAAATTCCTCCGAATTCATGCGGGACTAGATGTGTACGTGAATTGATTTTTTGAATGAAAGTTTGAATGTGCTTTTTATTATCACCGGTCATTTATGAGGAGATGCCTCTAAATTTTGTCGGACGATTTTAAATGTCACAACTGAATTGGGCAGTTGAAGTTACAATTTAGTGTAATAAATGTAAAACTGTGAATTGAGGTTTCATATTAGAACATGACCACAGCATGATATGTTTTGCAGGATTGTCATGTTGTAACGAGAGAAGGTAGAAACCCTGTATAAGTGGGGACCAATTTTTCTTCAAATAAAACTGATCCCACCCTTTGGATTGGGGTAACTTAAAAGACATCTGTGCTCTGCTCTCCTGATTTAAGGTTAGAATGCACATCTGCCACACTCACGCTTTGGTAGGGCCACACCTCATTACTGATATCAAAATCCTTCGGGATCGCTTAAACAGATTTAGCGGGTCGTCTGAATTGAAACAGCAGTTCATTGAACCTGGTTCTTCAGGAGTTAATAGAGGTGAGATCTTGCTGACGTTGGTGGATCTGAGCCAAGCAGTAAACTTACATAGACTCAATAACTTTTGTTACAGTAGGTCAATTAGTAGGTCTGAGTAATTTGCCGGAATAAATGATCAGCCCGCCCGACTCCCAAGACAATTTATCCGCTTAATTTGCCTTTTCATGGTCAAAATCTGAGCTGGAATTACGGAACAACTTTGGGTCATACTTTGTAATGTGATATCATTTATTTATTCATTTAAAATTCTAAATCCACAGTGAAATGCATGCAGTCTGTTTTAAGAAACTGCCTTTAAAAGAGCAGTCAGGATCCCCATTAGGTTGTGATGTCACAGCTAAAGTGAGCGGTATAAATGATGCTTTACTCCATGTAGTTGACACGCACAGTGAGCAAGCCCCCAGGAAGTGCGCCGGACTCTGAGGAAAATATTCGTTGTGGCCAAACGGCGGTACTGCACTTCCGTATCAGTCGCTGGGCCTGGAAATACTTTTTCCCATTGACTAACATTGGGAAAGAGACGTCTGTAAATCGTTGGATAATATTTTTTTTAACTAAATATACTACCCAGTATGAACATTTGCATAGCCCTTATTAAAAACATTCGGTCCTCAAGTTGTAAAATGTGCTAATAACGTTATTCTGAGAGTTATTTTCCTCTGCATTATGAATGTGCATCTAACCCACGGGACCGCGCCGCCCGGCACGTTCATGTGACGTGTTCAGTACTACATGAGTTTTACCTTTACCCATGGATGCACAATAAGAACGGATTATATGATTATATGAATACTTTCGTGACGTTTCGCTCTCTCAAAAGTTGGGCCATTTTGTCTTCATGCGCCAATGAGCAACTCTCATAGGAATGAACGAGGCCCCGCCTCCCACGCTGTATCCAGTTCTTATTATACATCCATGACAGTGGCTGCATCTCACTTCGGTTAAATGAAATCCTTGCGTCCCTCACTTGCGTCGTTTCCCTGCGTTTAGTCCCTCCCACCAGGGAAGCATGGAGAGACGCAAGGGCCCTTTCTCATTTCTCTAATTCCCCTCCTCGACTCCTATCCTTGTGTCTTAGTCCCGCCCACAGGAGATGCGAGCGGAGGAGTCGAGGAGGGGAACCGAGGAGAGAGGAGGGGAAGCAGCGGGCGTTTAGAGAAATGAGAAATCCTCTCCTCTGAGCCGTCATTTTAAAGAGACGTCCATTAATGATGACAGGGGGGCACAGCCCTCTGTCTGATGGACAGAACTGTGTTCATGATGACATATATTTACTTTTAATTCATTGACAGTGCGGTATAATGAGACAATAACAGGCTACAGATGCGGACATATATACACACACACACATATATATTTATATATAGATTTATATAAATATATACAATTTCAGATTCAAACAAGTATGAGAGCACTCTCATAATAATGTAACACTATCAGAGACTGGATATATCCCCCCCCCCCCTCTCTGGTCGCTACAATGAGGAAAATAAATTACGGGCCAAAAGATTTATTTACAAGTATTAAAAGTAAGCAGAGGACACCAAACCAACTGAGACCTGTCTGTCCGCTGCATCTACGCACACACATACACACACACTGTAGCCTACCAAGGAGCGGACAGGCTTCCGGTTCGGCGATACAGCGAGAACAAGCGAAACTCATCCTGAGCACACACAAACACTCACAGCCGAAGTAAAAACAATAAGTGTGGCTTGATATTGAGTAAGAAAAAGGTTTATAACGCTGTGAGAATGGGTCTGCGGAGAGCATTTCTCCGCGATCCCAACTTAGCAGCCCGAAAAACGTTTACCCATTTAAACAGTCGTGGTAGATACCTTGTTTGTTTTAAACATCATAAATACACAAACAACAATGAATACTGACAGGTTGTGTACCCGAATCTCCCGCTGGTCCAAACAAAGTAGGAACAGCATCGTTCTTCAGTGCCCTACGCTGTACATATCCGGCATGAATCGCTGAAAGGTTTGTGAAGCTTTGTTTCGTGAAATGCTGGCAGAGGGTGCGGCCTCTGGGTATTCACACGTCACAGTACCCAGGAAGTAAACAATGGAAAATGAGAAATCTCCAACGAGGCGTTTTGGGGCAGCATAGACTGTGTTAGAGTTTTACTCGCTACAGGGTGTACTTTGAGGGTTTTTGACTCTGCAGACCGTTCACATGCATAAAAACCTTCATAACACACAAGGGGACAGGTAATAACCGGAAAAGCATGACATGGGACCTTTAAGAGCAATGGGACGTCCTTTCCTCCGGAGCGTCACGTGAAGCGACGTCCGTTTGTGATGACTCCGCACAGCTGATCGTCTGACAGCAGCCAGCTCTGTCCCCGTTATTTTCACAAAACACCCCCGCCAGTCATTTACCGACATAAACATTTGTATCATCTGTTGTAGACCCAAATATATTAAATAAAATAAGAACTCATTCTCAAAAAATAAACACCATTCTTAAAAAACGAACAATAGTTAGATTAAAGACCCAGTGAAGTGTGCGCCGGTGCATGATCTGTTATGCTAATACGTATAGTAATGACCAAAATTGTCCATTGGAACCCATATCAAAGATGTTGGAATAGCAACGAATTTGACGAGTTGGAATTTTCCGCTGGGAAATCCGCAGTCGACCTCCGCCTTCGTGGGCGTGGCTTGCGATCTACTGCGTGACGTCAGAAGATGGGCTCAGCCGAAGTGTTTACATTCACCACCGTTCATTTTGTCTCCGTTTCAAAGTGGAATTTACCAACGTTTTTGAGCGAGTATTTTATTGGAAAGTGTTTCGCAGTCGACTGGAAGTGATTGCCAATCGAGGAAACCTGACAATGGAGGCGACAGTGAAGAAAAAGGGAGGAAAAACACACGGGAAGCGATGCATTGCCGCTGGCTGTGGTAATGTCAATTCTGCCGAAGTGGCGATGTTTCTGTTCCCAAAAGATGAAGGTGAGTGGCTGGTGTCATTGTTTCGTAGATTCGTAGATTGTTTATGAAAATACAGGCCACTGTGTTTGTGTTTACTAACAAGACTATCATGGCGGCGGCAGAGCTCAAGTCGAGTTTCTCCGCCTGGAGATATTCTCACTATTTCACTTTTGTCGAGCACAAAGAAAAGAACGTTTTAGTTAAATGTAAGTTGTGTCTTGGCGGGTCAAAGATCCTATCGACTGCCCAAAACAGCAATTAAAATCTGTTGAAACATCTGCAGAAACAACATGCTGGGACGAAGCTAGTAGCTAAGACCACAGACCCAGACTCATCCGACGCCACTCCACCTCCACCTAAGCAACAGCGGCTGGATTGGCACTTTGAAACATATCTTTGTGTTTGTGTTTGTATAGACCATTGCTTAGCAGAGTTCAGTGATGCAAATGCATGTCAAGTTGATCAACAGGTTGTATTATTCTCCGATGCAATAACAGTACTGAAATGAAGGCTACAGTATAAGGGCATTAATGGGTGCCCTTTTTTAAGTAACTAAAAAGTTACTTTTCACAGTAACGCATTACTTTTTGGTGTAAGTAGTGAAGTAACTAGTAATTGTAACTAGTTACTGGTTTTCAGTAACTAGCACAACACTGCATGTGAACATGAATGTTGCATCATGCTATGAACAGATGAATGTATGATCAGGTGATGGCCAATCCTGTGTGTAGATCTACTCTAGATCTATGACAAAATATTGTCCTCAACTAAATTGACTTCCATGGCCACTTTCCTCATCTATCCTGTCCGAAAAGCTGTCAAAATCACTCATTTCTCTCGCACCAGTATCACTTTCCGAAGTCTCCGCCATGTTTACAATCACAACTGGGCCCATCTTGTGACGTCACAGCCGCTATCGTCTGCAGCAGCGGTAGGCTCAGACGGCCGTTCACGGGATGAAAAATTTGCGATGTTTATCTCGTCCCTCGCACTTCCTAAAAAATTATTTTAGCCATGAACAGGTACAATTATATGTAAGAAATGAAACTGCCATTTCATTTTGGCGCAAAAAAATGCACTTCACTGGCACTTTAATATTGATTAGAGTGCACAATAGAAATAAATAATTGAGAGAAGAAAAAGAGATATGTTATCTATCAAAACCCAGTTAGATTAACATTCATTTGACTGCACACTTTGTTTGTTTGTGTGGAAATGTAGCAAATTAACATTTTAAATAGCATTTAATGACTGACTGAATGGAAATGACAATAAATGAAAATGTAAAACGAAAAAAGCGATCATGAAAATGTTTCCAATAAATGAATAAAATTATTTTTGACCACTTTGTTGTTCAGATATATCACATATTTGTAACTAAATGATACATTAATTGAAACAAAACACAGTATAAACTGAGGAGTGAGTCCTGTGAGTTTCATGTGTTTTCTTCACTCCGCTGGTAAACTGCTCTCATGTCAAGAAGCAACAGATCAGTGCATGCGCTGCATCGTCCAATTAGTGAGCGATACACATCAAGGGGGCGGGGCGAGTGTCTGAGGATTTCACCGGAGGATGGTCCGGTAGTTCCTCGACTATCGCTCCTCCGTTATCGCTCCTCGATCCTCGATCCTCCGGTGTCAGTACCATACCGGCTCGGGTACCATATCTGCTCGGGGTCACATCCGTCGGGTCATATCCGTCGCTTACCAATGACGTCACACATTGGCTGTAGTACGGCAACTCAAGAGGGCCACCATACACGGTCAAATTCCGAACATTTAAACATAGCCTACACTTCATTCTTTACTTAGCCCGTTATTATATGTAGAAGATATTACTTTTTTCTCCGTCATGTTGTTTCCATAGGAACAACTTCAAACAGGAAGTTTAAGACATTTAAGACACTGCAACGAAAGTAACAAAAACAATGTAAAATCCTTTTCCGTTTTCACAGAACACAAATTGGGTTATTTACATAATTATGTTTACACTGTCGATTGTTATTTTTTAACATTCAAACATTACAACGTAATTAAATCCCGAACATTTAAATATGAATATGGTCAAATACATTCTTAGAATAAGCGAGAAATTGATTTAACTCCTGTTTGACAATAACTGTGAATTTCTTTCCTTTTATTTAAAATTAGAAATCAAATTTGATCATACACCAGGGCGGGTCATACTCAGGTGCTAACATGAATCTGAAGGAAATCCTAACATGGGGGTGTCTAAATGATGTGTTTTTTATGGGGAATTCAAATATGAGCTTATTTTTAGGATAACTCTAACCTACATTGTTTTGTATTTCTAAATTGGCAATTTGTCTACATGATGTGTTTTTTTTGGGGAATTCAAATATGAGCTTATTTTTAGGATAACTCTAACCTACATCGTTTTGTATTTCTAAATTGGCAATTTTTCTAAGTCCACAGCCAAAAAATGTTATTTGCATGTCATTTTATTTACGAGTATGGAATTATGGAATTCTAACACTGGAGCTTGTTATTATTTAACTTGATCATTCTGCTTCAGTTTGTGGGCTACAGCCAGTTTATGTTAGCAGCACGTTAACAGCTTCATCCTCTGAACGTGTGTACTGTCTGTTCAAAAAACTGCAGGAACCCAGAACACAGACAAAAAACATAACCCCCTTCACATCTCAACTATAGTAACAGGTCCCCGATATGACCAGTGATGATACCTGTATTAAGCACCTTGCAGATCGCTTCTCTGATTGTTTTATTGCACAATAAAATCATGTATATTAACTTTCTCTTCTATGCATTTCAGTTCTTCATTAACATTCTTTAATTAACACTTCGCTTTCCTGACACAGTTCCACTAACATACATTCACTGTCAGTTACCCTTTTCTGTGATAAACACATATTTCACTTGAATTTCACATTCAGTAGACATTTATTGTACCTTAAAAACATTTTTCCACAGTATTAAATACTACTCTTCTAAAAACTTGAAAGTAGCATAGTAGCCCTTTAAACTGTCATGTCGAGCATTAACTGCAAGTCACTGAAATGCATAAACTGGAGAATAATTATGTTACAAGTATTACAGAAAACATATCCAAGTGTAACAAACATCCAGTATTAACCTTACTGTTTTTTACTAACAGTAACCAACTAATAATTTTCATAAAGTGCATATTTATTCCAAACTCACAATATATATATATATATATATATATATGTAATAAAACGTAATGCACAATGGTACACAGTATCCAAACTCTTTAGGCACTGGTCAGAGGCATTCATGTAAAGCAGATCACCAGAATCCAATACTGGTAAAAACGTTGCAGAGATCAAATGTTTCCTTGTCTAATCTTATATTCTTCTTACCGTCTCCTTCTCTCTCTCTACCTACTCTCATTCGTCTTTGATCAGACCCGCGGTATACCCTAGTCAGCGCCCCTAGTTACACCAATCAGCGTGCGAACGCGTGAACGCGTGATCGCGCGACGTCATTGGTAAGCGACGGATATGACCCGACGGATATGACCCCGAGCCGATATGGTACTGACACCGGCACAAATAAGGCCACTGGGACGCTACTCAAGATGGCGCAGACAAATCAACTTCCGGTGATACCGAGACCGAGGAGCGAGGAAATGAGAAATAACCGAAGTGAGACGCAGCCAGTGAGTCCCCGTCTGCGACATAGCAAAAACTGAAAACACTGACCAATCAGAGAAGGGGATGCTTTTTCGGAAGGCTTCTTAAAGAGACAGGCCCTAAAACGAAGCGTTTCCGACAGAGGGTTGACACACGGCCTGCAAGTCCATGCTGAGGCGGGGCAGAGATGGCGCGCTTTCGCCTGGGGGAGCGGACACCGCCTCCGGCTTGGCAGCCTGAGCAGATGAGACGAAGATGTCATCTTCGTCCGAGTCGGATAAGAGGAACTCAGAGGTATCCTCTTCATCCTCCTCCACGTAATCCAGCTCCAGGACATCCTCCGCGGGTGGAACCACGGTAAGGTCCAGTTGGGAGCCCCAGCTTGTCACAGCGCGGGGCTCCCTTCCCGCGGCTGCCGCCGCCGTTGAGCCCCAGCTTGACACAGCGCGGGGCTCAACACCCGCGGCGGTCGCCACCATGCCTCGATCGCCGGTCGGCAAATCGACAGGCATGAAGGGGTCTTGTCCCGACAGGCTAGCTTGGCGCGCTAGCCGTCGGCGGAGGCTCTTGGTGGTGAAGCGGGCACAGTGTCCGCACGCACCGGGGGCGTCGATAGCCTCCTGGGCATGTTTCAGCCCGAGGCAGGACGAGCAGACCTGGTGTGAGTCCGTGCCTGAAATTTTGAGCCCGCAGCCGCAGAGCCGAGCCTCCGAACCTCCGTCTCCTCTGGTGTGAGGGAGAGAAGGGTCCATCCTCGCTCGCCGGGGTGTCGGCGTGGAGGGACAAACTAGTAACAGGTATGTTACTGTTTGAAGGAAAAATCAAAACCTTACCGTTATTTGTGGAAGAAAAAACGGCAGGGCAGATTTCAGTATTAACTGGTGTGTTAATAGATGAAAATCCCGTGCGAAGCAAAAGTAGCCGGCAAGCGTCCGGCGACCGAAGGTTAGCTTTGTGGTTCAGTCTGTGGACAGTTAAGCTAGCCTGGCTACTGATATTCTTTGGAGATGTGCTCCGAAGCGAGAAGAGGTGTTTGAATGACGCTGCGACGTAGCGCAAGCTACTTAAAGGGTGGGTGGATTCCCTGACGTAGTCGTCAAGATCACCAGCCAATCAGGATTGGCGTAATGAGATTGATGCTTCTGATGCATACGCGTTGAGGCGCATCCCATAGTGAGACATCGAACGGAGTGTTATGAATGAGAACAGCAATACTCAGGCTTACATTATGAGAAACATAATGTGTTTTTTGTACATTAAAGCATGTACACAAGTTGTAGTCGAAGCCCTTAAAGGTCACCTATTATGCAAAATCCACTTTTTCATGTCTTTTATACATAAACATGTGTCCCCTCTGCAGGGACGTGCACAGACATTTGGAGGGGCTATTGCTCTAAACTGGAAAAAGGGCCTCCCCCCCCCCCCCCGAAAAAAAACACAAGACCTTTTGAAAATTCTAACTTGTTTTTAATGTAAAAGGTTCATAAAATAAAAACACAACACTGTCAGTGACACTCAGTTGACTTTTATGTCCAACTGCTAAATTCGTTATTCAGGCACATTTTTTGTTTTGCGGCCCATATCTCATTAAAATATCTAATGTTAGTAACTATTAAAGAGACAATGGGGACAATTCTGTTTTAATGTAGTTTTACCATTGTAACTGCTGTGCAGACATACTGATAAAATAGGGCTTCTATAATTACCTTAAATAAACTCACTAATTAATTAAACCAGTTCAAACACATTATTCTTATCATTCTTTATGAGCGTAGTAACGGTAAGGTATCTAATTACTTATTTATTTAGAATTCCATAACTCCATAACAGAGATGGTCAAACTAAAGTAGAGACATGGCAGAAATCCTACAATAAAGGGGGACAGTGAAGTGTTCTCCCGTATGTGAGAGGGCGATCAAGAAAAGAGAGAGAGCGGCCCCGTTGAGGGAGTTTACGGAGCAGAGTAAAAGACACAGAAAGACAGAAGCACAATAACAAGTATATTTAGGTGTTTTTTTTGTAAATAACCGACAGTGTCAAGAGGAAGTAAAGTCCCCTGGTTTGTCCCCTATACTCTAACGCCAGGCAGGCATTTGGTATGATCACCATAGCCATATGAGGCCGGACTCGGAGGGCTTTCCTTTGCTTCCAGCTGTCAGATTGTAAACAAAGTCACGTGACTGGGGGCAGATGACAGCGCTGACAAGTTGTGTTTTATCGCAGCGAGACGCTACAATACTAATTGTGGGCTTATCATGTTGATTCGGCCACAATAGAAAACAAAAAAAACTCTTGCTCTCTCCAGAGGGGCAGGTCAGACAAAAATGGCAAAAGGGCCGTTGCCCGGGCAACATTAGCCCGTACCTGTGCACGTCCTTGCCCCTCTGTGTAAAGAGATTCTGAAAGTTTCAGGAAAAAAGATTGGCTCACTTTTTGTCCTGATCCATTTATATAAAAACCTGTCTGAAAATGAGCTGATAAGATCTTGGCCACTTTATGATGTCATAACGATTTTTTGGCTTGTGTAACCATTAGCCAATCACCAACCAAGCTAACACCCCCCCCCCCCCCCTGAGACCTATAATATATTGATGATAAACAGTATAATCGGGGACCTTTAAATACAGGTATGAACCTGGATATAAGCATGATATGTCTACTTTAAAACATGTCTGGAGGTAATTGAAAGTTTTGTTGAAAAAAAAACATCAGATAAACATTTCTATAGGGGATCTTTTAGAGCCAACGCAGGAGAACAAGCCCGAGCAAAGAGTAATTACAGATTGTGTGTTTAAATGCAAACAGAGTAGAAGGAGATATAAGTCAAAATATATAGTTTACCATGTAATCTGAGGAAGTCATGGAGCAAACAAATGTGTTATCAATTTATTCCCCACAGAGGAGGAAACACTTTGTGGACGGAGGAGTGACCCAGTGAGAATGTGATGGTCCGCTGGCTTTAACATGTTCAGAAATGTTCTCTTTCATCTTCTCCTTTTGACTTTGTAGCTGTGCATGCAGGGAGTTCTGCAATATAGGTTGTGTTTAACTGTTCCAAGTGTGTGTGTGTGTGTGTGTGTGTGTGTGTGGTGTGTGTGTGTGTGTGTGGTGTGTGTGTGTGTGTGTGTGTGTGTTTGTCTATGGAAGATGATTGTGGTGTGTTTTCCAAAGCAGCTGCACTTAATGCGCTGCATGAGGAGCTTTGATGGAGCGGATAATGTTCATGTGACTAATGATTTATTATACTACTAGAGAAAAGTTTGTCTTTGTTGGGACAATACTCTTTTCAATAAGTTTAAAAAAAAAACGAATTTATGGTTTCTACATGACATAATTTTGAGCTCAAATATGTCTGTCTTTTCTGTGTAAATGATGACATTTTAGGGAAGAAATTAGGAGATCGTATGAATAAGTGCTTACAAAATTCTAAAATAAAAAGAATAAAAAACTTTTACCCTTAATAAAGAATGATTTGAAGCAACTTGGAGACATAACGCGACCATATCTTAGTGTATCATTGCTCTGTTATCGGCTTTAATCCTACTTTAAATATTTTACTGTTTACATTTTTTATTTCTATTATTTTTATTTTCATTTTTTAGTGTGAATTTTGTATACTTAAAGTAAAAACATGAGTTGGTTTTCTGAGCGTAGCTTAGTTTACAAAAAAGATATTTTAAAAAAATGCATCAAATTAAAAAATATATATAATGAATAAATATAACAGAAATGGCTTAAAAATGATTTACAGAATCAATACGTTTTTTGTTTATTTTGTAAGCATTAATGCAATGTTAATTCACATCCTTTTTTATATACTTTTTAATTAAAAAATATAGATATTATTGATTTGGTTGGATGGTAATGTTGGACTTTTCCTGATAATTTAATAAGATCAACAGCATGTGGATTAGACTGCTCTACTGACACCTAAACTTCCCAAAGGCTCCCAGCGATGAGTGTTAAAGGATGACATGTTGTTGATGTTGATGTGAGTGAGGATGCCGGATCAGAGGGATGTGTTCACTGGTCTGTGCTCCATCATCACTCACAGCCCTCAGCTCCATCTGAAGCGTTTGTTCCCCAGTGAGACAGGAAAACAGAGCTCAAGTATTCCAAGTCATCCGTAAATAACTCTAACAGAGAACAAGGACCAGGCTAAGTGCTCTTCACATGTCCATGGAACCTTAAGGGGCTCTTACAGAAAAAAAACACTGGTAACAAAAATAAATGTACCTCAGATACAGAGAAAACATCTGTCACAACCATACCTGAATATTAAAATAATGATAAGGAATAAATAATCATAAAACATGTTATTTATATAGCGCTTTTCAAGCAAATAAAATAAAAATTACAAATACAGAATTACAAATCATTAACAATAAGAATAATGCATTTAAAATAAAAAAGTTCCATTTAAACTCTGCGTCAAATTTGAAAATCCATTTAATATATCCTTGTCATTGTTATTTATGTCTGTCCAAGAGTACTAGATTGTAATTATTTACATACATTTAAAAAACTGAGATACTTGGGTTAAATCATTCTTTTTTTTATAATTATTTATTTATTGTGATTTATTTGTGTTCTCAAGAATACTTCATTGTTGTAGCTTACAGGAATTAAAAAAACAAGTCGTTATTTTATGATTATTATTATTTCATTTTAATTGAGATTTATTTCAGTCATTTTTAGATTGTTATTAAAGGAATGATAAAAAAGACTGTCATACTTAAATCATTGTTAATTATGTTTATGTTTTTTTAATTAAATGTATTAACTTACAAGATTTATATAAAAGATCCAGCATTGGTTGCTTCGATTTAATCATCTTTTTTTATTGTGATTTATTTCTGCCCTAAAGAATATTAGATTGTAAAAACGTACAGGCCGTATACTTATAGGTAGATACTTATATTGATATAATATATATATATACTATTTTAAGATAAAATGATGTAGGCTCTCTTTTACCATAAAAAGGCACATTTATTTGTGTATTCCTTGGTTTATTTTTATAAAAGCTCTTCTTCATCTGTCAGTGCCTGCATTACTTTGGCATTCAAATGTGTTTTCATACATCTAGTTCAGACTTTATGTAAATCTACACAGATGAGTCTAAACCAGACTGCAAAGCAAACAACTCTGAGCTTCTTCTGTAAAAGAAGCTCAGGTTTATTATTGTTAAGTGCAGAAACAACAGTGGAGCTCTTACATTATCAAAATGGTAGCGTATGATGCAATGTTTCATCTCTTCTACAGCAAATTGTCGTCCATACTGTACTCAATTTGAAGCCCTGCTGCATGCCATGTTGTTTGAAAAACACTTCTCTGTATAAACTAGATTTTATCCAAGCCATAAGTGGGGATACAAAACACTTACACAGCAGGAATTTCAGATGGAACATTTAGAAAATCTGATGTTTTTCACTTTTTTATATGCTGGAGGGAGACCTGCCATTATGCTATCTTGTTACTAAGCGGCTAAGTGGCTTCTGCAGCCATATTCCATCTGACTGAAGTTGTTGTAAAAATCCACAGCACCCTTTTTGAATTAAGAAACAACAACCAGAGATAAAGTTACTGCTAATGATATTTTCTGACTGGATGAAGAATATTCCTTATTTAACTATTCCTGTTGGGAAAATATTAAAGGGACCCTATTGTGATCATTTTCAGGTTCATATTTGTATTTTGCTCCTCTACAGTGACATGTCTCCATGCTTTAATGTTCAATAAGCTCTTTATTTTCTCATACTGCCTTTGCTGCAGCACCTCTTTTCACCCTCTGTCTGAAACCAGAGCCCAGTCTGCTCTGATTGGTTAGCTGGTCAGCTCTGTTGTGATTGGTCAACTGCTTAGAGATGTCCCGCCCCTTAGTCCATCACATACAATGTGTTGGAGCACTAGCCAATAGAAGGGCAAGTGTAACATAGTGATCTCAATTATGTTAGGGGGAGTTTAGCCTTTGCAGAACATGTACATGTAGAGAACCCCATAGAACACACTACAGGAAAGGGAAACCCCAAATAGCACAAGAGGGCCCCTTTAACTTATTTACCCATACAAATAACATTAGTTTTAATTGCGGCTACTGTAGCTTCTAAACAGCGTCTGTAAGTTCTCCAGAGGACTTTTACAACATTGTTTTCTTTCATTTGGACGATTGTGAGTCAGTTGATGACTGTATACGTTTTGCCAACTCTTTGAGTGTGGAGCAAAGTGTTCACATAAACTATCCAGAAGAAAAAATATATATTTTCTTACCCGTCAACTCACACTTGAACTAATTTTCTTTACAACTGACTGTTCAGCTACTTCCACTGACTGCTGTTTGTGCTTACATAATAACTGGCATCTAAACCGCTGCTTCTGGCTCGTAAACCTCAAATTAATATTCAATGGCTATCATTGTTAACAGTTTAACCCTTTTAACATCTGATCCTCTTACAACATACATATTCGCTACTTAGTTTTTTACTAAGGTTAAATCATGCTAGTAATCCCCAATTTCTTACAAATGTAACAGGTTGATTACGATTACAAATCAATTGCTGTCTTGTCTTAGAATTAATCTTATATTTAAGCTGCTTTCATTTTACTCTTTAGCCAGCTATTAACATTTTTCCAGCTGTTACCCTTCCAACAGTTATTACTGCATTAAAAAAAACAGCACATTTTAGACAGTTTACAGTGTTTCACCTAAATTGTTAATAAAAGAGCCCACCCACTCGTCCGAAACGTCTTCTGTAGTTTTTTTAATCGAGTGAATTGCGTCTCACACTAATTAACATCACCCCCTGAAAATTGTTCTTATATAGCATTATTCGTCTTTATTAAAAGGTTTAGTTGAATAATCGATTCTGTTTGGTCAAATAAGGAATTTCAAATAATTATTGCTAACAGACCGCTGTTAAGGAGAACAGACAGTTGCTAAGAAGGATCAAGGGACTACTGTATGTGCAGTCATATCAATCTGCAGAAAGAAGTTGGATCAATTTAAGGTGGTTAAAGAGGTTAAAAGACAGAGCGCTGGATGCCAGAGAAATCACCAGAAGAAGAAAGACAGGAAGTAAACACTGGCAGGAAAAACAGAAGAAGACAGACAGGAAGTAAACACTAACAGGAACAACAGAAGAAGACAGACAGGAAGTAAACACTAACAGGAACACAGGCTGCTTCTCACTTCTCTTAAATGCAATCCTTCCCACCAGGGAAGCATGGAGAGACGCAAGGAAAGCACGACAAGGGAGAAGAAGCAGGGAAATTAGTTTTAAGAGCAATGGGACATCCTTTCCTCCGGAGCGTCACGTGTAGCGACGTCCGTTTGTGATGACGCCGCACAGCTGATCGTCAGACAGCAGCCAGCTCTGTCCCGTTTTATTCACAAACACCCCCGCCTCTGTTAGTACACATTTACTGACATAAACATTTGTATCATCTGTTGTAGACCCAAATAAATAAAATAAAATAAGAACTCATTCTCAAAAAAGATAAATGCCATTCTTAAAATGTCTAAACGAACAATAGTTTGATTAATATTGATTAGAGTGCACAAAAGAATGAAAATAATTGAGAGAAGAAAAAGAGATATGTTATCTATCAAAACCCAGTTCAATTAACAATCATTGGATTGTCCACTTTGTTGTTCAGATATATCACATATTTTTAACTAAATTATACATTAATTGAAACAAAAAACTGTATAAACTGATTCCCGTGAGTTTCATGTGTTTTCTTCACTCCGCTGGTAAACTGCTCATGTCAAGAAGCATCAGATCAGTGCATGCGCTGCATCGTCCAATCAGTGAGCGATACACAGTAAGGGGGCGGGGCGAGTGGCTGAGGATTTCACCGGAGGATGGTCTGGTGGTTCCTCGATTATCGCTCCTCCGTTATCACTCCTCGATCCTCGATCCTCGGTCCTCCGGCACAAATAAGGGCAATGGGACGGTACTCAAGATGGCGTAGACCAGGGGTACTCAAACTTTGTTGTTAAAGGTCCACTTGTGAATTTTATACAAGGTCAATGGTCCGGATCAATGCCAGTAAAGTCCCCCCCCCCCCCACCCCCGGAGCGGAGCCACAAAACTGAAATTAAGGAGCATTTTCGGTGCGCTATGCATGGGGCCCCCTTGAGGGGGTTTCCCGACATGTCGTTGCAGTAAATTAAAGGGTGTTTCATGTTGTCGTTGCTGTGGACCTTCTTAATCTTTTTTTATGTTTTTTTTTTATTTATTTTTTTTGGTCCTTTTATTTTTTTATTTTTTTTGGTCCTTTTATTTATTTTTTTTGGTCCTTTTTTTTGGTCCTTCTGGTCCAAGCACTTGCCTGTCGGTAAACGGCGCCCCTTGATACACACACACATTCAATACATACATACAGTATGATGGCTTGAACTAGTGGGAGAAATGGCACTGTTTGTCTGTAGCCAATGCCTTGAACCTCGGCAAAAATGGCATTAGAAGCATTAGAAAGTCAAGGTAAACTTGCGGTTAACTTGCGGTCTGCAATGCGTGTCACGCTTGCGCACACAAGTAAATATATATGCACGTTCATTCTCACAACGCGTCAGACATAAGAAAATATACATTAAAGGGGACCTATCATGCAAAATGCACTTTTTGATGTCTTTTATACATAAATATGTGTCCCCGGTGTCGGGGAACTCACGCAGAATCAGAAAATAAAACCCTCTCTCTTTTCCTCCGTACCCAAATCTTTTAAAAACGGGTGTACAACGAGCGGATCCAGATTTGCTGCCGATCTGACGTCAAATTGGCAGCGGACCCACAGAAAATTGCTATCAGAAACAATGCCTGACGTGTTTTGGACGTAATCTCGTCTTTGTTTACATTAGCAAGCCTCGCTAACACTCAGAGCTAACCTGTACTGGAGAGCACATGTGTTTAAAAAGCAGGAAATAAAAAAAGAACTCACCTTATGATAAACCCGCAAGATCAAGGCATTTGAGCTCCATACTGTTTCAGAAATAATCTTTGATGTGGTTTAGAACAGGATGGCGTTTTATCACAGCAGAATTTAACTTTATCTCTGGTAGAATTCTGATCAGGCATTAGCTCCGCCTCCTCTTTTTTTTTTTTCAAGCTAAGGACCCAAAATCCGCGTTTCTCTAACAGGGCTGCAAAAGAGGGGTATGGGCAGTATGAGGCATGGCTACAATGGGTGATCTGTTTGGTATTTTAAACAAAAAACTTCACAGGTTCATGTTTTGTATAGGTATGGCCCTACAATATATTTTTCCAATATAGCATAATAGGTCCACTTTAATTTACATCAGAATCAGAAATTCTTTTTTTTTTTTTTTTATAATTTTTTTTTTAAATTTTTTAAATTTTTTATAATGGGACACAGCGCTCGGTCCGGATTGATTTGCAGTTCGGTCCGGATCCGGACCTTGGTCCGGAGTTTGAGAAGCCCTGGCGTAGACAAATCAACTTCCGGTGATACCGAGGACCGAGGAGCGAGGAAATTAAAAATAAGAGAAGTAAGAAATAGCCACAGTATGGGCTGTGGCAGTGTTTAAATTGAAAATAAAATGTGAACAGACTTGGACCGTTTCAGAAAACCTCGATCAGTGCTGCCACCATTTTAAGTTACGCTGCAGTTCCAGCCGTTGATTCGCAGTAGAACGGACTCTTTTTTTCTTAGTGGAATTAATACGATAATTTTCTTGGATAAAATTGTTTTAAAGGTCCCCTATTATACTGTTTTTCATCAAAATATTATAGGTCTCAGATATATATAAAACATGTCTCTTGTTATGATTTGAGTTTTTGTGTGTTAAGTTTTGGGGTTTATTTCGCTGTTCTGTTCTCCCTGTCTCTTGTCTGGTCCTTCTCCCTGTGTTTTCCTCCCTGTCGTTAGTTTCCCTGGTGTGTCTGATTGTCTGATTGTGTTCACCTGTTGCCCTTGTGTTTCTCCTCCCCTGCCCGGCTGTTTCTCGTCTCGTGATTACCCCTCTCTGTATTTAGTCTTGTCTTTCCCTGTGTTCCCCTGTCGGTTCATTGTTTGTCTTAGACTGTGTCACGGGGTAGTGTTCTGTTTTTTGCCAGCTTGCCTTGAAATAAAGGATTTTTTCTTTGAAATCTGCATTTGGGTCCTGCCTGCTTCACTCAACCGTAACAGAATGAACCGACCATAATGGACCCAGCAGACAGCTTGTACGAGGTGACGTACAATTAACATGCTTGAGGAATGACTGTCGATATGCCTCCAGTAGTGAAGAGAGGCAGTCTATTATTTCTTCGGCACGCCAAGAAGTAACCTCAAGGCCCTGGTTAAGGGAGTTACTACCCGAGTGGGTGGAGGACTTTTTTGGTAGCGTGGAGGTCAAGCCTGTTTCCCGGCCTGCTAGCCCCTGGCATGCTAGCCCCCTGCCTCCCAAGTCCCAACCTGACACCATACATCTTGGTGTGTTCCGTCTGGAGTCAACCCCTGCTTCTTCCCCATTTCCTGATCCTGTCCAGGAGCCATTCGCGGGTACTCGTCTGGCTTTTGGAGGTCCACGGAGCCTCCAAAAGGCTCCTAAGAGAAGGAGTCGCAAGTCCAGGCTAGCAGCCCGAGCCCCAGAAGCCATGCTTTGGGCTCCAGTACAGGCCCCAGCAGCCATGGTTCCGGCCCTAGTTCTGGCCCCGGCAGCCATGGTTCCGGCCCCAGTTCTGGCCCCAGCAGCCACGGTTCCGGCCCCAGTTCCGGCCCCAGCTACCTTGGTTGGTGATTGGCTAATGGTTACACAAGCCAAAAAAATCGTTATGACATCATAAAGTGGCCAAAATCTGATCAGCTCATTTTCAGACAGGTTTTTATATAAATGGATCAGGACAAAAAGAGAGAGAATCTTTGTTCCTGAAACTCTCAGAGTCTCAGAGGGGACACATGTTTATGTATAAAAGACATGAAAAAGTGGATTTTGCATAATAGGGGACCTTTAAATTTACCTTTCAAGGATCCTGATCACCATGTCGGTGTTCTTTGTTCCTCAATGACCGCCCTGATGTACATTACCCCTTAGTTATTCCTCCCACTTTGGATGGGTTTGTGGTCTCAATGTTCTGAGTTCATCATACATTCTTTACTTTCTGACTTTGGACTGTGATACAGTTTATTCTCTTTGCACACTTTTCTTCAGATCACTTAAAATGTAAACTTATTTTCTAACCAGAGCGAATCAGTGAAGATTTTTGTAAGGATGTTATTTATCCTGGGATCATGTAGGGACAAACTGCCTCAGTGTGTTCCTCAGCGTGTCCCACAGCAACACACTTCCCTACACTCGCTCCATTCTTGACTCATGTGAACGACCTTGGGCACGTGGAGCCGTTTCCAACAGCTCCGAGATGGTAAAGTGCTGTGTGCCTCCTCGGGGGGGCTGTTGCTCAGCGTTTTGCCCCAGTTAATGCCGGCTTTGGGACGTCAGGGGGGGAACATAAACCCCCCCGGCCCTCTACAGGCGCTCCCTCGGCTTTGAAAACTCCTCCCCCCGGCTGTAACCAGGCAACGGGCCTTCACAACAGGAAACAGACCAGGGGATTCTGTCACAGCGGCAGAGAAAAAAGGGGAACATTGATGGGAGACAGGAAGTCTGCCTGTAAGAGAGAGCAGGGGTGGTGGCGGGGCGTGGTGCGGTGGGGGGGTCAACAACAAAATATCTAACCTACCCAAACAGAAACACAAACAGTCCTTCTTTAGACATGCAAAAAGAAAGATATTGACTCCCTAATTCCTCAGACTGACAGTAATATAAATACTAAGTTGATTAACAGCAGTGACTCGTCAGGTGTGGGGAGAATTTAGCCGTCCAAATCTCAAAATTAAAGTCAAGCAGCAACCAAAGCTGCATAATAGATGGAGTGTTTTTGAGGAAGGAGTACTCTGATCTTTTACTTAAATATGAATATAAAAGTGTTTAATACTCAGTTACATGTAAAAGTCCTGCATTGAAAATTGTACTTGTGTAAAGATTCTTAAGTATATATTAGTATAATTTTTATCATCAATAGTTTTGGTACAATACAAGTACTAATGCTCCATGAAACATTTCAGAATCATATATGTTAAATTATTTAAGGGATAATGAGCAACAAGGCGGTAATTAATGAAGAAAGAAAAAAAACCATGGCGATCATGATCCCTTTTCACAAGTCTACCTTCTAAATAACCAACGACTTGACTCACAACATTGATTTAAAAAGATGTTATTGATTTTTTTTTAAAAGGTCCACTCTACTGCTTATCAAAGTTTGGAACTGCAACAACAGCAATGTAACTTAAATGGTTGCGTATACGTTTTCAGATTATTTCAGGAAGGTTCCTGACGGAGTGAAATGACCCGGAAGTACCTGAGCCATGGTAAGAGCTGTTCAAATTCTCTAGATGATTGGAAAGGAGCTTTAAAACTTCCTTTATAACCTCCTTTAGCTTAGGAAACACTGGACCTTCCTTTACGAAAGGAAAGACAAAATGCTGCCCCACAATGCCTTGCGGCCACAACGTTTACCGAGACACAAGATTCGGTCATTCACGGAAACAACCGATCGTGACCGAGAAATGCGTATCATGAAAGTTACGGTGCTTATTAACCATTTTACAACTTATACCATTACTTGACGAAGTGTCTTTTCTACTGAAATGATCAAATAAGTTCACATTTCAAAGTGTTTACTGAGCTGTGTGGCATTTCTTTAACTTTTCTAAACATGTTTGAATGGTGATATACACAGTGATAGATGTTAAGGCCTAACACGTTTATAACAAATACAATTGTATTTATTTTTCATATTTTCATACAATCATACATATTGGGATGTATGATGATTAACACATGTGGACCAGAGAGTGACAACACTAAGTTCCACTTAACTTTTTGATTGCAGTTCCAACCTAATGAAGAATATATTTTTCAATGTTGTCCATGTCCATAAAACCACACCATAAGAGCACACGGTGCAAAGTATCTGCTCTGTATAGAAAACTGTAGTTTCCCCACAGGCACATTAATAACATCTGCTGGCTCATCAAAAATGTGTCAGATAGTGTAAGTGCAGTCGGATTTTCTTGAAGCCCGGTCTTCTTTTCCTAAGACCTCTTGAATACTCCTAACCACTATTCCTTAACCCCTGTGTTTCACACAGAGGTCAAGGAATAATAGTTTGGAAAAGACGATAGGAGCTGATTTTTGACAATTTGACTGCAACCCATGATTTTTGTTATTGTTTACTTCCTGTCTTTCTTCTTCTGTTAATTTCTCTGACGTCCATCGCTCTGTCTTTTAACATCTTTCCTTATCTTGCACTCTTGTGCTCTTGTTCTGTTCTTTACTGGGGACAGTTTAGCCATCCTGAATCCAAAGTGTTGTGCTCTTGCAAATATGAAAACATTATATTAAAAAAGAATTCCACAGTGTTTTCTGATGGATGAAAATTAATGTTTTTTCAATTTACCGGACTTTTTCTGCCGATTGATACGACTGCAAATAGTCCCTTGATCTTCCTTTGCGACGTTCCGCTCTCCTTAGCAACAGTCTGTTACCAAGAATTAACAACCTCTTGAATGACCAAATTGAGCAATCCGAATCGAGTATTCAACTTAACATGTAATAATGTATTTAAATTATTAATACATTATTGTGTTTATCACTTCAATGTTGGACCTGGTACAAATTGAGTTTATTAAATGTACTTTATATACTGCTGGGGAGCTTAACCTATAATAAAAAGGTTAGTTGATTTATATTGTATTTGAACAAACTCAAAGTAGCTAGTAACCAGTGCTTGAAAATAAATGACGTAAAGTAAAAAGTACATTTGCCTAAAAAATGTAGTGGGGTAAATGTATATAGTGTAGTGCCGGGAGATATAGTGCTCACTACAATAGTGTATAATGTGATAATACTAAATGGAAGTACAAGTAACCCAAATGTGTACTTAAATACAGTAATTAAGTAATTGTACTTAGAAACATTCCACCATGATGTGTAACACCACACATGTTGGTTTGATTTCAGCTCCACCTTTCTCCTCCTCTCTCGTGTCTTTTCAGGTCACTGGAAGCTGTGCCATAGCCTTTTTGAAGTTTTAGCGATATTTCTTTCTTCTTTTTTTTTTTGGTCGCCAAAAGTGGTTGCGCATTACTTAATGTCCCCTGAAACTGTTTTTCTGGGCACAGACTGAACTCAACTCGTGGTTATAGAGACTATTTATACTCTTTTATTATTCTACATCAAGAAACACTTTATAAAATAGCAATTATGAGTGCACATGTGGCCAGAGGGGTGTGTGAGCAGGCTTAGAAAACACAAAGAAGTACAGTAATATTTGTTTTACTTTCCTTCCAATTCATTTTTCCAAAACAAACAGGTGATTCAGCAGTGGGAAAGCCAGCATTTTGGGTTGTTTCTTACTTTATGAATAACTTACAACGGCGTCCAATGTTCCATCGTGTTTTTGTTCAGACGCAAATAAAGCCAGGCACTGGATTTTGAGGTTTGGAGCTGTGGAAAGAAAGGCGAGCTGAGGTCTTTTCCACCTCGCCGCCGCCAAACCACGTCATACCGGGCAGAGTATTCGCAAACTTGTCAGTGGCCATATACGGGATGGCGGACGACAAAAATGTGTGGGTTTGTGACAGTAAGACCACCCCAACCCCGTGCTTTACCCCTCTGAAGCTTAACATGATGATACACCAGGCCAAACTTCAGAGAGCAATGCAGTTAGGATCACAGTGACGCGGGGTAAAACAAGTATTTAAATGTGTCCCTAAGATGATCTACAGTGTGATTAAATTAGCAATGTGATTGTGTCAATAGCCAAAAGTATTGCACCATAGAGGATCTGGTGTGTGTTATTATGTGTTTGTGTCGTCCTCACAGAGCGGCTCTGTTAGCTCACAGTGAAGGTCACACATTGGCTCAGTGTGAAGGACTCACTGTTAACACACTTTGAATCAAGGGATTGAAACCTGCTACAGTTATAATGCGACAGCTTTATGATGGCAAAAACATATTTTGACATGTCAAACATCTAAAATCTTTGGTGTAAAATTACGTTCCCTGGCAGTTATGGCAAGAAAAAAAGTGTGTCTGTTCATTTTTCATGGTGACAGGATGTTCCTGCGGGATTGAAGTGAGTCAGTTTTTTGACTTCTATCCAAGTTGCCCAACAACTGCCCTGTGTATCACTGCCTTACACCCTGAATACTGTGTATTAAAGGGCAACTTAACACTTCTCACTGCTTCAGTGATGAAGACATGTACATCACTGCTGGGTGTGGTTACAGGTGATTAGACTGTACAGTAAACATTAAACCTACAAATTTGAATTGCATTCAAATGCTGCTTTCAGCCATCTTCAGGTATGAAGTAACTTTGTAAAACTGCAACTGATTTAATTTACATGTAAGACATGTTTATGGTGAACATGGTAGGAAACAGTCACGTATTTAAACATCCAGCAGATTCAGAGCACCATTAGCACTTATTTGGAGCCTTTTTTGTGACACTTGATGAGTGTGTGTTTAGTATTCACTTTCTTTAAGCTCTCTTTTGGTCTCTTCCTACCCTGAGAGAAGTATCTGTCTCACAAATATTCACAAAGCTAGCTGCTAACTTTGCCCTAGTCCACATGTAAACAGATATGTTAAATAATTATTTTGTCTTTCTCCTTTGTTCTCAAAGGAAATATCTTCCTCTCAAGGAATGTTGTGAAACACACGAAAGTGCAAAACACAATTAAAGCGCTCTTGAGGCCAGTAGGGGGGTTTGGCCAAACACAAACACAGACACACACAATACAGGTCCAAATTCGGCAAGTTGACAGCAGAGTCTGTGTCATGGGGTGTTGGATAATTTAGCAGTGACAAATACAAAATGCAAATACAGTATATTATACAGTATACACATGTGGAATAGACCTTTTGTCTGTCTAACGTTTGGTGCCTAGCAGGAATCGAGTAGACTCCATTATTCATGTTAACTTTTCTGAACTGACCTCAGACTTCATTAAGACTCCCATGATAACTAAAAACAGCTCCAATATTGAATAAATTCAGCGTCTGTTGTGTCAGCAGTTAGAGCAGCTTGTTGATATCAAAGGGAGTCCACAGTCCACTCTGCCGTGTCTACATTATCAACGCGTGACGATGCTGTTGTTTCTCATTATCTGCTGTGCTCTTCCTTCAGTTGTGGCTCTGGATCCATCCGGTCTGTGTGTCTGTTACCACGGTGTCTGCTAACCAGCACCAGGCCTGGCCAGAGAGACAACGAGACCAGCACCGCTCTGACGTACGAGGGTCCACGAGTCAATCAGCAGAGGAGCTGTTTATTAACTGCAGACCGGTGGAAGTGTTTACTGCAGCACATGTTTCAGCTACACATAACTTTGGAGCCCCCCCCCCCCCCCCCCCCCCCCTTTTTGCCCCTGGCAGGCCCCCCAGATCCCATGAGAGATTTCTATGAGGTCAAACTAACGTGTGGGGTTCTTCAGATGACTGGGGAGCCACCGAGCCACGTCTCCATGATGAAACAGATGGATAGGATTTCACAAGTGTCGTCACTCCCTCAGATCCTCTGATGGGGGGGGAGGGGCTCGGCCAGAATCACATCCCAGTGGGTGAAGAGGGAATATTGCTTTGGATGTGGCGTTGCACAATGAGACAAATATGGATCAAGAGCTGATGTCTGAACAGTGTCCGTATGAATATGGCAGTAGGAGGAGGGATAGAGTGTTATTTTGGAGATATTCGTGCAGTTGTGTATTCGCAGTTTGGGAAAAAAATACAGAAGCAGTTAGTATTTGAAAGCTTGCACCTCACAAACAAGTCAAATCTACATCTTACATGACAGAACTTGCTGTTTCTTGGTATTTTGCTCTCTCTTTTCAACTCTCATAGTATTTTACAATGAGACATGTCAAAAGGTGCCATTCTTTCAGACACATAAAATAGTAAAAGAAGCATAGATAAAATGTTACTTTTTTTGTATTTCTTGTAAGGGCCACCAGTGCCTTTATTTAAGAGACAGAGTTGGAAGGGGAGACAGTAGGGATGGCATGCAGTAAATGGTCCAAGACCAGATTCAAACGCCCTCTACGGGTAGCAAGCCCCAGTATACAGGACCTCAACTTTTATATAATAAAATTACTTGGTACATGCAGATGCTTTTGAAATACATTTATTAACCCATACATGTTTTCTACTTTAGAGTATCAATTATTAGCCACACTTGCGTGGTTGCTCTTAGAATATAAATTGGAGGATCAGTCCACCGCTTTGGACCCGACTGAAGCCTCTCAATAACTGTTGGAGGATTCTTTACACAGATATTAATGGTGCCCAGCGAATGGAACCTTACTCCTCGCGCCACGGGAAGGTGGACATTTGTGGCTTTGAGTGATTTATCTGGATTACTATAACAATCATGCTCAGCTGTACCTTGTTATTAGTGCTAATTTACAATTGTTAGAATTTTTGGAATATACTCGTCAACCAAAGGACCATCACATAATTAAATGATTCTCACGTGATTCTCTCAGTGTCCCAGTTGTCTATTTCCTTGAATTGGTAACGTTTTCCATTAAGGTCAAGTGCTGTAAGAGTGGTTAGGAGAAGACATAGGACAACATTTGTGTTGACTATTCAACCACAGTCTGAGTACATTTGAATTTGTTTTATTGAGGCTGTTAATCTAATAACTGCCATCAGTTGCTTTACCATTTAGACATTGCTTGTCTTTTTGACAAAGAAATAATACTTGTCTGAGGTGATATTTAAAAAAAACTCAGCAGTCTGCAACATGAATTGCTCTATATATGCATCTAAGACATATGAGATGCAGAAGTCCCAAAAGAAAATTAAATACTGTAAGCATACTACAAATGTACCACACCAGATGGAAAATTCTTTACAACAGATATAAAAAACAATAAGGAGTTATGACCTTTATCTGAGACACATCCTCACCCTTTCTCTGGCTGAGAGTGGATCACACCAACAGGGCCAGCTGATAAGACGCTGTAGTGCAGCCATGTAGCTCCCCCCCCCACCTCCAGGGATGGACAGACTCTCAGAGAGCCAGCATGTGACTATTGTCATCACAGAAAAAGCACCAGCCTGCTGCCAGCTGCTGAGAGATCCAGACCTGCCAAAGATAGCCTCAGCCCGGCCTGCGTGGAGAAGAGAGGCCGAATAATATGCACCAACCGCAGAGAGAGCGGCATGTGGAAAACTTTGTGAAGATTCTCAGTTCGGCGTGTCAAATGACTGGGTATATGACTTGATTTTTATATAGTACTTCTATGAAAGTATGGATAATTATGCGTTGTGTGGCCCGCAGACGTGCAGTCTGTCAGGAGGAAGTGGAAAGCAATTATTTGCCTTTGCAATAACTTCATGTGAAGCAGCATTTTTAGCTTTATGTTCTGGCATGTTTCCCTGCACTCACCTGTTCTCAGCTGCAATCTGAAAAAAAACAAAAAACCCAGGAGTCTTTAACTGAACATCCGACAGCTGTATAACCGGATGATGAATGGCTCTTTCAGGGTGAAAATGGCAGCAGTTTAATGTAAAAACGCTTGTGAGGATTACCCCGCTCATAAATCTTGATTTGGGGTTCCATGTGCAGTGTCTCTCAGCAGCAGTGATGGCTCCTTTGAAAACGCTGCCAAGAGGAACAGATTCTCTAGATAAAGTGGGTGGAAACTCCAGATTAATATCCTTCATGCTCATTAAGTCAGCTGTGGATAATGGGGACATAGTTTCTTTTAACATCTGCCACCCAACAAACCATGGTGTTTAACCCTTCCACTGTTTATTCTCAAGGATGTTCACCCTGGCCAGTGGTGTAAAGTAACTAAGTAGATTTAGAAGTAGCCTACTGTACTTAAGTATAATTTTGAAATACTTGTACTTTACTTGAGTTTTTTTAAATGTTTCTACTTTGTACTTGTACTACAATTCAAAGGTAAATCGTGTACTTTCACTCCACTACATTTATTTAATACCTTTAGTTACTTTACAGATGTGGATTAATGATGTGAAATATAATCAAGTCTTAAATCAGACTTTAGTTCCACCTGGAGTAAATTCACAAGCTACCCTGCAGTATACAAAGTCATTCAAACTAGCTGCACCTTTACCAGCTTTGAGAACACTTTAATGATCAATCATTATAAAACATATCATATATATTATTCTGAGATGGACCAATCTGCACAATGACTACTTATACTTTTGGTACTTTAACTATATTTTGATGCTAATACTTTTGTACTTTTACTTGAGTAACATTTTGAATGCAGGATTTAACTTGTAACAGAGTATTCCTAAACAGTGGTACTTCTTCCTCCTCTGACCCTGGCTCTATCCAGCACGTTCAGCAGCAGGCAGTGTACAGGATGTTTGTTCCAATCACTGGAGGTTTGTATTCAACTCTCCCGTCGCGAGGGCTTATTTTACCCATCTATAGGAGCTTTCGGGCTTTCACTGCCAGCTTCTCTAATTGGCCTCCTTCTCCTCTGGAAGCCCGAGTGAGAGAGGATCTCCATTGGACCTGTCCTGTAGCCGGGCGTGTGTGTGTGTGCGTCAGAGTTTGGAGAGGGGCGGTGCGCCGCCGCCGAGGTGATCCCCGAGTTTAAAAGCGCAGAAGTCCTCCGTGCGCCGGAGCAGTGCGTCACAGCCAACAGCAGAGCCAGGGTCCCCCGCGTCTCCACACCGCGACGGAAATAGCTTTATGACCATGAACTTAATCCACATGTTTTAATATTTTTATTCGCATTTTTTCTTTTGGATGCGACTTTTTTTTCTCATCTCGTTGTCTGTTAGCGGTGAAACAGTGCGTGTGGATCGTGAGCAACAGCTGTGGAATATATAAACTCCGCTATATGGATTAGGCATCTGCAGCTGTTTGATTCCAGACGAAGAAGAAAATGAAGTCCGCAGAAGAGGGTAAGTTTGACTTTTATTCATTTCAGAATGCTTTCCTTTTTATTATAACAGTGGATTTATTTAACTTCTCGTACATTT
This sequence comes from Dissostichus eleginoides, assembly GCA_031216635.1. Classification (NCBI taxonomy): domain Eukaryota; kingdom Metazoa; phylum Chordata; class Actinopteri; order Perciformes; family Nototheniidae; genus Dissostichus; species Dissostichus eleginoides. The sequence continues at coordinate 6,662,758 of CM062280.1, forward strand.
TTGACACTTTACACCCGGATGTGATACATGGAGCTGTGATGTTACATTGAACGAGCAGCACTTTGCCCTGCTAAATGTCTGTATTCAGAGTGCAGTTAAACCAGTGGTGGAGATATACACTGTGCGCCCCTCCCTATGATTTGGGCATGGTGGGCGTGGTTCTGCTTCTGTGAGCCACTCAAGACTAAAAAGTGTTCCCAAAATAGTCAGAATGTAACTTTTGCTACTAATTGACATGGAATTGTGGGTAAAATAGTGGGTGATTCTAGAGTCATTTGATGGCATAGCCCCTCAGGCTACCTGTCAGCTAACTGGCAGCAGTTTAATTATAGAAAATAAACATTTCAGTGCTTCTGTGTCACACACCACAAGCATAATTAAATGTAAGCATCATTTTCTTTTATTACAAGGATTCACATGGTGCTGCACTGATGTCATAGTCTTTATGGCGGGCCCCTAATTCTCTTTAATTCACAGCAGACAGGAGCTGTGGTGACTGTCTGTCTGCATCTCCATCCATATCAACGTGCTCCACTGTGGGCACATTCACCCAGCTTCATGCAGCATGTAACCACAACTCCTGTTCCCATGTCCCCCCCCCCACCCCCCCCATGCCCCTGGTTGTGACCTCAGCCTTTGCCACAGACAGGCAGAGTTTCATATGACCCAGCGGGAGCTTTGGCACAAGACCATGAGCTTTCCCCCGAGCTGGGTACAGCATGCAGCTTTACAGCATGCAAATAAACTAAACATGTCCCTCCTGTGTTTATTTTCAATGGCTGTTGGGTCATGAAACCAGCCAACAAAAGCGTTGGTGTGTTTTCATAATGTTAGAGTTTATGAGCTACAGCATGTGCATTAAGTGGCATACATTTGGCATCGAGAAGTGGTAAAAAAGCCACCTGGGTTTGGCTTCAGTTATTTTTAGTCTGGAGTTATTTTAGGCATCTTTATCCGTGTCACCCAACTCTGTTTTGTATAATTTGATCCATTCAGGGATGTTTTGTGTGATTAAGTGAAGTTTTAACTTGCATGCATTAGGAAATAGCCAGGGCCAAATCTGGTAGTCAAGCAGCTCTCTTGCCATTAGGCAACACCTCTTCAACAGCTCTCATAAGACTCCACTTGGCAGCTGTGTCCCACTCAGTGAGCGTGCCAGTGAATGTGTGTTTGATTATCATCGTAACAAAGTCAATCTGTTTGCCTTCCAGATGCATATGGCTACACGCCAAATGTCAGTCTCTCCCTCCCACTGGGCAACCCTTGTCTTCCCTCCCAGTACCTCAGCCTCAAGTCCGGCCCTACTATATCTGTCTCCGTCACAGAGCCTCACAGTTACGACTCCCAGGAGGACATGAGAGCGGGTGGCTACTATTCATCCTCCAGCGTCCGCCCAAACGGGGCCCCGACCCTTGAGAGCCCTCGCATCGAGATCACAGCCTACGGTCAGTTTCCTGAGGATGAGGTGGAGGAGACCAACCTTCCTGTTGCCAAGCGGGTCAACTCCATAGTGACGCTGACCCTCCCCAGTGCAGACAGTTACAGAGACCCCAGCTGCCTGAGCCCGGCCAGCAGCATCTCATCCCGCAGCGGCCACTCCGACGCCTCCTCCTACGAGTCGAGCTTCTCCTACAACTACGACAACTCGCCCCAGAACTCTCCCTGGCAGTCGCCTTCTGTGTCCCCCAAGGGGTCCACCCTCACCCTGCCAGGGGATGGCTTCACCTCTGCTGGATCTCCTCGCAACTCCCCCTCCACCTCTCCTCGCACAAGTGTGACAGACGACACCTGGATGGGTCAGCGCGGCTCCAGGCCAAACTCCCCTTGTGGTGCAAAGAGGAAGTACAGCTTTAACGGCAACGGACCAGCGCACAAGCAATACCCGTACTCACCAAATCACTCCCCTGGACTCTCCCCGCAGACCTCCCCTCGCCTCAGTATCACAGAGGAAAGCTGGCTGCCAAACACCAACCAGTACACCAATTCGGCCATCCTGGCAGCCATCAATGCCTTGACCACAGATGGGGTGACCGACCTCGGTGAGGGGATCCCCATCAAAGCCCGGAAAACCAGCCTGGAGCACAGCCCCACCATCAGCCTGAAGTTGGAGCCTGGAGGTGAGGACCTGATTCCAGGGGAGCTCGGTCTGGATGAACAACGGATGCCATTAAAGAAGGAGGGCTACTGCGGAGGGTTTCTGGATGTGCCGCAGCATCCGTACTCCTGGTCCAAGCCAAAGCAATATGTCAGGTAAGCGAGCACCCTGGTTTGAGTTGAAGAAGACTTAATTCACCTTGAGGTCAAATTAGTTTGAAATAAAGCCTGAAGGGAGTAGACTTTTGTTTGCTCGATACAAATAAAAACATTAAACAGACTACTTACTGACGAGAAGCATGTTTAAACATATTTGTGAAAAAGGGTTATCCCAAACTCGTGCATATCACAGTGTTTTCACATTCTGCACATTCTACCTTGATAAGTATATCTAAAATAAGCCCTCCTCCCACCTTGCTAAGTTAACATGTTGGACATGTTCTCACCCCGACAGCCCGTCCCTGCCCGCTCTCGACTGGCAGCTGCCGTCCAGCTCGGGGCCGTACAGCCTGAAGGTCGATATGCAGCCCAAGTCCCACCACCGAGCCCACTATGAGACGGAGGGCAGCAGGGGGGCGGTGAAGGCCCTGGCAGGAGGACACCCCGTCGTGCAGGTCTGCTTAACTCGCGCTTCTTTATCTTGTGATGTCTTTAAACAAAGCAGCATCTATCTGAAACACTCTATTTTTGTCTTTGGATTGCCATATGAGTATTTTGAAGTAAAATGATCCAGTGTTTTCGCAAGCAAAAAAATCAACAACATTTTCAAATCATCTTGCAGATTAATGCTGTTACCCCTCAGGGGCCCGAACCCAATGTTGAGAACCCCTGAGCTAGACTGTTTGGTTTCCTGTGATGATTAGACCAACACATGGTGCAGCCATTAGACCCATTTCTCCTTACCTTGTCGCGTCTCGCCTCAACAGTAAACCTCCTGTTTTTTTATACCTAGTGTTAAAATAGATTTGGGCAACTTGTGTTTCATAGCCTTGCTGTTATGTTATTAAAAGATGTCACATTTCTGAATGGACTACCATAGGTATGCTATTAGACCGAACAGTCCACTCAGTCAGTTCCTGTCCAGACAAGAGTGACTCAGACTTTTCCATTGCGTTTCGAGTGCAGTGCAGACAGTTACAAAGTGATGTAGCATGTCCAGTAAGAGCTTAGTCATGAGCTTTAACCACAGTAGCTCTGGTGGTCGTGTCTAAAGAAAAAAAATGTGGACAACTGCAGATATGTTTTGGTTTTAAACCCATCTGGTCCCCCAACCATTACTGCACACCGCTGACCTCATTCTTTGAATAAATAAAGGGTCTGCAGCGCCAAGTTGGACAAAGTGAGCGGTGAGCCAGGCCGTCTGTTTAATTTATACCTTTTGACATTTTATTATAACATTACAATAATTCTACAAGTTAACCAGACATTCGTCACATGTGGGGAATCGTTTTTTTTGTGTTTGGATTTCAATTCCGATAAAATGACTTTTGAGTACTTTTCTCCAGAGAGGTGCCGTTAGCTAACCCTTTCCTGTAGTTTGAATGGGGAATGCTAACATTGCTAAGCAAACATTTAAAGGAAGAAACAGATGTGTAAATAATGCTATACTTCATATTTACTCTCAGAAGATTTTGAGTTAGTAATGTTCTCACCAGAAAACGGACAAAGTGAAGTATACTCACCAGAGTGTTCTAGTACTCTCCCCCCCTAGAGCCAGTGAGATGAAGTTAGCAACAAGCCAGTAAACATAGTTGAGCATTTAGCAGCTAATGGGATAGATTTTTCCCTCAGGAGTTAGTGTAAGTCAATATACGATCCAAAACAGTGTGAGTAGTTGTCTTCTATTTCTCTCTACAAAGGTTACACATATTTTGGGACAGAACATCTGAAGCAGGGATGGGCACCTCCTCTTTTTGCGGCCCTCAGATTAATTCATAAACAACGTAATTAATAAAAAAATAAAAATAAATGTATTTTTTATTTTTTTACTTGTAGTACTGATACCGTCCAATAGACTCCTACGTCGCGAGCTGCGTACATGATTTAGTTCGGCAGCCAAATACCGCAAAATAATCTGTGACGCGTTTGTGTGTATTGTGTTTGTTTCCCGGGGAAACACTCACAAGAAACACCGGCTGTTGTTATGCCTGCTGTGACGTTAAGTTACCGCTTGTAATTATGCCATTACAAGCTTCAAAGTTGTATTTATCATCTGAATTTGGCGAAACAAGTTTAATATTCTAAAAACCAAGACTTTGTTTATTTGAAATCAGATGAAAACAAACTGTCATGGACCCTTCCGTGTTATCTATGATTACTATACACTTTTCATTCATAATTTCAGCGGGAGGGAGGGGGAGCGGCGCTGAGGAACAGCAGAGTGTCTTAGCTAGGTTCAAGTTAGACAACTATAATTACATACAATACATGCAATTCGTGTGTGTGTGTTCCAAGTGAATCTGCGGCCCCCTGGTGGCCAGTACATACATTATGTGGCCCCCACCACCATCCAAGTTGCCCATCCCTGATCTAAAGGAACTAGAACCATCAATCACCAACGTTAGCTTAATGTTGCTTTGTATGCAATCTTTTTTATAGCTTGTATTCTTTTCCTCAAGTGATTAGAAACTTATGCAGGTTTAATACCTGAGGTATAAGGGGTTGCTGATGCTGATAAAAATGTTGATATATTATGTATATATATATTTAATCAAGTTGAAAAATATGATAAGAAAAACAAACATTTCTAAAATAGTTAAACATTTCTACAACCACAGTCACAAAACAACACTAGACAGAGAATTAAGGTTAAGTTACACGTTATGATACAGCGCTTTCCAAATTTCCTCGATAATAAAAATACATTATGTGATTAGTGATATATTATAATATTGCCTAGTGAGGGTGAAACCTCTTCAGAAAGATTTTATAAAACAATACATTTGTATAAATAGTTTCCTGTGACAACAAATGGTTAAATAGATTCAGCTCTTTTATTCTAACTGCAAAAAATGCAGTTTATACTTATTTAACAATACGGATAGTAATGATTTTGTACTATTAGTATGTAGAATGAACAGAGTAGGATTGCTGACAAGCCATAATTCGAAATGCTTTAAGTTTAACATTGCTGTGACATTATATTAGTATGCACCAATATGACATTTGGAAACCAAAACATGTTACATGCAGTTTGTTGCAGCTACACTCTGCACAGGACGTGTGTATTTGTCCATGAGAAGGTGCTAATGATTTAATGACAGGGGTCTGGGCTCACCCGGGCTGAAAAGGAGAGTGTGTGTTCTCTTTTAAACCTCAACCCAAACTTCCCCCCTCCCCTACTTTTCCGCCAGCTACCACCCCAAACACACAGACTTCCCTTTGTTTAGGAAAGTTCCCGTGTGTACTGGCTGACATCATTGCGCGCAGCGTCCTGCGGAGGCGGCAGCAACCAAACCACACACGTTTCTGGCAGGCTGTGATGGAGATGTTGGAGGCCGCTCAATCTCTGTGACTTCCTGATTACATGGTATACACAGGCTGCTGCCTCTGCTGTGGACGCTAGCTGACGAAGCCTCTGTGGCTCGTCCCGCCGCCCTCTGACTCAAACCCTGCCCAGACTTTACAGAGTTTATTCTGGAAGGTCCTCGTCTGTGTGGTACACTTTTCTCTCCACTCCAGCACAGCTAAGCCAGCTATTTTCTGTTCTCTTTCAATGCCATCGCGGCTGCCTGCCTCAACCACACCCGTCCTTACACCAGCAGCAGACTAAAGTATGCCCCTCTGAAGTGCTGTGTGCAGTCCTCACCACAGTTAACGCTCAGGGTTTCATGCTGTACTTTGGTGGAGAGGACATACCCCCTTTTCAAGTCTGTGAGGTCTTTTCTTCTCATGTCTGAAGTCAGCTTTCATGATCAGCCCATTGTCGAAAGAGCTGTTTCAAGTGCATTGTTGTTGATTAATATTCTGAGTCATGAGTCATGTGCATTTTCATGGCCTTGATCAAATTTAGATTTCAGACCAAAATGTAATAAACAAATATCATGTGAAATAGAAAGCATGACAGGATTAATTGCCGGTCACACTATCCCTCTTTCAACTAAATTGAAACAAAGCAGTGCATATTTTATGCGTGTCTGTGTGATCATCCTTTCAGAGCTGGGAAACTCTTTGATTCACTCTTAGAAATAAATATGCTAACAAGAACCGTAAGAGTTCTTTGGCTTGTCACGCAGCAAAACATTTTTTGAACCCTGACCAAGAACCCTCTTTATGGGTTTTATTGAGAATCTTTCCACCTTCTTTAGGTGCTAACAAGATCCAAACACGGGGTTCCACAGAGAACCTTTCATATCCCAAGGGTTTTATCTAAACCCCAACCAGGGGGGTTCTAAGAATAGGCACATTTTAAAGACGTTTTCAACTTAAGCCCTCTCCTGATGGTTCTATGAAAGATGTGGCAAACAACTACGGTATTCCATGTATTGTGTATTGTGTAACCTTAACCTCAACTTAGCTAATAAATAGTTTTTATTTCACTTTCACTACTGCCGCAATCATTGAAGGACTGATTCTTCCAAAATAAAATTATTTCAATGGAAACGGCTCCTCCTCAGTCTTACAAAGAACCCGTTCTTGGAAAAAAGGTTATTTCGAAACAAATTGTTCTGGTTAGAATCCTAAATCCGCCTTCACATCATACGATATTTGCTCTTTGCTCACTGCGATAGGGCGCAGAGCTTGTCGGTGAAAACGCCTCCTTGTGACCTCCACTGTAAAATATTTTTGAGGTGTATGCCATGCTTAGGGTAGCATTCTGTCTTGTCGGGCGGTATCGCTCTCTCCATAGGAACAGAATAGCAGCGTTTTACTGCTGGTCATGGGAAGACAGCTTAAGACTTTCAGGAAGAACCCTTTTGAAGCTCTTGATTCTAAGAGTGTAGGAATGGAGAGGGAGCCCCGAATGCCCTCACCCCTTCACTCTCCTCCTCTTTGGTGCCTTGAGCAGCCGGAGTCTCCGCATTCCTCTTGTGGGTGATAAAATGAACTAGGAGGAGTGCTGCATTGCCAATGTCAAACTGAGTGGAGGAGCGGAGGTTTTACATGCAGCGGTATCATTTGGATTTAATTGCACTAACAAATCATAACTGTTGTCTGCTGCAGCTGCTGTATGAAACAGATGATACAGAGCAGTGAGGCTTTTTGATTTCAAGAGTGCCACTTTGACATTGTTATGTCCTAAAATGCTGACATAAGCAGAAAGGCCTACTTTTTAAAGTTTTGGAAGCAATCAGGAACAGCTGAAATCATTCAGGTAACATTAACAAGTTTGATTATTTCTATTTGCTTAGTATCTCACTCTGATAATAAATCAAAGTTTATATCAGTAATCTGTTTGTAATTACAGTTTGAGAAGTAAAACCTTATGAGCGGGCTTCCTCACTTCATCACACTCCTCCCTGCTGCCTAAATAAACAGCATTGCTAGGCAGCAACCCATTTCCTTACACAAATACACAGGCCTGCTGCTGCAGACTCTTCACCCTGACAGGATCCTCCTCCAAATCACATGCTGTGCCCCCCCGCTCCCAGCCTTTCACTCTTGTTGTGGGCAATGGCAATCTCAACCACAGCGCTTTGTAATTAGGTGGGGTTCAGCATTTGCTGCTTTAACACTTTGCATTGGCCTTTGATGGTGTACATATTGTAATTTGTTCTTATCCACTCATGCCGGATTTGACTCACTATAATCAGATATATTTGAAAACATATTTTTCAGTACATGGGCCGCCAGCTCTACCAAAGACACTTTTAGATTATGATGCATATTTTTGAACATGAACTCCTGATAAAGGGAACAATGATCATACTTTACCCTGACAGGCCATCAATATTAGTTCCTCCTATTCAGACCTAACAAATAGTGCAGCAAAGTTTTAAACTTGGTATATTCATTAAGTTTAGTTTTTTTAAATACTGTGTTAGAATGTAAATAATTCACTCAATTACCAAACTTTAGTATATTCTTGAGGTATTTTTTATTAGAACTTTCTACTTATACCCTACATTTCAGAGAAAAATAATTGACTTTTTCCTCCAATTCATTTATTGCCAGCTTTAGTTACTTGTTTTAAAAAAAAAGTATTATAAATAAATAAAAACATGAAGATTTTATAAAATGTGTTTCCTTATTAACTACAGGACAGTTAATACAGGTACAGCTGAAGCATTTAGATGATTAACCAATAAGTCATTTGACTTTCTGTTGATGTCCTTTAAACACATTTTTTTAAATGTATTAACATTTCATGATATAATATGTAATAGCTTACACAGGGGTTATTGTTCTGCAATTTATACTTTTACTTCAGTATCATTTTAAATGCAGCACTTTCGTTTTACTATAGGTAAACATATCTGAATACCTTTTCATCTCTGATTAAATATTGTTTATTATATCATAATGATAAGTCTTTATAGTAAGGGATTTCGCCAAACACTAAAGCATATATATTGTGCTGGAAGCTGAGAATCCTGATCAGATTTATTGGGATCCTTTACAATGTGTAGTACATTCCAACTCTTCAGTAAAAAAAATGATATACTGTATTTGTTTTCAAAAATTAAACACCCCAAAATCCCCCCCCCCCCCCCCAATCTCTGCTACGAAACAATGGATTGCAGCTTTCGCCTTTGAAACTAAATTACATATTGAAACTTTGTCCCCAATTATACTATTTAGTCAATTCCTTTCATTTCCTATAATACAAATTGTGTTTCTTTAAATTATAATGTCATCAAAAGTTAGTTATCATTCCTCCCCTTCAAACTGTGAGGATAACAAACGTAACTCTCAGACGTTGTCAGTGGTAGCTGTGTTCTCAGGTTCCCTCTGTTGGTCTGGGCTGCATGCCTGCACCCTGCAGTTTGGGTGGTTGAGGTCATCCTGGCAGGAGGCCTCCTGTCAGCAGCACCTCTGGAGGTCTGGGAGTGCTTTGGGTCGAGCCCAGCACACAGCGAGCAGCACGTCTGTGTTGTCTCCAGCTCCATCGTGCCGGGATCGTTTTACTGATAAAATCAGAGGAGAGAGTTTTCCTTGACCCTGATTGGCCGGGGCTCGGTGGAGCTGACATGACTTTGGCTTTTCTGAAACACTAGCTTAGTCTTGTCACAAATCACAGCGCTGCTCACTGTAGGTGGTTTTACTGCTCTCTGGCAGGGGCGCTCCCTGAGGGCCAGCTACTGTAGGATCAACATCTTGGCAGGCCTGACACTAACTGATGGAGGAAGTGTGTACGGGCCAGTGGTAGTAAGTAAAAGAAGATTAAAAGGGTGATTACAAGATCCTAAATGGGTGCTTTGTTTGAAAACCATCACACTGAGAGCCTGACCTCTGAAGGACCTACATTTGCAGATGGACGTTTTTTTGGGAGGACATTAGGGCTTAACCACAACTGAGTCTTTTCTTTCTTCCCCCCCCTTTAGCTCCACGGGTACATGGAGAGCGAGCCCCTTACCCTGCAGCTGTTTATTGGCACAGCTGACGACAGGCTGCTGAGGCCCCACGCCTTCTACCAGGTCCACCGCATCACCGGGAAGACGGTGTCCACCCCGAGCCACGAGGCCCTGCACACCAACACCAAGATCCTGGAGATCCCCCTGCTGCCGGAGAACAACATGCGGGCCATGTGAGTGTCACAGGGAGGTTTCCTATTCACAGGTTCAAATATTCTAATCAAATGTTGACAGTGGGTTTGGACTGGAATTAGTAATTATAGTGTTTGTTTTACGTCTCCCAAATCAAGTCTCAAGTAATTAAACATTTGTCTTCAATGTTGAGTCTCGAACGAAGAATTGACATGGACTTGCCCCAAATGACTTATATAAAGATATTCAGAGCCGTTTTCCTTGGAACTCTGGACACTAACCAATTCAGGTGGAGGGTGCATATGGGTAGAGCGTGCAGGAGGCAGGACATGTCGGGGATTACACAATTGTCACATATTGGTGTGTCATTTTGTCAGAAGAACCCAAGTCTCTTGCTATTCGTTACATTTGTCTGAGGATTTCTGGGTCAGTCCTTCAACCAAAAGTACCTGAATCTCGTCGTCTCTATATTTAGACCTTTTTGGTGCCAACTCTTAGTAAATGACCCTTCTTATATACCCTTGGATGTTAGATTTCTTTCGTTTTTGACTGACTCGTTACTGGGTCTCTTGTTCCTCAGATACAGCTCCACTGGCTACTTTCTTGATCATTTTGTGGTTGAAGTGCATGTGTGAAAAGGGATTTAGTTTAGTTGAGTAAAAAAAGTAATCTTCTAAGACATCTAGAGTTGTATTTCAGTCTTTCAGGCAAGTCCACATCAAGTTTAAAGTCATTTGTGATCAATCCACACCCACAAAACCAAAAAAAGTAAAAAGTATCTGAACATCTTCCTTTCAAAGTCCTCACCGTGTCATAACTTGGACGTGCCCTGTCTAAAATGGCTTGAAACTTACCTTAAATTCCCAAAAGACTATAAAATAACTCCTGCCATGTGAACATCTGAAGCAGCTGCTTTCAAACATATTCATCACTGTTTCTAAACTCCAATTCTATGAGTTTACTTTAACTGAGGTATCGTGTTCCTTTTTTAACATATTAGATAGCTGCTTTTCTAGAATACCTAACAATTTGGAAATATAAAGTTTTCTGTGTGTGTCCACAGCGTGCTACCCTCTGTACACAGACGGGTGGCTTTCCCATTTTATTAGCCAGAGATCAGATTACTGGGGAAGCTCCTGGCTGGGACCGGAGCTCTCTGTCTGAGCTGCAGCCTGCTAGCATCAGCACTTTCTCTGCGATTTAATGGATGTAACACATAAGCTCCCGTTATACAACGACTTCACCTCAGGATACGGTTTCTCTCTCCTCACGCCTCAGAGTTCTTACAGTGAAGGCTCTGAGATTTGTGGGAGATTTATTCGTTACGACATGCTCTCCAGTGTGACATATAGATGTTTTATTATGTGGTATAGAAACAGGCCCTATTATATGTCTGAAACAGTAACTCACGACGACGTGCTTTAAATTAAATCATTAATCTAAATCAGTTAGCTAATATGTAGCCACTTTGGTCAGCTTGGTATGACTCCAATTATTTCTCAATAAATGAAATGATAGCGTTGAATTCTGCCATACTTCTTAGTATCGTCCTTCTTTTTTTGTTGTATTTAGTGTTTTGCTCTCAGCCCTACAGCGTGGGCGTAGAGCTGAACAGCTGGGGTCTTTCACATCAACACCTGATTACTTCTCCAGTGTAGCAGGCCCTGGTTTCTGTAGTGAAGAATGTTAGGGAGTGTTCAAATGTGTGTAAAAGTTGACATTAACTAGGCTTCGTGGAATGCAGCATCAAGTAGCACAGAGATGGAAAAGCCAGAAACGGTTATGAAGGGTATATTAAAGTAAGAAAAAGATTGAGATGAGTGCAGATAGAAAAATTTTTTTTTTTAAGTGTCTGATGAAGACTCTGACACTGTGAAAGAAATCATTACAGCTTTAAGATTTGTAGACGGGCAACAGTATTTCAGTCTCTTGTGGGTCATAACAAAGATATTACGTGATGAATGTTCCCAGCAATTCGTTTCTATAAAGTTTGAATATCACCCAAGAGTGGATGCACTGAGGTGTAAAAGCTCTTTCGGGGCTGGGGGTGTTAATCTTCTGTTGACATGGCTGCAGCCTCTGTATTGATGGAGTGAAAACGCATTTTTGTGGCTGGAATGCTGTATAAATCACATCCTGATGAACTGTGAACATATGAAAATCGTTGATGCATGTGATATTTTGGCTCATGGCAAACTCTTTATCTTTTGTCTTCAACAGAATCGACTGCGCTGGGATCTTGAAGCTGCGTAATTCGGACATTGAGCTGAGGAAGGGGGAGACTGACATTGGACGCAAGAACACTCGTGTGCGGATGGTGTTCAGAGTCCACATCAACCAGAACACCGGGAGAACTGTGTCCCTGCAGGCCTCCTCCAACCCCATAGAGTGCTGTGAGTACATTTTTTCATTTAATCGTTTATTTGGCAGGGACAATGCACAGTAATGAACACTTAAAACATTCAAATGTGTCAAGCGTAACAGTGCCAGATTTAGCTTTGAGCTAATTTCCATCCGCAGTCCCTCACATAAAACATTTAAGAAGTTTACATTTTACAAACATAGCAAAAACAAATTACATGATATGAAAAAGGTGCAAAAGAGCAAGAGCAGCATACACAAGTATTTATGACATGGCAATACAATATAGCAGCAACGACATATAAAGTGCAAGAGAAGATACAAAAGCTACCTAAAGTGCAAGAGGAGATGCCCCTGTATTAAAGTGCATTTAGCGGTGATTGCACGTCTGGTTGTTTCTCAACCATTCTTTGAGTTGACCTTTCAAGCTATTGAGAGTGGGACAATCCCGTATCTCAGTTGGGAGGCTATTCCACAATGAGCTGCCTTTAACGGAGAGGACATTTTTTCCAAAAGTGGTCCGTCTGCGATGGACTTCACAGTCTCCTCTGGTTTCTGACCTAGTGTGTTTTTTGTGGATGAATTCCCCTAAGGGAGGGGGGGGGGGGGGGCAGTCCATGTAAACATTTATAAATAAAGCACATACTTTTAAAAGACTCAAAATTGTCAAAAGTCAAGAAATTGTGTTTCTCAAGGATGGTACAGTGGTGGTATGAATGTGGCTTTCTGTCAAACCCTTGATAGCTCTCTTGTACAGCTGTTCTATGGGTTTCAGGTTTGTGGCACAAGCAAACGACCAGTTTGTAAAACAGTATTCAATATGGGATAGAATCATACAGTGGAGGTATGACTTTGCAGCATTGGCAGTTAAGAAAGGTCTGATTTGTTTAACATTTTGCAAGTTAAATTTAATAGTATTGGATACTTTCTTGATATGTGTCTTAAAAGTCAAGTTCGAGTCCAGTATGACTCCAAGATCCTTGAAGCGGGGGACTAGTTCTAATTCTCCTCCGTTTTAAACGATTTTACTGGTCGTTTACTGAACATCATGCATACTGTTTTTTTTTATGTTTAACTGTAAGCAAATGTTGTTCAGCCAGTGTTGAACCTTGTCCAAAGCATTAGAGAGACAAGATGAGATCATTTCAGTGTTCTTCCCGTGTACAAAGATGACAAGATGGCAAGTCATTAATGTACAGAGAAAAAAGTAACGGTCCAAGAATGGAACCTTGTGGAACCCCAACAGGGTTCACAAGGTAGGGCGATTTGGCACCGTTGACCAAAACACACTGTTTTCTGTTCGATAAGTAAGACTTAAACAAATGTATCGAAACTGCCGAAAAATGGAAATGAGTCAGCTTTGTAAGGAGCACTTGGTGGTCAACAGTGTCAAAAGCCTTCCTGAGATCAAGGAAGACAGCACCTACATATGGGCTCGTGTCCAACATACATTTAACCTTTTCCACAAAGACACAGTTAGCTGTCTCTGGAGTGGTGAGCACGGAAACCAAACTGCATTGGGTGGAGTGGAGCGAAACCTTTGTCTACATGTTTGGTGATTAGTTTTCACACCCATTTCTCAGCTATCTTAGAGACACAGGGGAGGATGCCGATTGGTCTGTAATTGGAAATCATTGCCTTATCCCCAGATTTAAAAGTCGGTGTCACCGTGGCCACCTTCCAGGATGATGGAACTTCCCTCGTGCTAATAGATTGATTTACTAGCATAGTAATTGGTTTTATTAGACCGTCGATATTAGTCTTTATAAAGTTTACATATCGCCTTAACTCCTCAGCCTTTTCATTGTGTGCTTAATATGGTATTTAATTGACTGATGACTTACCTACAAGGTGGTCAGGAACCCTGTATGTGGTTGAAAGATGATCTAAAGTATATAAAAGTAAAAAACATTACCGCAAAACTTAATATTCTTCAATACTTTATAGTTTTCTCTTAAATTATTTTTCAGATGTATTATGCTCCCCGCAGGATGAACAGTAAACACTTTGCTGATTCTATGTTTTTTTTATCTAGCGCTATCATAATGTTAAATTGTTCATTTTTGCAATACTTTGGTTTATGAACGAATACCTACAAAAATCCTCTAATTCCCATCAGCCTCAGCTGTAATGTGATCATTATTTCAAGGCTTCGATAAATAATTAATTCTGATGGGCCATGGACACATTTCTGATCTCCAAATACAGCGAGTAGATATAGTTACAAAATTGACAAATCATATTTATATATATAAATATTTTGTTTTAAATATTTGATTCATTTAGAAAGTAGCTCGATACAGTCATGTGCAGCTAGCTTCTGCTCACCCTGTAGTGGTTTATTTCACAACTAATGACCTGTGTGCTGTACATTATGCTAGCATGCTAAGCTAAAATAGGGAACATGATAAACAATATCATAACATCCGCCTGTTAGCATTGTCATTGTGAACATGTTAGAGCATTTAGATTGAATCATCACTGTTTCTAAGTGTAGCCTAACACAGCTGTTAGCAAGCATGTAGTAGAATCTTACTATTTCCTTTGTAAAGACTAGATAGCATTTAGGCAGCTTATATTTACCCAAATTCAACAACATAAGGTGGGAAAAGAAAACAACAAGATTTCAGAAAACCCTCAAAGGCACATGACACAAGGATTGGCAAGTAGAAGTTTCTCAATTTAAAAAAAACACTCAACAAAAAGTTTTGGAACTAGATATATCAATTAGCCAATAGACTAGTGTCACTCATTTATAAAATGTAAAAGACGAAACGATTACTCTCTCAATCAAAAAGACGAGCATTAGATTAACCCAAAGCCGTAATCATTCAATGCAGCACTCTAACAACTGGTGCATGTGATCGTGAGCTACATTTTAACTCACCAGTGCTCAATAAGCCCTATCGACCCTCGCGCTGCCCTGGAGTTCACCCCTGCTGGACCGGGACAAACTCACTCTGATCTACCACTGAATGTGGTTCTGGCCCTGAGCGCTGCCATAGAGATTAAACCCTAGGAGGTAAATGAAAGACAGTAGTTAAACCATGATCTCAGCTCCTTCAAATAGACCATTGTTAGTTTCTGAACGGCTGCCACACAGCAATTGTTTTGACCCAAATTCTCTTTGTGCAAGAAACCGAAACAAAGAGATGTGGTAAAGATAGATGCTTTCCTAAAGCATAACATTTGAGGTGTATGCAAATCAAGAAGAACGAAATTACTTAAAGATGATTTTAATTTGAGAAAAGGATTCAGGTTTCCATTAAACCTCTATTTATGTATCCCGGGTGGTCACGATTAAATACAGCAATCCTTTCATGACCCTAAACCTAAGACATTAGCATTACATTTAGAAAGATAATGTTTGCAAATACTTAAAGAACTTCAACACAAATTAAAAATGAGCAAAGACTGAGGAGCCAAAGTGAACAAGAGAGAAGTAAAACAAATACCAGGAGCGGTAAGATAGTTATATGCAAGACAAAACATCCACCATATTTGAGGAAAACACAAATAAACACAACATGGAGCCTGTCTTTACTTAGAGGCAACTCATTCTAACACAAAGAGGTGGAGGTTTACAGCGGTCCAGACTGAGAGAGCTGTCTAGGTAGTGATTCAGCCTCAGCCTGGATGCTCAGGTCTGCATGGGGAGTGGGTGTGTATTACTGAACGCTGAGGCTTCTCTTCCTCCTCCCACAGCCCAAAGATCGGCCCAGGAGCTGCCTCTGGTGGATAAACGGAGCCTGGAGACGTGTCCTGCCCTCGGGGGCGAGAGGATGCGAATTGACGGACACAACTTCCAGCACGACTCCAAGGTGGTGTTCGTGGAGAAGGCTCAAGGTAAAACAGGAGGAGTTCTGGACTCTTAGTACAGCTGTGTGTCTCTGTGTGTGTCTCCCTCTCCCTTATTGGAGAAACCCCAGCACTGCCTCCCCCTCTTCTCTCCCCCCGCCGTCAAAATATCCTCCGTCCTGCCAAAGAGCCACATGTGGTGCACATTAATGCGCTGTATTTTTAACCCAACAGATTTACATTTGCAGAAGTTTCCATTGCCTGTTCAGCAGAGGAATGGATCACCAATGCAGTGTGTATGTGTGCGTGAATGTGTGTGTGGACACATGCACTTTTGTGTGCGCCATGCGTCATTATTTGTTTCTATTTTTTTTACTTTAAGCCGTTTTGGTTTGGAGGCACAGGGGACTGCCGCCAGATGTCGATGCGTGGAGGTTTACAAACTGCAATTTCCTTGATTAGCCTCAGCAAAGCAACGTGAGCCACAGTGTATGCCGGGGCTGAGCCATGTAAACACATGTGATCCTATCTGCCCGGTGACTCATAAAAAAAAGAAAGAGGGAAGCCTTTTCATTGTTCCACCTGTGAAAGGAAGAATTCAAGGCTGTCCTAGCACAGAGACCCCCTACCCCCTCCAGCGCTGTACAATGGAGAAGTGAGATTGTTTTTCATAACAAGAAGTGATTGGATCAGCGGAGGCCCCTTTGATTAACCCTGATCCTTCCTGAGAGGCAGGGCCGGTTTTTGGCATAGGCGACATAGGCGGTCGCCTAGGGCGCCAGATCTGTGGGGGGAGGGAAAAAAACATTTTTGACCTTTGGTGCTCATCCCAATTTTCAGCCTTGATGTAACAACATTCATAATTAAGTAAATGTAACACCCTTTGTAAGAAGAAGATGTTTCTACAACAAGGGTGGAGGACAGCTCTACTGTCAGACTGAGAGGCTGATAACTACAGCTCAGTGAGGTAAAGGACTCTGAGTGTTTAGATAGTTCACTTTAGTCTTAGTTATCTCAGTGGGTCTCAAACGTTTTGATCACAATTTATGTAAACAAATATTTCCAAGGCACTCCTTTATAATTATTAGGATAAATTAAAACAGGTTTGAAATCATTTCAATGTATACTATAGGACAGTAAACCAAACATATAGTTTAAAACTGGAGATAAAAAAATATGCATAAATAAATAAATGTTAACTAGGTAAAATAAGATATGAATGAACAACAAAAATAAAAGAAGTTACATTTATTTGTTATTGGCTATGGTAAGTTATTGGTTATGTTCACATACTTATTTGGTTATTAAAATGTAAACCGATCTTTTTCATATGGGTGTTTTAGAATTGTACCCCCTAGAGCAGTCTCTAGTAATTGTGTGCTCAAAGTGCACCAGATTGAAGCATTTTACTTTAAAATGTTCAAAAAAATCAGCTAAAATCAAACTAGGGCAGCAAATTGGCTAGAACCGGCCCTGCTGAGAGGAGTGTTTGAGTTGTGTGTCCTGAAGCTGCTCTGGAGACAACAACAATGTCACTGGTTGGATTGAACTTCAGTTATAAGGAGAAAAAAACCTAATTTTTACAGTACAAGTTAGCCAGCTAGCAAAAATAAAGTTCTGGTTTCAATTTAAAGCAAAAAGGAAGCTAGCTTATTAGCATGACTAGTTGGCCTCCTGCTGATCATATTTTAAATATTGACTTTATGCTACAGTATGCTAACTAATCATTTTATTAGTTTTGTGTTTTTAAGTTAATTTGCCATATTTTGTAAAAAAGTTAACTTGGCTACTCTAGCTATGCTATGCTAGCTTTACCTAGAGTAGCGTTAAAAATCAGATCATTAGTAAAGCTAAGTTTTAAGCTAATACAATGTTGTTTTGTTGTGCATTTTTCGCTACTCACTTACAGGATGCATGAGCATGATCAAATATTTGATCTTGGAAATTATTAATATCAGATCATTTCATATTTAATTTAAACTATGGAATTGAACATGCTTCCATTAGTAATCTCAAGTAGTAAAGGAAAAAATATCCATTTAATTCATAAAACTTTTTATTAAAAAAAAGCTAATTATTTTTCGAAATTCAGCATTTCAAAATGTTTGACGAATTAATCTGGTGATAATAATTTATATCCTATCATAATATTAAGAATACAAATTAAAACAGCCTTGGTGAGGAAGACCATGAGGTGATACTGTAAAATGTTCACTCTCACAAAAATAATAAATGGAGGTCAAGATTTATTTTTGTCAAACTGCTTTTTCCAAAGTCCAGAAAAACACTTTTTTTATCCTCTTTTACCATTTCTGATTTTTCACAATCTCCCAAGTCTGACCGTGCTGATTACTTTTGCATGATCCTCTTAAATGTAAACCCTAACCCTAACCTAACCAAGGAATTTACCTCTGCCTCTTTGAAAATAAATCAATTAATTGGGTAATTAGTTTCGTAAGCAGAAAGAGAGTAATGGCCAGATATAAATACTGTCAGTACCAGTTTTCTGGTTCCGTTTTGTTCTGAATCTGACTGACTTTCGGGCCATGTACCGGCTCTGGACTGATGCTGATGGGTGTGCTTCTTGCTTTTGATGAGGGTTTCCCCCGCGTCTGGCTCCAGCATCAGATTCCCGGGCAATCCTACCATGGAAACACCCTTAAGCCAGGCTTCCACTACACTGCCCCCCCCCCCCCCCCATTTCTGCTTCCCTCAACCCTTCCACATCTCTATCCAAGCTGCCTCTGTGCCACCAGTTCATTAATTCTGCTCCCTATGGATCATGCTAGGTCTTGGTATCTGTATAAATAGAGCGGTGAATAGGTACAGTAGACAATTAGAGGCATCAGTCGTCTCTGGGGTGAAATGGCTTCATTGGTGTAATGAGATAAGTTTGGGGAGATACAAAACAACTTATTTGCATATTAAAAACTAATCTCTGCATTCAGAACTTTGCTTAGAACTGATTGAATCTGAACATTTAAAGGGATCGTTAGGATGTTTTGAAGTGGGATGGTATGAGGTACTTATCCATAGTCGTATATTACCTGCAGTAGATAGTGGTCATCACGCCAAAATAAAAAAAATGTATTTAAGACACATAAAAAATGTGAAAAAACAATAGAGCTTTAGTGTATCCTATATTCAGAATATTTTCATCCCTTTACCTAAGAGTGATACAGCTATTTCAAACATAGAACTGAAGCGTTAATATCCATCAATCTTCCCCCCAAAGCCACCAGAGTTCATTAAAATAAATCAGTTTTTAAACACCCAAGAACACAGTGGTTGTTGGTCTACCGCTGCCTCAATCTGTTACTTTGTTTGTGTTATTGTTTGACTTTTGGTTGGTTCAGATTCACCCAGGTCACAAAATAACACAAGCTAACTAACTGATTGAAGCAGTGGTGGACCAGCAACTCCTGCGTCCTGTGAGCTAAAATTATGTTTTTTTAATGGAGTCTGGTGCTTCTTGAACGTCGACTGTACTCCAGCTCACGGAAACCTAAAGCGGTAAAAAGTGATACATTTAGCATACACTTACAGTAAATGCATATATTATTTTTGTTAACTCAAGCTGATCAATTATCCAATCTTGGGTTGTTTTGACCTACAGTACATCTACTGTAAATAATATACTGACTACGGAAAGGTACCTCATACAACCCCACTCCAAACATTCGTGCCAAAGCAGAGCTCTGGGAAACACTTTAACGATCAACTCATAAACCCTGATTGGTTGATGTTGTTGCCACAAAGAACTTAGGGTATTTCATTTTTACCGATTTATTATTTTCCTGACAATTATCCAATAAAGCACTCTCGCAAAGTACATTCATGAAGCTGCGGTAACAGAACGTGTGGGCGTTGACATATTGTGTGTTTGTATGTGACCCCAACCTATAGCATGTGTGTGTGAGTGTCAAACAAACTGAAGCATATTTATTTTGCTTTCTGTTTTTGTGTCCGATCTACATTATGTTTAGGAAGAGATAGTGACACTGGGGCACTTATAAGTACTTCTCATTCATGTTTTCGAGTGTGTTATGTTGCTATACTGTATGACTCACGAAGAAGGAAATCCCTGCTTTCCCCCATAGAGACAAACTCTGTCACATGTTCCTGTGTCTCAGCACAACATCTGACAACAGTAACAGCTCTGCTCGATCACGCCCCCCTGAGCCTCCCGTGTCCCGCCTCAGTAGAAATATCCCAGATAGGATCAGTTCAGTTGTCACTCCTGGTTACAGCCAATCTGTCATCAGAGATTATGGTACGGCCTGAGCGCTGCAGACATCAGCCTGTAATCCAAACCTCACTCAATCTCACCTTGCTTTTATTTGCCCCCGGCCTGCCCAGAAGATGATGCCTCTGATAAGTACCACTCACTCCATTTGTAAAATTAGGCCCTCCTGTCCTTCATTCAACTCTTTTTTTGTTGTTGGGTGTCCTAGGTTCACAGATATAATGTATTGGCTGAAAAAGGCTAAACGTGCCAAAGTTCTAAAATAATAATAATTGTAAGGCAGAGTGTTTTCAAAACATACAAAGACTACTCAAGCAGGTACGAGCGTGTATCCTCAAAAATCTGAAATGTTCAAGAATAAAACAGCCCTGCTCTTATCTTTGTGACAATGCATTATTCAGCTGATCTATTATGGTGTGTTTAGTTGAACAGGCAGGAAAATGTCTATCTCGATATGTCTAAATCACCAAATTTGACAATGGGAGTATTGATGATCATTTGGAAAATGTATTACCATAGCATTTCCTAGCAATAGTATTATACAGTGTTTATATTTAGTGTAGGCTTAGTAGAGGACATTATAGGATTGCACTAAAGTGAGTAAATTAAACACATAAATTAAGTAAACAAAACTAGACTAGAAACATATGTAACTGTAACAAATGTAGCCTAAAGCTCTACTTACTAGCTTTCAACTGCATCTCACGGTCGTCATTTAGCAAGTGGAGCAAAACGGAAGCATTTTTCATCAAATGTAAATCAATGTTAAGTTAAGTTCTCAAAACGGTACATGTTAGAGAAGAATAACCCTCATTGTCCAGCCACTTGGCAGCAATCAAGTTATAATAGGTATTTTTGTATAGTTGTACTATTATGCTTAAAATATATGAATTGAGATGATGGAGTTCCTTATTTATGTTCCTGTTTTGTCTGTCTTCAATACTAGTGTTTGTCACCTAGCTACTTATAGGTTAATAATGACTGATTAGTGAGTGTACTCAGTTGCTAGGCAGACATCATACATAACTTCAACCAGAAGCTGTTACTTCTTGGTTCAAACCAGTAAAAACACATGGTGTGCAACTGTGCATTACAGGAGACACAGGATTTGAAAAGGTTTATAGAAAACTTATTTTGATGTAGATTACGTCACTATTCAAAAAAGGAAATGAGAATAGCTGCCTTCACAATATGAGTGTTACTTTAGAACAATGGTGGTGTTTTGTTTTTATTAACAAATATCTGCATATAAATTCAAATCTGTAGGTAACAGGAATTTGGGATAGGAGGGTTTCCGCTTGGTGCTCCATGTAATATTGATCATGTATGAGCGGGTTTGGCTGAATGCAGGTAACAAACTGTGTAGAGAGAAAAGAGGGAATGAGGACGCATTGGCAGAAATCCAATAACATCTGTTATTTTAAGACGACAATCTGGCTTTTCATTAGCTTTAAAGTATCTTTTAAACTGGCAAATTGAGTAAAGTAATTGACGCATCTCAAGTTGCTCATTAAACTATAAACTATGAAATCCATTATCTGCTGGTTACACCGGAACCCCATACATATTGGCTTTTGCACCAAGAGGCTTGTTGTCGCCGATGGGCCCGATATTGGTGCCTCTGTTTCAGAAGTATGCAGTTATCTGAAAATAATGCATACCTTCCAGTCAATAGAATTCAGGTCTTCCCAATACGTTATGGCCATGGTGTAAAGTGTTTCGGTTTGCATGATCTACTTTTGGGTATTGCCTCTTTCTACTGTCTTTTCAAGTCTTTTTAAAAAATTGTGTTTTCTGCTCCCCAAACCATAATTTACATAAGCTTAACTTGGGTGAGAAACCCTGCAGGAAATCCTTGCAGAGGAGAAACCCCCTTGGAAAAGAGGACTTCACATCTGGCCTGTTGCTCTGAAAACCTGCCTTCTCTCCTGCAATGTCTTGCTGTGAATAACCCTTTTCCTGCTCCATCAAACCCCCTCAGTTCAGCT
Organism: Dissostichus eleginoides; assembly: GCA_031216635.1. Taxonomy (NCBI): domain Eukaryota; kingdom Metazoa; phylum Chordata; class Actinopteri; order Perciformes; family Nototheniidae; genus Dissostichus; species Dissostichus eleginoides. The sequence continues at coordinate 6,684,891 of CM062280.1, forward strand.
GCAGGGGGGGTCTTTTTTTGTTGACTCATTCTGCCCACCTGTATGTCCTTTCCTCAGCTGATGAGTTGGAGCGTCTTAGGAAGAAGAAAGGCGAGTTTTCCTTAACTGACCGGAAGACACTAACAATTGTGCCTAATTATGATTGGCCAGAGCAACCGCACAAGAAACAGGAACCTGAAAATTGAACTTGGAGAGGATTATCCTTCTGCAGGGCTGCCAGATGGTGTCTGGAATTACCTTTAGAAAATTACAGATAACCATCCTCCTTTAAGCCCCATGAGAGCTGTGAGCAGGATGACCGTAATGTATCAGCAGAGGCTGTTTCTAACATGTGGCGGCTCCGTTAGCTCTGCTAGCTTTGAGCAGTGGTTTGGTTTGGAGGGAAGGGCGGTCAACAAGCTTCAGTTTCATTGCATTCATAAAAACAATGACTTCCACTCAAAGCCGTTCGGTGGTTTGGCTGCCTATGACACTTCTGGGAACAATGGCTGTTTTCAAAATCAATTACAGATGCATAAACAGAGGGGATTAGGTTTTCATAAATTACAGTGCATGATACATAAAAATGGCAAGACCGCTTGAGAAACTCCAGAGATGATTTCTTGATGAAAGCTTTGCCCTGCGTTCGGATGACGTTGGGCAGTGACAGGCACCAGAGTGAAGCCAGGATCTGGTTATCCACTGCTGCCATTTATCAGCTGGGACCTAGGCTCACACCTTCCAGAGTTGCAACCTCTTGCATGGAGCTTCAAAATCCCCATGTGTTTTCAGAGGCGGGAGGAAGGAAGAAGTCTCAGTCATCAGTCAGAGGACAAGGGAACTCTTTGAGCATGGGTAGAGCATGTGTTTATATTTACTGTACGTTATGAGGGCTTGGGCACACGCCACCCCGCTGTTTCACTCTGGGCACCGGCGCTTTACTCCACCCAGCCCCAATTAAGGAGCACAAGGAGCTGTTTGATTCCCTTTATAAATCCAACATGACAAATAAGCATATTGTATATTGTTTGATCCCCATGGCTCTGTACAGCACACTGCCGCTGCGCCATTGACGGCTGTGTTATGTCTGTTCTGAGAAAGTAATGATTTGTATTGACCATCGCTAACGAAATGTGAATCGCAAGACTTCTGCGAGGTTGGGACGCAGCCAATGCCAGAAGAGCTTGGGCGTTGTGAGAGTTGGAGAGGGGTACTGGGTTTATATGGTGGTTTTGGGGGGAGAGGTTTTAGGCTGAGTTGTTTAACTTAGACAATATTGGAAATGATCCAGCACAGTGGGCCAGGGAGTTAGAAACCATATTGAGCTGGAGAGCTAAGGGTTTTTCATTGCAGGCGTTGTGCAGATGGTGCCCTATAACTCTGGAACATTCTGCGGTTATCAATTACATTCTGTGGTTATCAATTATCCGATACACTCTTTTTCAAAACAAAGGCATCCCACGCGTTCAGAGCTCTTTCTTTTTGACAAGTTTCCTGGCAGTAGGTAGCCGAGCACAGAAAACAGAAAAGTGCTAAATTTGATTTTTCTATCTCTGTGATGAAAAATGATGTGAGTCAGAGAGAGAGATGCAGACAGGGAGAAGCAGAGAGAGACAGAGGGAGATCTGAACAACATGTTTACCTCCTGTGGATCCACATCGGCGGGGAAGGCTTCCCTTCTGGAGACGTTCCCGAAGTGAAGAGAGGCACAGAGCAGGAGGGAACAGAAAAACAGACATTTTTTAGAGAAAGAACTTCTTTCATAGAGGAAAACATATTATTATTGGTTGAGCTAAGAGTTTATTTTCTGCTCTGAACCCTAACGAATATATGTTAGAAGTAGTAAGAAGGAGCATTTCTTCCTTGAGAATATGCCTTTACAACACAAAGATAAAACCACCATTGGATTCTTTATGAAGCGTATCCTGTACAACTTCCTTCAAGCCGTTCTTTTTTTAATTTCTATTGTTTACACACAGGCTTCCTGCTACATGGTTTGCGAATGTTCTGTTTGATTCATGCTTCCACACACCGTTGGGTATTTTCTTGCTCGCCAGATGTCGTAAACTAATCCCGATTGATGAGGTGCCCAGGAAATGCATAATTTTCATTTTATCTTGCTTCAAATGTATTCAAACAAAGGTTTTTGTCATTATTGTTCGGTTTAAGGGTGTGGTATTTAGGTTGCCCTCTCTGTTACCAGGAATACATACTTTCATGTCTTTTTGATTTGTTTGACACAAAGCCTTTTGTCTGTCTTCACTAATGTTAATCAGCAAAGACAATAATCTCTTCCATTTTCCAAATTGCCATTCCCGGGTCTCGTTACGAAGACACTTGAATGGTCAACTTTGACAATGTTGAATGTTTTAAAAAATGTGGCATTTACTAACTAAGATACTAACTAAAATGTACACAAATAAGTAATTTGAGTCATCATGTCTCAAGTCCAGTCACAACACAACTCAAGTCCATATCTCTGGCAGGTGCACTAAATAAGTGACCAATTTATTTACTCAAAAAAAGTCTGTAAACTTAAAAAAGAAAATAGTTTAGCTGACTGGCTAAATCAGCAGCTCAATGCCCAGCTGTGCCCGTTCCCCTTCAGTTCTACCCTTAAGTTACTCATTAAATGACAGCCCACTGTATCTCTGCTCCTTCTCTACGCTTCTTTTGTGACTGAGTTTTTCCTCTGGGGTCGAGGGTTCCTTCTCTCTAAGGTGACACACATTTTATAACTTTCTTCTGGAGAGCAGCAGCAGCTCCACAGCTGACAGACAGTGTGGGAAAATAAAGGAACGGGAGCAGGTTTCCTGTGTCTTCTCAGACCTAATAGGAGCTGTCACTGCCAAGCGGCACCTCCTCCAGCTGTGCCACCTCTCAAACTCTATACCCGTCCATCTGCGACGTGCTGTGTGCTCAATTCAAACGCTCCACTTATCAAACTGCAGCCTGTAAAAACACATATCTCACTTCATTTTCTACAAGTAAACGTGGCCACAGCTGACCTTTTCTTCTTCTTTTCTTCTTAAACTGTGGCTTCCTTTCCACGTAAAGTCCTTTCGCAGTCCTTTTTTAGGGCCTTGTTAATGCGTCCAAAGAAACTGCAATGGTTTCCTTCTGTGTTGAATGAATTGGTAGTTTTACTCTGACACCTCACTGGGCAGGGAGACAAAAGTGTTTTCCAACAGAACGCATGATGCCTCGCTTTTTACTGCCTTATGGGAAAACCACTATTTAACAATCATTATATGGGGATAACAGAACGATTCCTATGAGAACACAAGGAATTAGGAGTTTGAGAGTTGAGGCGAGTTTCCAGTCGTCCGGCTTTAATGAATCCTGCAGCTGCTGCCGCATGTTGGGATTCCTCACTGCGATGAAGTCAAGGTTTCTCTCCACCAAAGATATCGCTCATCTCTTTGGTATGACTCGTTTCTTTTTAGGATTGCATCAGATTTCTCTCTCTGTCTGAGTGTTTTCCTGTCTCAGGTTTGCTAGACTATGAGCTCATGGCGGCGGGAGAGACGATACGTAGTGCGGCTGTTTAATTCATCACTGATGTAACAGATAATAATAACATCGCTCATGCCATCTCTTATTTTCTGATTTGTCTCTTAAAAAGTCATTTTCTTTTTTTTTCAGATGGACACCACCTCTGGGAGACTGAGGCCAAGGTAGACAGAGACGTCTCGAAGGCTGTAAGTGATACACATGACACTCTTAACGTGACCAATACGGTTCAATTTCAGAATTAAAGCAGTTGTTCTCAATTGAATCGATTGGTTTCTGAATCATAACCTACACAACTCCTACTTTGTATGGTCAAATCATTTTAAAGGGGCCCTTCTATGCTCATTTTCAGGTTCACATTAGTGTTTTGTTTCTCTACTGTGTTATGTTTACCTGCTTTAATGTTCAAAAAGCTCTTTATTTTTCTCATACTGCCTGTGCTGCAACACCTCTTTTCACCCTCTGTCTGAAACCAGAGCCCAGTCTGCTCTGATTAGTTAGCTGGCTGCCTCTGTTGTGATTGGTCAAGTGCTTAGATATATCCCGCCCCTAAGTATGTAACTCTCTAGTGTTACATAGTGATGTTGCTATGTTGTGGAAGTAAACAAAGGAGTCCAATGGGGGCACTTCAGGCAGGGTGGGAGTGAACAGACCATTTACCTGCACAAAAACATATAAAACTGTATAATACATACATGTATCACGACCATATATATATATATATATATATTTATATATATACATCATGCACTCCAATAGGCGGATAAGGTCCATGATGGCAGTGTGGTTGTTTAACATCGCACCATCATGATGTTTTACACATTTAATAGTTGTAAATCATGCATTCCTTAGGGCTGATATGAGCATGGGATAGCATTAAGGACACACGCACAGAAGTGTAACTGGAATGTGACTGTAGATGTTCTCAGCCTCAAGGGGGAACAGCAGTGTTGTGTTTTTTAAAAGTGTTGAAAGGTTCTCAAAAGTTCACCCTTCATCCTGTGGGAGGTTGTGCTGGGCAGTGTGTCATGTCTTGGACTGAGAGAAAGAGAGGGAACAGAGAGAAAGAGGGAGAGAAAGATAGAGGGATGTAGTGGTGTGTGATTGGGAGATAGAGGAGGGGATACGAGGGTGTCTCTGTGTGAGGTGCTGCACCTGCTCTGTGTCTTCCATTACACACATTCTCTCTCTCTCTCTCTCTCTCTCTCTCTCTCTCTCTCTCTCCTCTCCTCTCTCTCTCTCTCTCTCTCTCTCTCTCTCTCTCTCTCTCTCACTCACTCACTCACACACACACACACACACACACACACATATGGAGCTGATGAACGTGGTTGCTCCTGGCCTTCGCTCTCCCTCAGACAGCAGGAAGCTTTGCTGGGGAAATAAACTGTCTGGACAATCCCCACTTTAATGTATTCATTGTGCAAATAACCATGGCTCTCCATAACCTCAGTTCATGGTCTCTCTTTGGCTCCCTGGTTTGGGATTAGAACCAGATTTACTGATTTTATCCACAGCCTCCATCTTACACAACCTCAGGCTTTGGATTTAAACGAAAGAAGTACAGTCCCAACCTCACATCTACAGAATAAATATGATGGCTACTATTATTTCTTTGCTCATGCTTAGCAGCAAATAGTCAACTGTTTGAATACAAGAATTCAATTAAAACAAAACAAAAACCCAATTGTGTTTCTCCCTTTTAAACCACAGAACATTAACTGTAATTCAATTTATGAATGTTTTAATATATAATACAAAATAAGACCAGTTTTCTCCTGTAATGCATTTTTTTTTATTAAGATAAAAACGCCTTATCTCTCCATCAGGTGACAAATTAAGTGATTGAGCAGCACAAGAGACATACAGGCAGAGACACAAAAAGGGTTAAAAAAAAGATCAAGGGAACTAGAACACTAACAAAGATGAAAAACAGTAAGATATAGAACAACTAATCAAATAAAAGGCTTCATGCAATGGACAATAACCTCTGCATTGTCTCTTTGTTACAAGCAATATTAATTACTTTATTTTACTTTGTTGCAGAATTCGCTACTCATTGAAGTCCCTCCCTATCGGAACCAAAGACTCTCCACTCCGGTCCACGTCAACTTCTACGTCTGTAATGGCAAGAGGAAAAGAAGCCAGTACCAGCGCTTCACCTACGTCCCCGCCAATGGTACGCTCTACTCCCCATACACATTTACTGCTGATTAAAGTGGAAAAATACAACTTTGCAACATTTCCTTAGCGAGGCTGTGTTTTACTGCCAACAAAACATTACACTTAACTTTTGCATACCAGAGACCTTAGTACACATTTTCTGTCTTTAGATTTTTGTTAGCAACAAGGCTGCTAGCAGCTAACGCTAATGTCCAAAGCAAGACACCAACTGAAACTGATGTCAGTGCTATAATGAAGGCAGAATAAACACTTTTATGAATCATTAAGTAGGCAGGTTTGTGCTTTAATGATCTAGCTTATTAGATAAAACGTTCTGAATCTCTCCCCCTCTTCATCTTTTATCCTCTGTCAACGGGGCTCTTTTGGCGGGTATAGTTTAAACAGTTAACGTGACTCTACTTTTTCGATGCCTGGGGTTAGCTACTGTAAGGTGTTTTATTAAGTTGTAAGCTTTTTGATGAGTAGCCTCTTAGCAAAATGCTCCCAGGTAGGCAGTGATGCCATGTATGTGTCTAGGGCTTTTATTGTGAAAGGGAGATCCGGACATGGAAGGAGACAGAATTGCATTGTAAAGAGAGGCTTACAGGGCACCAATATACACTGATGATGACATTACTCTACAGCCATTGCCTTGTGCAATCAACATTTTCTCATAATGATGGAGCAAATTTGTTTTAGCTATTGCCACTTTAACTACGAATAATTCTATAGTCTTCTAGCAAATGTTGAATATCATGTTCATTTTGAGTCAAAGCATTTACAAAACTTACTTTTTGATGAAATTGCACAATACAAATAGGACTTTTTGAGCTGCCCCTCTATGGGACGTCCCAACTTGGGAAAGATTGTATTGTGATTGTCAGACAATCCATAGCAGCCATAGCCTCTTTCAGTAAGGTTAGGAATTGGGCTAAAATCTGGTAAAAACGAAAAACCAGAGTACTTAATGAACATTAAATTGCTGTACAAATGTGTGCCCAGAATAAGAGGGAACCCCCTCATTAACTCTAAGCCTTCAGCACATTGTCACTTATTCTTTTACTTCACCACTCTCCGTCTGCTCTTCGCATTTCGTATCCCAGACTAATTAGAAACATTTCAGCCAGCATTTTACATCTAAAGTCGAGAACAAACTGTTTGTATTCCCCCGTCTTGTGGTTTGCTAGGGAGGAACAAAGCAACGCTATTATTCCTTCATTGTAAAAAATTAAAATCTATAAAATCTGTTCTTTTCCGTACCTGTACACTGCAGCGAGTGAACTTACGAGGGCGGGAAGAGAGGCCTGGGAAACGTGTGTTATTTGAATAGAGAACCTGTTGCCAAGCTAAATATAAACACTGACCCACCAACTGAAATGTAAAAACCACTTGCTAATTACGCTCCGGGACTTGGAGAGAAAATCCAGTGGGTGGTTCAAAGCTGTGATTCAAGTGGACTGGCCCAGCCCTGCGCGGGGGCGACGGAGTGCCCCGCTGTGAAAGTGGACCATTGTCCTCAGGATGCAGAGAGTGTGAGGGAGGGGGGAGACAGGGCACGGTAGTCTGGTCAGTGTCTCCTAAAGGGTGAGTCAGTACAGAGAGACATCCACATGAACTCTGTCTTCAGAAAGTCACCAAGAAAATGTTGAAAAAACGACAGTGTTATATTAAGTTTTGGAAATTAAATAAGTAATATATTACTACTATATAACTATCTTTTGACTTTAATCTTTGCGATATAATTTGGAGTGAAATATTTTACTTTTACAAAAAAATGTCAACACATATTTAGAAGTTATATAATTATAATAATATATATGATATATATATAATAGTATTTAGTGACTTATAAATCATTATATAACTGTTACAGGATAAGATACCCAGCAGTATTTAATATAATAGAAATGAGCTCCACCTCTACCAGCTGCAACATTAAATGTAATATTAGGTATATAAAAAGTAATTACTTTTGAAAATCCACTATGATAAAAACATTAAAAAAGCGATTCACCATAATGAGTACTCAGAGGTGGAAGAAGTACTCGAGTGAAGAATACTCTGTTACAAGTAAAAGTACTGCATTCAAAATGTTACTCAAGTAAAAGTATTAGCATCAAAATATACTTAAAGTATCAAAAGTAAAAGTAGTGATTGTGCAGATTGGTCCATGTCAGAATAATATATATGATATGTTTTATAATGATTGATCATTAAAGTGTTCTCAAAGCTGGTAAAGGTGCAGCTAGTTTGAATGACTTTGTATACTGCAGGGTAGCTTGTGAATTTACTCCAGATGGAACTAAAGTCTGATTTAACACTTGATTATATTTCACATCATTCATCCAGATCTGTAAAGTAACTAAAGGTATTCAATACATGTAGTGGAGTAAAAGTACACCATTTAACTCTCAATTGTAGTGGAGTAGAAGTACAAAGTATCATTAAATGGAATAACTCAAGTACAGTACAAGTACCTCAAAATTGTACTTAAGTACAGAACTTGAGTAAATGTACTTAGTTACTTTACACCTATGTGAGTACTTTAGATGTTACATACTCTTTTTGTATGCTGATACTTCTGTACTATGATAGTATAAAGTGTATTTATATACTCTGTTACAGTTGTAGTAAAACAGTACTGCTACACTTTGTCTACATCTCAATATTTTGTATAACCACTGGTAAAAGAAACACAGGTGGAACAAAAATCTATCTATTTTGCAATAATGAAATGTAAATGTATTTCACTTTTCCTGTTTTTCAAATCACATCACTTTCTTGCCGCAGCAGGTGTTCGTAGAACAGCTCGTAGAAAAACAGCAGATTTATTTTGGGACATACAGTACACACACGGCTGATTTCCACACTCCGGAAACCCAGGGGCACACTGCTTTTTGTGGCAACACAAACATTTGCACTTCTTCTGTGCCCTTTCTGTGCATCTGCCCCCCCTCCACAGACACACTTCCTCCAAACAGCCAGGAATAGGGGTGCATGTGCTATTTTGGGACTGTGGTCTGCGTAACCATCTCATCGCAGTTCCTCTTTTACAGTGGAGGCTTCAGAGAGGCATCACACGTCTTAGTTTCACTCCATTGAGTCTATTCATCCACTTATTCTGTAGGGTTACAAATAACTTCTTCAAGAGACTTCCCTAGGCAAGCAAAGAGATGCAGATAAACAACAAACAATCAACAAAGTGTTTCAGTAAAATACAGGGAAAAAAAGTTAAAAGAAGAATAAACTATGAGTTTTTATTTCCTCAGCTTTGCACATGAATCAAAATAAAATGATTTTTTTGGTACAGTTGCTCCATTTTAAATGAGAAAAAGACATGTAAAAAAATCTAATAATTATATTTATTTACCTAAGAAGTGACAGTAAGAATATGCAATAAAATAAAATAAAGATATTTAAATAAACAAAATATTTAAAGTAAAATGTCCCAAAAAAAAAAGAAATATATTTATTTAAACCTAAAAATAACCTGCATCTGGGTCCTTCCTATGGGACCATTTGTCGCATGTCACCCCCTCTGTCTCCCCCTTTGAACACTATCACCTCAATAATGTCACTGGTTGCCAAGGACACCATGCACTTCTTGAAAACTGTAATACAATTTTACAGTGGTGTATTAGTATTAATACAAAAACAAATCCTGCATTGCACGGTTTAAAAGGGTTTTGGCTGCTGATGGAGAACTGAGCACATGCTTCCCATTATAATCTAAACCAGCGTCACCACAAAAGAGAAGAAGAAACTGATCCAGTGTTGTGATGAAGCTCAGAGTCAGATTGGTGCTGTCGCTGTCTTGTAACTGGACTAAAACGCTTGTTATATAAGATTAATGTTGTGTCAGATCTGCTGCAGACACATTTTACCACATTTTAAAACGTGGTGTCCAACATGTGTCTTCTGGGATCTGGACAGGAGGCCAAGTCGCTGGTGACTAATAACAGCCCGCCTCATTTCAACTCCACTATCCTCACACACCCTGGAGTTTCCATCTTGTCTTTTACATCTTTGGTTAAGGAAAGCAGCTTCACTTTTCCTCTCGGTCTAAATAAGTGCGCAATAATTTATTTTAAATGACCGAACCCTACTGAGCTGATATAAAGCTGCAGTTACAGCTACATATTTCATATCGCGCGTTTGGTGGATGTTAGCGCCAGAGCAGGATCCAAAGAAAATAGGCATTTTATTATAGAAGCAGCTGGATGCTTCTGGTGTTGATGACTCATCCCTTTTTTCCTGCTTTTTGTGAATATTTTCAGCGGGGTGGGAGAGCTGGGGCGCAGACACAGAGTCTCATTGATGCGAGTGTTTGTTTGGCAGCGTGTGTATCCTAGCCACAAACCCACTCTCTCGCTCACACACGGCTGGAATATGTTTACTCATTTAGCTTCTCCTTCTTCTTCTCTCAGTTCCGACGATAAAGACGGAGCCGCACGACGACTACGACGGCCCTCTGGTGCATCAAAAGCCATATTTCCCCTCACAGGTCATGACCCCCATGGTGACCTCTGACCTCAGGCCGTGCGTGGTGGGCGGGGCTTACTCTGTCAGCCAGCAAAGATTGGCAGCCAAGCCCTCGTCCCTGCCTCCCTCCTCCTCCCCGAGCCCCAAACTGCACGACCTGTCGCTCCCGCCCTTCTCCAAGTGCCTCCCTGGGGGTCCAGCTCTCCAGCCCCTGGGCCAACAGTCCCCCGTCCCCCACGTCTCCATCATCCAGGAGACCCCCGGGCGCTACCAGCCCCCCATCCTCTACCCTCCCAGCAGTTGCTCCTCCTCCTCCTCCTCCTCCCCCCCCACTTCGCAGGCCTCCACCCCGACTGACGGCCCTTTCTCTCCGGCCCTGTGCTTGACCCCCGCCCCCCAGCCCGGGGAGTGGCAACACCAGCCCGGCAGCGCAGCAGCACCCCAAGGTGCCACAGAGGGGGCGGGGCTCGCTGCAGGAGGACGGCAGCCCCCCCCCGCTGGCTGTCAGCATCAAACAGGAACCGCAGGAGCTGGACCAGATGTACCTCGATGATGGTCAGTGAAATGATTTTTGATCAATAAACAACTTTAAGCCTTAGTTTCTAACACGGTGCTCAAAATTATAAATCAAACTACCCACTTATTCAATAAACAAGACTGTTTTATGGCCTCCAGCACAAATTGATCATAATATAATTGCTGAGTTATTTGATCAATATCATGCAGTATGACTCACCAATCACTTTGCAGGGAGTTGAAACTTAGATCCACATTTGGGATACTCCTCCTATCTTTATGGTTGATGGTTGATTAAATGAGAACATTGATTCTATAGCTGGTTAGCATAGCTTAGCATAAACAGGGAAAACAGCTCCTGGCTCAATCTCAAGGTAAGAAAATCCCCCTAATAACACCTCTAAAGCTCACAGATCAACACATTAGTGGTTAACCCGTACAGTCTTATAAAGGGTACAAAAAACAGTATGGGTTATCAGCAGGGTATCTAACTTTTAGCAAAAATTAAAGATAAATATTTACACGAAATATACAAGGTACAGTACAGTATAAGTACAGTTAAAAATAAAATACTGGGATAAATAAAAGATATGCTGTAATGGAATTTATAGTGGAGAAAAAGTGTTACTTAGAGAGAGTTAGGGTTTATGATATTAACTTGAACAAGATTTGCTCAGATGATGTGCAGTAATATAATGCATAGTGTCTATATGGAGGGGGTAAGTGTCATTGGGGTTCCTAGACAGGTAGCAGATCGGTAAGAAACACCATTTCAACTCTTTTTACCTGAGAAGGCGGATTACAGTAGATGATAATGCCGTTTTATGGAAACAGAATTCAGCCAAGATCTAGTTATATCTTCAGTCAGTGTTTCTGTTGGATAGCACGCTCTTTATTGTGAAACCATGATCGTACTGTTTGTGTCAGTTGCAGGCCACTGTGGGAGGAGTAGATTTATGTGAAAGTCAAACTGTACCAAAAGGTTTATCACTGCTGTTGGGAGTCTTGAATTATATTTCTTTACGAATTATATATCTTTTGTGGTACTACTTTCCCCTTAGAGCTTTCTTCGTCTGTATTTCTGAGGTTATTGCATGAAAGGAACCTGGTGGTCTAGTGTTTGATATATCTGGCTTCAGACCCTGCAATGAGACAAGCCTGCCTGAAGCTCCCTGATCATGAATTCCGTTTTTTGTGAGCCCCTATTCATCTCACAGAACCAACATTATGATCTCACTGCTCTGGCCCTCTCTCTCACCGCTGAGGTTCTGCGCTGAAATAAATTGGATAAATGATCTTCCTCAGGGTAAGAAGAAACAGTCCTTGGCTGTGTGTCCTAGAGAAAAGGAGTGCAGTAGATGAAGCAACCCTAACCAGCAGCTATCAGCGGAGGAGCGGGGGGGCTTTGATCCGTCACCAGAGTCTGGCCCGGCTTCCTGGGGACGGAGAGTGAGTTGTTGGGCGGCAGACTGCAGACTGTTCCCATGCCACTTCCTGTGAACAGTCTGGGTAAATACATTAGCACTTGTTAGCCCCGTCTGCGGGGGGATTTGGCCGGCTCGAGCCACAGATTTGATTATATCCTAACCGGTGCTCACGGCTATTCAGGGGTTTATTGGTTAAACCAGGTGTATTTAAAGTAAATACATCTCTTAGGAACGTGTTCAACAAAAGTTTGATACATGGTTCCCCTTGGCTCCTTCAGCTCCTTAGAATCTCGCAAAGGAAAGAAACAAAGGACTTGAAAGTTTTGGAACAAAGTCATATATAGGCTATTAAAAAACCTTGAAATTAAGTTTTCTGCAAGAATAGACATTTTATTTCTTTTGATCTTTTTCAAGACTGCTTATCCAGTATTGCTACAGTACCTTTTATTGATCTATGTCTTGAAATATGCAATGTTAGGCTTTAGAATCTCAGGCAATTTGTCCTTGAATAGTCCTTACATTTCATGCCTGGGAATGTGGTGGGAAATGTGTTTATAGTATGCGATGCTACCATAACGTAAATGGATGTTGAGGAGCTGAGCCCCAACTACATTTGTTTTCATTGGCAAACTGATGGAAGTTTTACTAGGCATTCCATACTTAATGTGGCTTCTAACTTCATTAAAACTTTTGGCAGAGTTTGAAACCACTTTATGATTCCTGGCCTCACTCAGGTGCGGTGTTGCAGTCATTTGAAGTTGGCCCTGCTCAATATACATGTTATCTAAGCCTTTTCGGAGGCACTGACTATCTATAAACATAGAATCATGTTTATGAGATTTAATTGGAGTTATTCCAGAATACAAGATGTATCATGGGCATTGTTTTATTTAATGTAGTGCATTCTCAAGAACCAAGCAAGGAGCTATATTTTGGAGAATCCGGTGTAGCTAGCAGATATGTGCCCATCACTTCCTTTTCCGTGGGTCGGTCCAATTAACAAGTTATGACGCTAGAGAGTTGCAAAAAAACATATACAAGAGGATTTGTTCAGAAGAAGCCAAGTCACAAGATAACGTTCCCCTAAAAAAACATAAAAAGTGATTGTCAGACGATATCCGATGAGTTCGGAGATTGCATTTGGCCATAGCTTGCTCCAACATGATTGGTCAACTCGAACAACAAATGCATTTCAGAAAACTTCTAGTACCAACATCTTGTTGCCTTTGCCTCAGAACACAATTTGACGCTAATAAAGTACCTTAAATGCATGACTGTTTAACCACTTATCTTGTGAAGTAGCCGTAGTAAACTTCAATTATTAATGAATGTGATATTCAGGTCCCACTTGAGCTTTGTTGTTGCCCTTGGTAATCAGAGCTGTTATCTTTTCCTGTTTGTGCAGCCCTTTTGATAATTCAGGATCTTCTTCTGTTTCACGTTTCTAACCCCGTCCGTCCCTTGGGAGCCTACAAACTGTCTGCTCGTGGAAAGTCTGACTCCCTGTCTGGCCTCAGAGCGGAGGTTTAGGCTGCAGGGTGCTCAGTCTGAAGTCCTGCGCTGCTGAGGCTGCCAGAGATGAGGTCCGGCCACGCTGCCATAAAACTTGCTGACTTCAGAGGATTGCACGCTTCCCTCTGGCTCAGAGAGTCTGGAGGAGGGGGCCAAAGCCATACGTTCTGCTGCACAGTAGTGTGCCGGAGACTTTAGTCAGCGGTGAGGTAACACGAGCAAAATGTGCATTCTGAAGTCAAGTGTGAGCCAAATAACATTACGATAGGCTTTTTTATGGCGTGTTGTGGCCTTGTTAGATGTCAGAACAGTACGATTGATGAGCAGAGACTTCACAGGATCATAGGAAAGGTATTTGGGAGTACATTTGTGGGAAGGCTCTGCCTGAAACTGATTTTATAAAAGAAAACTCATATAGTTCCTCAAATAACTTACAGCCAAAACTTGCAAAAATAAGCTATAGTTAGCATTAACATTAGTATTTTTGGAGGAAATATTGTACTGGTTTTCTGCCTTTTCTTCAACATCTGCTATGTGTTCCGAGTTAGTTATAGTTGCATTTCTAAATAAATGACTGGCCAAGGAAGAAAAAACACAAGTATGGTATAATGCTATGCAACACTGCGTGTGCGTGGGAGAGCAACTCGCTCTGGAGAGAACTTTGGGATTTGAGCCTCTGCAGACCATTTACATGCACTAAAACCTATATAATAACACACTACATGAAAGGGAAACCCCCAAAAGCATAGCAGGGCCTCTTTAACTAACACATGGATACAATAGAGAAAACTGATAATATAACACAATAATATAATTGACATTGGTGCAAGAGTTGGAAAGTGACACTGACACATTGTTCACAAAACTCTTTTTTTTACCACATTGAGCTTTCTGTTTTTCTTCGAGTCTGAAAGAACATTTTTATTATAGCAATAATTTGCTTCTCCATTTCTATTATTCTATTTTCTTGAAGCCTACAACATTTCCAAAGAGCAATTGTCCACAGACATTTTCGCTTTAAATAATAATAATACCTGGTTTAAGGAGGAACTTGGCAGAGTGTGTGGTGAACTCCAGATCTGCAGTAACCCAGTAGGAGCCTCATTATGAGGCCAAGAACATCTCGTGGCTTGTGGTCAGGAATTGACGTGGCGGTAAACGGGGAGGGGGGCCAGGGTTTCTCCTCTCCTCCTCAGCTTTTTTCTCCCATTGTCTCAGCTCCTGTCCCTGATGTTCACAGCGATCAGAGAGATTATGTGCAGTGTTGTGTTGTTACCGGCCGGATCACATTGACGTCGCTCGGGCCCTTAATGAGGCAAACAGTGGTGTCCTGATAACTGTTCGGGAGTTCCTCGTGTTGAGGGTTTCCTGGTCTCAGAGCCTGTATCAGTCAGCTGCAGCTGCTGTGGAGCTCCATGGGACAGGAAACCAGTTCTTGGATTACTTCATATCAAACCCCACCTTCCAGGAAGTTGCTTAACTGTAAAGTCTAATGAATAACTTACCAACATCACAGTGCTCGTATTCAATTAAAAGCCATGTGTTCTGTTTAATCGGAGATGTTTGTAGGGTTATGTCTCATTAAAGGGGCCCTATTCTGCTCATTTTCAGGTCATATTTGTGTTTAGTGTCTCTAGTGTGACAAGTCTCCATGCTTTAATGTTCAGAAAGCTCTTTATTTTTCTCATACTGCCTGTGCTGCAGCACCTCTTTTCACCCTCTGTCTGAAACCAGAGCCCAGTCTGCTCTGATTGGTTAGCTGGCCAGCTCTGTTGTGATTGGTCAACCACTTAGAGATGTCCTGCTCCTTAGCCTATCAAGGAGGATTTTAGCCTTTGCAGACTATTTACATGTTCAAAAAATTATATAACAAAAAATAATTATTTAAGTATGAAATTACTGTTAAAGGGCCACAAGTAATGTAAATGCGGTCTTTTAATTCCTAATATGTTTTCCATTCAGCCTATAAAGTAATATACAGTAAGTAGCATTTCCTCTACTTTAACATGTTATCAATAATCACAGTTCAGTTTATTAGTTTCATATAATGTTTTGTTTAATTGTTGTATTTGCAATATCTCCACAATGTCCATGTAGCAGAGGTTCTGGGGCTTTCAATCAGGTCACATGGTCTTCCTCAACTGATGGAATTTGCCAATACGTCACAGGATTGTAAATCAAATGTCCACTTTTCTGAGTAACTTTTTTTCCATGTTGCTTAAAAATCGAAGTTTATTATTGACCTTAGAAACAGCAGTTGATAAAACATGTCACTCATTTATTAGTCAAACTTGTAGTCATTAATAAATCATATCAATCATAAATGAGAAATCCTGTAGAGAAATATTGAACATTTGTAAAACAACTGAGCACTCAATATGTTTTTATATAGCCCAAAACTGCAAATGACCCATTTGTCTTAGGGGGCTTTACATTGTGTGCAGCATACAAGCCCTCTGTCCTTAGACCCCTGCAGCATACAAGGAAAAGCTCCCAAGAAACCACACAAATAACGGATCCCTCTCCCAGGACAGACGGACGTGGTAATAAATCTACAATATAGAACAGACCAAATGTTGGAAAAGATCATCTGTATAGAAAAAGAAAATGGATCCAATTGAATGTCAACAATCTTCCAGGTTCTGCTATCATGTGATATGATGGAAACCTGTAGAATAGTTACCAAATTGACCTTGAATTTAGTCTTTTTAAAACTATATTTATCATATTTTCTTCAATTTAAAATTACTTTTTGTACAATAATAGGTATCCTTTAAGTACACTTTGAAGAGTGCTGTAAGAAAATGTTGTTTCCTTGAATTCAAAACAAATCTTTTGGGTTTCTTCTGGATGCTAGCCCAGAGCTCAGGTGGTGTTAGCATGTTTGGATCCTCTCTGTCGCTCCACTGTGTTGACGCAGATCGATGTGACCCGCATGACACAGTGTCACTCCAGTGCTGGGACTATTTTAAGGACTTTGTTGTAAACACACTTAGAGATCAATAGATCGACTTTTTTCAATTAGATCCTCCAGTTCAAATGTGGCGGCACAATGAAAAGTGGGCCATGGCAACAGACACGTAAACAGTAAATGTTGTGGCGTCAAAGATAACAGTGTTACTGCGTGGCCTTTCTTTGTTTCAGATCACGATAAACTGCTGAATTCTGCCTTTTATTCTTTCATTATCACGTGAAGGCTATTCTACAACATATGGATACTATGATCCATAAGGAAACAGATCTGAAAGCCATAATTCTTCTGTGATTTTGAGAGCTACCGTCAGGTGATGCTGAGGTCTGATGTCTTCATGTCCTAGATTTACAGTCCATGTCCTGGCTCGATGTGCGCATAGAGAAGTGGTTTTAATAACGTCCCCTTGAGGATTTTGAACTCAAAGATGATATCCTTCCACCTCCAGATGCGCAGAAGGTCAAAGCCAGATCAAATAGAGGAGAGGAGGTCAGTCAGTTCAGTCTGGGCCGGGAAGAACACACATGGCAGCCCAACGACCCGCTGTAGGAGGGTGGAGATGAGGTTAGACTGTTTATTTATTCTGGTTCAAATATGTCTTCTTGGTGATATTGGTCATATTCTTGCATTCACATGGCTTCTGGCAGCAGTGTCCTTCTGATGAGCTAGTTCAGAAAACATGTAGCATTACCATAAACACAGAAATATGAACCATTGTAATCCTTGTGCTTAACAGAGTTTCTCTTGATTCTGCTCAAACTGTAGCTTAAAGCTAAAGGAGAGTTTAGGTTTTATTCATTCAGGTTCATTCTCTTTATACTGTACTCTAACAGATGGGTCCACCCAATAATCCATGATGAATATTACACAGCTAGATAAGGGTCAAAACAAGTGACTTTGCATGTTTTAGCCCATTGCCTATAAAACCAAATCAAATAGACAACTTTTATTTTTCAAGGTGGTTTTTTCTACATTCATTTTAATTATACAGGCAATGTCAACTTGTAAAGCTCTGAAACGTGTCTGACATCTTTCAATAGTCAGAAATGCTCGTGCCAGCCATCATTTTAACAAGAAGTCCAAACAATTCTGTGTTTTGCAAAATTTGCAAAAATATCTCAGTGTATATATACTGTCAACAGCAATACAAACATTTTATTTTACTATGTACACAACAATATTTACTATTCTAAGGCTGCTGTTACCTTAACCAAGTTCAAACTGTAGCATAAGAGGGTTTCATTTAGTCTTTAGTTAACTACATTTGGGTTAAGCCATTTATCCATGATATATATTACACAGCTAAAATGAACATCAAAACCAGTGGCTTTGCATATTGTATCTGATTGCCTATGAAAGACAAAAAAACATGAGCAAACCAAGCTTTTAAGTAGTTTTTTACCTTCTGTTTTAGTATACAAGAAAAAAACAACTTGCAAAAACTTGAAACTACTCATATCATTTTCTAATCAAAGCTCTATTTTTGTAGGATGAAGAAAACAGCCACAAGCAGAGAATACTTTGGCAAAAGTTCTGTCTTGCAAAGGAGTCAATGGATATCTCTTTGTTTCACTCATTAAACCAGAAGATGCTGTTAACAGCAATACAGAAAATCAATGTATACATAATTCAGGTTATGAATGACCAATCCTCTGTAAAAAAATAAAAATAAATATCTGTCTATATAAGAGCTATTAAAGTGGAGATTTCTGACTTAGATTATGAAAAATATATAATTTTTTAGAAAACGGCCTTAATAAATGTATAAACAATACAGGTTAATATGGTTTCAATTACTCTTATATCAAAATTGACATGAAAATCTTTTTTTTAGTTTCTAGCCTTGAGAATACACTTTTAATCAGGGATGATGAGGCATTTTGTAGCCCTCTCCTGAATCAACAGGAAGTGATTGAGAGCACCTGAATCTAAATTGACAAGTACCTTCCACCCTACCAAGTTCTTCACAAGACATATTGCTGTGAATCTCACCCTGTCTTCAAAGTCGCATAATAGCTTCAATGTGTTTCTGTCACACAGTCATGCGAGATCCCCGCTGCACTTTATCAAACCTCTCCAGAGATCTTCCTGTTGCTGTATAAATAGCCGTCAATCGGCCAGCCAAACACATTAAGTTCATGTCTAGACGAGTGTAACGTATCGCTCTGTGCCGGCTGATTTGTTGTTGTGCCGCCACACTTTCACTTTGTTTTACTTTGACCTCCTCCTGAGTTATTTTTTTGAGGTAACAATGACACACTTGGATGTTTTGTTTTCCTTCCCCATGGCAGCCTCCTCCACTTTTCACGAGGCACGTACACCCCGTCATCTTTTTTCGTAATAGGAAGCGAGTGGTATTTCTGGTAGGAAGCTGCTGTGCCAGTGCAGGGTCACTGAGGGAAAGGCTGCTGATGAAATTAAACACAAACAAAAAAGGAGTATTTCCATTGTGTGGAGGGAAATCTCAGGTTTCCAAGGCCGCGTCCAGTCAGAGGGAATTCCTTCCTCGGCCCTGCTGGCTCCGGTTCTCAGAGGCCGGATCCAGCCAGGGGTGTTCCCCCTTCCTCTCGCATTTCTCATCCCTGTGAGAGCTGAAACGGGCCTGATCTGAACCTGGAGGCTGATTAGAGAGGCAGGAAATGTGCAGACTATCTCTAAGAGTAATAAATAAGCTCACAGATAAGAACTGCTTTAAAAAATGAGCCTGCTGAATCCCCTTAAGTGTGTAAAGAAAACATGATTTCTCCTTTTTCTCTTGTCAGTACGTGATATTTTGTATTTGTCCTGGTTAGGCTTCAGTTATTCTGCTCTGTTGCTCTTGGATCCCCGCTCTTCCCCCATCCGTCAGCTAGAGAGCACAGCTGATAAAAACAGATAAACAAGTGCACCTGGATCCTTTAGGGACAGCAGGAGGTTGCATCATCTCTCTTGATACAACAAAAAAAGGTCTGGGGAAATCAGATAAACACTGATTCTATTAGGTTGGCTCAGAGGAGTAACAGTGTCTACAGAGCTCAGAGCGTTGTGAGGCATGCTACTTTAAAGCTATCCTTAAATACATGTGTTTGTATTACAATAAAATAAATGTGTAATATTTCAGGTTATGGTTTTTTGTGTTACGTTTTGTAATGTTTTTCTTCTGACTCACCACTGATCTGATAATCTGATAAACCCACTGTACACTACCTGCTCGCTAGCAAATGGCTAACCGACAAAGTTAGCGACTAGTTGGTTATCAAAGTTGAAAATTGATCAACTCAAGAACAACATGTGTCCCCCAAAACAGGAATAAAAGGAGAGTAATTATTGGACTTTGGTTTATTTGGTCAGAAACTTCAAACAAATGCTAATGTTCCTCCCTTTCTGCTATATGTGTAAATTAGCATCTTTGCTAACATACAAAATCAGCATCGGGTTACACATTTAATTACAGCTTCTTTTTTTTCATCCAAAGTAAGAGAGGTTTTTTTTATTCAACATATTGTTGATGGTGATGGTCTATCCCTTTTTAATACATACTGAACCTTTTTCAGTTTAAAAGGCTCAAAATAGTTTGAATATGAAATATGCAATCTATATGACTACAATTGAAAACTCCTGGCTTTCCTTGATCATAATGAACACACGCCAGGAGATATACATATATACACATGTGCCCAAAATATATATATATATATAGATACACACTCAATAATTATATGTCAAAAAAAGATAGTAAAGATATATATATCAAAAATAAACATCTGACTATTATGTGGTTTGACAATTTAGACAATGTAAACTAAAACAGAATTTAAACATCAGGCACAATAATTAAAAAAGTCACTGACTTATAGTATATGAATGTATGTCTATATCTTGTATTGAGTGGTGATTAATAAAAACATATGTATCTGGGTCTGCATGAGGCTTCCTACTGCAATAGATTGTATTAGATGTCTGATGCCTTTTCCTGCGAGGAAACTCTTTCTTAGAAAATACACAACACTTGTTCAAAGCTTGTTGTGTTTCTTAAAAATCTATCAATGCAATATTAAGTTGCTTAAGCTGAAAGCTGGTTGAAAAAAACCACAGCTTAAGTTTGGAAAAAAACATTGTGTTCATGTCAACCTATCACCAGCTGGAGGTTAATTGAGAACAACTTTTTTTAAGTTCTTAAAAGATTTGTAATGCTACATTGTACTGTACATGCTTAAACCCAGCATGGTGAGGTCATAATTACTCACTATCCTTTCCTCTCTTTTCATCCACAGTCAATGAGATCATCAGGAACGACCTGTCGAGCATCACCGTCCACAGCCACGCGTAGTTTCCCACGAAACTGACGCGGGAAACAAAAATAAAGGGAAACACCAAATAATATTTGACATTGTGCTTTTCATGCTTGGACTACAGCGTGCTGGAAGCATCAAAAGGAAATGCAAAGAGAACAAATGTAAATGTCCAGATGACCAGGGTCCAACGTGTGCCTTGTTTTTCTTACATAATTATGCCTTTACTCAGAAATTAGCACATGACTGACTTTTTTTTGTACATTGAGTATAGCAACCAAACCCGCCACCCCACAGCAACGCATGCTTTAGAGGACCAAAACATTTTGAAATGTCTTTTTTGCTGCAGTTTGTAAATGATTCAGTGCCTATGAGTTACGTTATTTGTATATACAGTGTCTGCCATGCTTCAGTTAGCATAGCTGGCTTTACAGAGGGACAATTTAAAAGAGAAGTGCCTTTTTGACTGGAAAGATGTGGCCTTAGTTTGGCGACACACGTTCAACTTGAGAACAATTTATAAAGATAATGTTACTTTTCCTGAAAAGTTGCGACAAATGGTAATCGTAAAGTAATATTAAATGATGAAAGAAAGTTTAACAGTAGCACAAATAGAGACGAGCCACCAAAAGCCATATTGGTCGATTAAAGGTTACGTTTTATTCGTCATTTTTCAACTTTACATTTTTTCTTTCGAAAGCTGCATCATTTCACTTTAAATTATATTTGGTTTGCATTATTTGATTGTAAAAATGAGGTTAAGGTTAACACAATTGAATACATTTTGTGTATTTAAAACCAACAATTAGCACTTAACCACTACACTTGTGGTATGGTTTTAATTGTAGTTTATAAAGTTACTGTCAATTAATTCACTTAATAACAATTCCTGGTTAAATAAATTGTGTGTAGTCACAGAATATTGAGTTATTTTTACATTTTGACTTAAAACAACATGATCTCTGGAGAAAACGTTTTTTATGAATGAAGAAATCATCTCAGTTTGACTTTTCCCTGGAAGCTATGCAATCTGCCTGTAGTCTCTCAAATAAATCTCTAATCCAAAGAATACTTAACAATACACAGCAATACGAATATATAAATTCTTTAAGGTTTTTGTATTTTCATATTTATGCTCGTAGCATGTGCTCTGTTTCTTCATGTTAATCTTACAGCCTCTTTTACATGGTTACCTACATAATGTGGTTTATCTACTCATTTGTTTGTACTCTTGTAGTAAAACTTAATGGGCTTACACACTTAGTTTCAAGTTTTTATATGTATTTATGAGTCTTAATCCTTGTAACTGAAGCCATACTGATACCTTTACGGAGGGGTTATTGTGAGTCTACAACTCGTCATTCTGCTTTGTGACCTATTTTGTGTATTTGTCAATAAATAAGCTTCATCTCTTATATCTGAATAATCTGTTTCATATGTAGAGAGAACATAAAACCAATCAATATATACTTTGCGTTGGGGATGTAGGTTATTCTGGAAAGCACAAATAGAGAAAATAAGCTAGTTATTATTCAGGAAAAAAGCCATGATTGGCTTCATCAGTCATTTCTTAAAATAAATTATAAGCATTGTGGAGGGTCAAAAGACCCCAATCCAAAAAAATTCCAATTGGACCAAAAGCCCATTTGTCCAACTACCCATTTTGCTGAAAACAAATGTTCATTATTCTGGCCCATTACTGTACCTCAATCCAAAAAATGTCCCATTCGACCAAAAATGTCATTTGTTCCACTTCCCATAATACTGAAAATATAAACCCATATTCAAACGGCACATTATTTGACCCCAATCTAAAAAACAATCCCACTGGAACTGCCCATTTCCCTGAAAACAAACTTACATTTTTCTGATGGCCTATTAATATATCGCTATCCAAAACATGTCCCATTGGTCTGATGCTCCATTTGTGCAACTGACCAATATAGTAAAAACATAAAACCCATGTGCCAATGGCCCATTATTTGACCCAATTTTTTTTTTAAAAGCCCCGTTGGATCATAACCATATTTGTCCGTCTGCCCGTTATCCTGAAAACCAACAGCCATTATTCTGATGGTGCATTCCCATTATCCAAATGCAAATGTAAATCATTTCGATGGGCCATTACTTGACCACAAACCAAAAAAGTCTCCCGAAGATGCAATGTGCAACTGCCTTTTAGAATGTACACAAAAATCCCTATGGCCCATTATTTGACCCCAGACAAAAAAACTGACCCATTGGAACGAAAGCCCATTTATCCAACTGCCCATTATCCTGAGAACAAAGGTCCATTATTTCAATGGCCCATTAATGGACCCCAATCTAATAAAAAGGTTTAAGTACATTTTTCCTACACACTCTCTCTGCAACAAACATAAGCACATGGCTATTTATGCAGAAGGACATCATCAACTTTTTTCTTTCAATGCCTGGGAGTCGAGATTGGGGTATGAATATATAACAATCGTTTATTTAAAAAAGCACAAATAAGCAAACACAGAGGCGCCGGGAGGCTCAGATGAGGCCCCCCCACTGGAACCTGCAACAGGAAGCACAGAGCCAGAACAGAACCCCTAGTGGTGTGGAGGGGTCGTCACACCTTGTGTTACAGTCGATATTCATCCTTTTAGGATGTAACATGATGTATGTATCAACCACCGATTTCAGAATGTAAATCCATTTCATGTTTACCCAAATACAGAGACAGACAATGATAATAACAAACAAATATCCATTTGTTCGTGTGGAAATATCTTCTGCGGGCAGAGTCCTAGCTGCACGGCAGGAGTATGTTAAAGGCCTATACCAGTGGTTTTGCATGTTGCATTTAGCATACAAAGCAAGGTAAGAGTCAGCTTTCTAATGTTCTTATCATTCAAAAAAGCACATCAAACGCTGAATGAACAAATACCTGATAAATCTTACACTATACGGTGCTTTCGAAGTTTAAGTCGACAAGGTATAGTAGTTATTCACACTAAGTTATTCAAACTCTAAACATATGTTGAATACAATTTTGTATAAAAGTGTGCTGGATGTTTAAGTCCCTCCTTGAGAATTCTGAATCCTGTTGTTGCACAGTCAATGTTATTCAAACACACATGAGAAAGATCACTGAGAAGACTCTGTAAAAGTGTTAGAAATAAAGAACCATAACTATCTCACAAACCTTTTTATGATGTGATCCTGGTTGTCCTCCTCACTGGTGGAGGTTGTGTTGCAGGGCACACTGACACCCTGTGGTCTGCAGGGGTCCTGCTGGATTGTTACACATTGAATGGTTCAGAGCTGACAAACACTTATTAGTTTACAGTAGGTTTTTTGATTTATTTCTCTATACTGTATTATGTCACAGCCGAGACAGAAACGCGTGCTGTTATGGAAATCATGGCGTGACGGGATCACAGTTTGTTGGTTTTGCCTGTCTGCCCCGCACCTGTCATAACTTCATTAGGAAAATCAGGTGTGAGTTTTACTGTCAACTATTTCGCAGGTCATTCTTTGGTAACTGGAGAGAAGCTGCTGAACACACCTGGTAAGCTCTGTCTTCATAAGTCTTAAATGTAAATTGTTTCTAATTGTATGATTTATTGACAGCTAAAAGTAACTGAAGATGGTTAATATCTAATCTTAATTTCAATGTTTACTATATACGCTATTATTTCGTTACAGAGACCAAACTTTTTAAAATTGGAAATAAAATCCTGTAAAGTATCTTAATATACAAAAGTGTATTTTATCAAGTCTCTTGTAAAATCTTCCTTTTAAAAAGAAATGTGTTAGTACATTGCTGTTATTCTTACGCTTTTTTTTTTTACTGAAATGAAGGATAAAGTAAAAATGTTCTTTATTTTATTGCAATGATATACTTTATTTGGTCTTGTTCATGATAGTAAATACATTTTACTACTGTAAAAACGTTGTATTTATAGGCATTAAGAATGTTGTTCTCCCTATTTTGTTCCTTTTATTATTTTATGTTAAAAAATAAACACACAGCCATTTTCAGTTTTTAACGTCCATCAGCAGCGTCTTTCTGATGTTTTTCTTTAGCTCTGGGAATATCTCTGGTGACATGGAGGGGCCCTTCAGCAATAGCTCAGGTAATCATTTCCATCATTTGGATAGTTTAAAAGTCTAGGATGAATAATACGGCCACAAATCAAATCAATGCAAGCTTTACAGGCCAAAAAAGGCATTGCATTCATATTTATTAGGTTAAAAAAGTTGATAATTTATCCGATTTAACTCTATTTCCTTTGTAAACCATGTCCAGTGTTCTATATGAATACATATTTGGTACATAAATCATTTTGTTGGTTGAACAGATGCAGATAATGTCGTCCTTGTACACCTCTGGTCACAGGCAACTCCACCAAAGATGACTTCCCCTGTGTGCTCGGAGAATGTCATCCTGTGCTTCTCGGTCTGATCGACATCGTGTGTCTTCTCATTGGACAGCCAGTGATCGTCAAACTTCTGAGGGTCACCTTCACATCCAGGAAGACGACCGCCATCCTAAACTTTAATTTAGCTCTCTTCCACAACATGCAGCACCTGATTCCCATCTTGCATTCATGTGTCCTTAATGTTCTGCCAAAACAGCATCAACACGTCCTCTATTTTTTGTTTGTGTATGTACTAATGGAGGGCCAATGAGTTTGACTTGTATTTGCCTGGAGAGCTATGTTGCTGTCATTCACCCCACATCTTATCCTCTGCTCAAGAAGTACAGATACAGGGAGATTTGTTCCGCCACAGTGTGGTGGTTTTCTGTGCCCACTGCTCTGGCCAGAGTTTTCTCTTTAAATAATGTCTTCCATTCCAAAGACGAAGTTATAGAAATTATTCCTTACGTCATGATGATGGTGATGATTCCAATAATATTGTGGTGCAGCTTCCACACTGTGAATGTGCTGAGGAGGTCCGGTCCGGGGAGAGTCCAGCTGCATCCGGCCAAGAAGAGAGCCTTTAAAACGATCTCTGCCACTTCCTCCATCGCCCTGTTCTTTTACATTGTAGTTACTTCAATGCAATGGTATAAGAAGGTTAATGAAGGAAACCATACTGTATAGTTATGCCTATATGTTTAGTGTTGCTGTCTGCTGCAAGTGCTGTGCATCCAGTGTTTTGTCTCCACACTCAAAGGAAGCTGTTTCCCTTCTTTAAGTGTGAACAGAAAGCCACTTGATTTTAATTTCATCTTGACCTCAAACAGGCTGATATACCTGCATGCAACTCATCTGTATTCTTAAAAAAAAAAAACCTTTTGATTGAAGACATTATCTAATAGACTTTTAAAGAGGACATTATGCTCATTTTCAGTTTCATATTTTGTATTTGGTTCACACAGGTCTTTTTATTTTCTCATACTGCCTGTGCTGCAGCATCTCTTTTCAACCTCTGTCTGAAACCAGAGCCCAGTCTGCTCTGATTGGTTAGCTGGCCGGCTCTGCCTATCACGTACAATGTCTTGGAGCCTAGCCAATAGAAGCGCAAGTGATTAATAGTTATGTCATTATGTTATGTAAGTAAACAAAGGAGTCCAATGGAGACGTTTCAGGCGACCCCCCAGGAAGAGCGCCAAAGCAGATTTGGCGCTCTTCTGTAACGTAATTTGGGCCCAAAAACACTTTCACAGTGAAGAGACCACTGTTAATCAATATATTAATTTTATAGCTAAATTAACTTCCCAGAACACTTTTATAGCCCTTATTTTAAATGATTAGGGTCTAAAGGTTTGTTAAATGATGAGACGAGAGAGGGAGATCAGAGGCTGTACTTCAGAAAAATGATGTGCACATTGGATATCCTTTTTTAAATCTACAGTCGCACCATTTTGAGCTTCACGCGCCACAGAGCAACTCTTATAGGAATGAACGAGGCCCCGCCTATGTCGCTGTATACAGGTTTTTTTTTTCTATATTCATGGTTTTAGGCAGGGGGATAGTGTGTGGGGGAGAAACTTAGACTCTTCTTGATTTGAATATACTATGATGATCATTATGTCTGTCTTCATACCTTGTATACCGTCAATCTGTGTGTGGCTGTTTCTCATGTTTTGGCCACAAGAAAACACTAAGGGTAGACACGGGCTGCCACCTGACTATTTCACAATGTGTGTTTTCCATGTAATCCACCAAAATATTATGTATTTATACCTTATTGTACTTAATAATAATCTTTAGGAAGAAAAAAAGAACATGTTGTGATACCTGATTGTCCAGTTTGTGTAAGTATTTTAGTAATGTTGAAATTATATATTTATACTGTTATGTCGTCTCAATAAATATGATTAAAGCACATGTAGAAAAAACAAGAATGTGCCTGCTTGATTATTATCATTTGTTTCAATACATGTCTTTTTTTGTTGTTATTGTACCCGATGTTTTGTAACAGATATTGTTAATTTTGATCACACTGCCCGGTTGACCAGAAAATGGAAATTACACTTTAGACTACGGTCAGTCCATATGCTCGAAAAATAAGACCAGTACATACAAATGAGTATAATGTAAAGCTTGGAATAGCAATTATGCTTCTAGGTTTTTTTTTAAAGTTTTCTTAAAAACTAAAATAGAGAATTTCCCCATGCTTATTTCTTAATTCAATGTGATAAATTCTAGAACTACTACAAGTATTCCTATTTTATTGTTTTCTATGTATTTTACTCCACTACATTTCAGAGGCAGACATTGTACTTTTTTCTCCATTACATTTGTCTAATAGCTTTAGTTACTTTACAAAATACAAAACATTGTCTTCCACTTCCTGTCCAATGTTTTTTCAGATTGGGTAATAAAGTAAGTTAGTATGTTTAGTTATTTAAGTTGTATTAGTACATTTTTACACTTTATTTACATGAAGTTGAAGGCATATTATTAGGGTTTGAAAGCAAGACTACTTGCAAGTGAGTATCTTCAGTACATCTGCAAATGTTTCCTCTTGTCTACGGCAGCATAATCAAGGCATAACTAATTTATGCTTGCTTTGCACGCGTCGGCCACAGTACTTAAATGGGAAATTCAGATGTTTCAAAGTAGGTCAATCATGTTAAGAAAAAGAAAAAAAAAGCGTTTAGAGATTGCCTCCATTGAGTATCTTGGATCCAATAAGGGTGTGTCTTTACCGAATCCACCTCCAGTCTCTTCTCATCACTTCTTCATTCAGGGGCATGTTGTGTTGCATGGGTCCCCTGATGAGAAGAAGTAGTACACGTTGACCACTGGAATCATGGTGACAGCCCCCAGCAGAGAGCCCAGCTGCACCCCCGCTCCACACCACACCAGGGCGCTGTGGCCCTCGTCGCGCAGGATCACACCGATGATCACCTTCACATAGGACAGAGTGAGGACAAACAGGATCCAGGCCAACACCTGTGGAGGGAAAACAGAGTTAGAAACCTAAAAAATATTCTTTGTATGCCCATGTGGTTTCTTAGTTAGATTCACACACAAGTTAAAGCAGCTTGACTCACCATGATGACCCCCCCTGAGGTTTCATTAACCAGCAGTGGGCATGGGCTCAGCACTGCCATGGCCATTATATACACTCCAACTCCACTTCCTGTCACTGTGAGCGCTCCCATCAACAGCAGGGATCTGAAACCACACGTTGGAAATGTTATGAAATGTCACAGATCTAAATTAAAAAAGGACAAGCTTATTGTCTTAAAATGTTTTTTAAAAAGTTTAAATAATTAAAATGGCTGTCTCTAAAACATTCTGAGATAGGGTTTGACGTGTAGAGCTGAACATTATTAGTATCTAATTGATCAAGTGGAAAGTATTTTGATAATTTATCTATCGTTTTGAGTGATTTAGTAAGAAATATTTGCAATTTCCTGCTTTTCAGATATACTGTCTTTTGGGTTTTAGACTATTGGCTGTATTGGGCTCACGGAACCTGTACAAAACTATTCATTGATTAACAAAACAATTATATATAAAGGCAGGTTAATCATCAATACAAATAGTTAAAGTTCAAATGAACGTTGTCAGAGAATTACATATTATTCATTTTTTCACCTTCTCATCCAAACAATTGAATTCTTCTATCGGGTTATGTACACAAAGTCTGCTATCATTTATTTGACATGATTTTTCTTAATACCAGAGATCTGACCAACGCTATGACAATATTTCAGTCTTTTTTCAATAACAATCTGTTTCCTTGGTACGGAACACATTTTAAAAATAAAATATAATCCATTATATGCATTTTGCAATGAAACCTTATTAAATATATCTTATACATATAATCATATAATTCTTTTTTTAAATCATATTAAAGTTGAACACAGTATATCCACATTTAAACAAATTAAAAAAACATATATACTATAAACATAAAGTATTTTTGGCTATTTTGAGTACTTTCTTTGAAATAAACAGTGTAAAAGCTGTCCAGATTGAAAACAAAAGACAATTTTGTGATTTTGAGCAATTTAAATGTAATGGATTTATTTGGTTTATTTGATTTTTTAAGTATGAAAGAGCACACTGACCTTATAGGGAAGAACATTGCGATCAAGCAGGCAAGAGGGTTTGCCACATTAGCCATGGTGGCAGACAGGTGATAGGCGTTGTTCCCGTACGGCAGGCAGGAGTAGGACTGCACCGAGGGGAGCACCACGTTGGTCAGAGCGTTGACCCAGGCCAGGACCACAAAGATATAAACCACCTGCGCCCAGCTGTAGGAACCTGCCCCGAAGCCGCTCCTGCGCTTCGTGTTTTCGGGTCTGAATGGATCCATCATGGGCTTCTCCTCCGCCCACTTCCTGTTCCTCTGAGATTTCTCCTTCACTCGACCATCGGGGTGCTCCCTGGCCACAGATGGGTGGTAGTTTAGCATCAGGAACGCCAGCAGGCACACCAGCATCATGGCACTGAGGAAGAAGAAAAACACCTCCGCTGAGAAGTTAGCTGGCTGGTACTCGGCCCGGAGGTCAAGGGTCACAGAGCTGGAGGAGTTCATGGTGTGGTTCAGAGACTGAGTGCTGTTTATGCAGTGGACCACTCCCACCCCCTGGATCAGAGCCACCAGAGCAGGCAGCAGGCCGCTCACCCCCTCCCCGATGTAGTACGTGGTCAGGTACTGAGTCTTCAGGCGCATCATGAAGGGCAGGAAGGTGACGGAGGAAGTGCAGTCTACAGTCGCCAGGAAGAAGGTCAGGACCAGGAGGGCTACACTGCGAGGAACCCCCCCCACAACGACAGTCTCCTTCCAGAAGAATCCCATCAGGAAGGTCGCCACGGTGCCCACCCCGATGATCAGATATATGACGGCTGCTTCGTTCAGGGCGCCGGGCCGGAAGCGGTGCATCAGGGTGACGAAGAGAGGCCCGATGTTGGCCATCTGGATGAGGACGGAGAGGTACGAGGGCAGGTACCAACCCTCCGGGATCTGGGGCACGATCAGGGGCAGCTCCACCCACAGGCCGTTGATGGAGACCCAGGAGCCCATCCCGAACAAACACGCCAACAGGTGTGTGAGGAGGGACATGTTGGAGGTGTGTTACTGAGAAGAGGGGAAGAAGGAAAGGAAGGAAATGCAACATTTCACATTAGTTTCACCCCAAACGTGTTCATCAAATGACCTTAACGCCACAATGTGTACTTGGTTTACTGCAGAATAATGTGTAGACCCATAACAATTGTCTTTCTCGTCACTAATGACCCTCTGAAAGTGTATGTGGTGTCTTTCCCTGGGATTTCTCCTTTCATTTTGCTGTGCTATTTGCAATATTACCCTCTGGATTCTTTAAGTAAGTTGAAGGAGAGTAACTGTATGTAACTGCACTTGTAATGTAATCAGTATTGTTTTTTTTATTGGTGCCTTTCATGTTCAGTTCAATGTTTAATTTCTTTAATAAAAGAGCATTTGATATTATACATTTTCATTTTGTTCCATTTCCCAAAGCAATTTATAATATTTGAGCTGTTTACTATAGAAGGCAATAATGTGGTAAACTTTAAAGACCCAGTGAAGTGTGTGCCGGTGCATGATCTGTTATGCTAATACGTATAGTAATGACCAAAATTGTCCATTGGAGCCCATATCAAAAATGTTGGAATAGCAACGAATTTGACGAGTTTTGAATTTTCCGCTGGGAAATCCGCAGTCGACCTCCGCCTTCGTGGGCGTGGCTTGCGATCTACTGCGTGACGTCAGAAGATGGGCCAAGCCGAAGTGTTTACATTCACCACCGTTCATTTTGTCTCTGTTTCAAAGTCGAATTTACCAACGTTTTTGAGCGAGTATTTTATTGGAAAGTGTTTCGCAGTCGACTGGAAGTGATTGCCAATCGAGGAAACCTGACAATGGAGGCGACAGTGAAGAAAAAGGGAGGAAAAACACACGGGAAGCGATGCATTGCCGCTGGCTGTGGTAATGTCAAGTCTGCCGAAGTGGCGATGTTTCTGTTCCCAAAAGATGAAGGTGAGTGGCTGGTGTCATTGTTTCGTAAATTCGTAGATTGTTTATGAAAAATAAAGGCCACTGTGTTTGTGTTTACTAACAAGACTATCATGGCGGCGGCAGAGCTCAAGTCGAGTTTCTCCGCCTGGAGATATTCTCACTATTTCACTTTTGTCGAGCACAAAGAAAAGAACGTTTTAGTTAAATGTAAGTTGTGTCTTGGCGGGTCAAAGATCCTATCGACTGCCCAAAACAGCAATTAAAATCTGTTGAAACATCTGCAGAAACAACATGCTGGGACGAAGCTAGTAGCTAAGACCACAGACCCAGACGCCACTCCACCTCCACCTAAGTAACAGCGGCTGGATTGGCACTTTGAAACATATCTTTGTGTTTGTGTTTGTATAGACCACATTGCTTAGCAGAGTTCAGTGATGCAAATGCATGTCAAGTTGATCAACAGGTTGTATTATTCTCCGATGCAATAACAGTACTGAAATGAAGGCTACAGTATAAGGGCATTAATGGGTGCCCTTTTTTAATAACTAAAAGTTACTTTTCACAGTAACGCATTACTTTTTGGTGTAAGTAGTGAAGTAACTAGTAATTGTAACTAGTTACTGGTTTTCAGTAACTAGCACAACACTGCATGTGAACTAGATGTTGCATCATGCTATGAACAGATGAATGTATGATCAGGTGATGGCCAATCCTGTGTGTAGATCTACTCTAGATCTATGACAAAATATTGTCCTCAACTAAATTGACTTCCATGGCCACTTTCCTCATCTATCCTGTCCGAAAAGCTGTCAAAATCACTCATTTCTCTCGCACCAGTATCACTTTCCGAAGTCTCCGCCATGTTTACAATCACAACTGGGCCCATCTTGTGACGTCACAGCCGCTATCGTCTGCAGCAGCGGTAGGCTCAGACGGCCGTTCACGGGATGAAAAATTTGCGATGTTTATCTCGTCCCTCGCACTTCCTAAAAAATTATTTTAGCCATGAACAGGTACAATATATGTAAGAAATGAAACTGCCATTTCATTTTGGCGCAAAAAAATGCACTTCACGGGCACTTTAAACAGATGTTTATTTATATCAATGTATTCATATTTTCAATTTTACACGTTTAGCTTTAAGACTGTTTCTTTGGACAAACCCCATAGCTGCTAGCATGGCTGTACACCTGTCTTGCAAACAACAGACATTTTAGCTCAAGCTGAATATTGAAATTCAGATAGTGTTTTATGCATTTTTGCTTTGTGTAAGGGTGCGGTGATCCCAAAAACGAAATAAATATGACATGTCACTTATTAGACGTGAGTTACATATATTCAGTACTGTGGGCAATCACCACAGGTTTAGGGTTTTAGGGTGAATGTCTTGCCCAGGGACACAACAACATGCAGCATGCAGACTGCAGTGGGACTTGAACTTGCTCTCCCCTGACCGAAGATCAGCGCTCTACCCCCTGAGCCACAGCCCTTCATGGATTAAATGTTGTTAATTAATCAATGTATGCATATTGCTTTGCTGTACTAACAATAAGAATATACATTGCTATGTACAGCTCAGGGGTCAGTTTGTGGACCTCTAATTTGCTAAAAATTGCCAAAAAGTTTTTGTTTCTCTCCATGCAGACTAATCAGAAGGCCTGTGGAATGTTAGGAGCAACTTCCGCTTGGAGAGGTCCCGCCCCCTTAGCCAAAGTCAAACAATGTGTTGGAGCGCTAGCCAATAGAAGCGCAAAGTGACGTAATGATGTCGCTATGTCGCAAAGTTGACTATGGAAGCATTTCAGGAAGGGGGGGGGGGGGGGTAGGTGGGAGAAACTCCCTCTGGAGGGAACACAGGGATTTTAACCTTTGCAGACCATTTACATGCACAAAACACTACAGGAGAGGGAAAACCCCAACAAGCACAGGGCCTCTTTAATAATGCATGCATCACTTGGGTTTATTTGTTAAGCCATTCTTCTAAGGAAAAAACTAATTTCCCTTTAAAATGTACCAGTGCACATACTTCGTTCAGTTAAACTTCTTAAAAAATATTTAGAAAAGTATGTACATGTAAAGAATTAAAATGTTAACTTGAAATGATATGTGCAAAAAACATTCTGGTTTTAAAAGGTAGGTTTTTTGGCTTTTGAGCACCACAAACCAAATCCTGTAGCTTCTCATTTTATTGCCAATATCTGCAAATCACCACAAATCACATCCAACAAATATGTATTGAAAGACGGTATTTCTGATTAATGCAAAAGTTGTTAGTAGTTATATCTCTCACAGGCTCCGCCCTCTACTGGACTCTATGGGTACTCCCCTCGATCCTATCATGCAAGCATTCATCCACTGAGACTTTCTAGACGTAGCCGGCCCCCGGGGCGGGCCTACCTGAATGCGCGCGCATCTCACCGCATAAAAGCAGGCCTCACCTCCTCACTGTCATCCCTTTCTCTTCAGCAAGGCACTGAACAACTGAGTGAAGAGAGACGGATAAAGAAGCATTGAATCGAAGAAAATGGACTCACCTTTGGAGCGCCCCTGTCCTTCGTGTCCGGGCTCCATAGAAGGCAACGACCCCCACTGTCGGTGCATCGAGTGCCTGGGGTCCGACCACGCGGCGGCCAACCTGGGCCCGCTTGCAGTCTGCAGCGCCTGCCAGCTGATTCCTCGCCCCGGCCGCCATCAAAGGCTGGCGCAGTTTGAGGGTTGCTACGTCTCGTCGGTGGAGGACCCAGAGCTCGACGTGGTGGAGATGGAGGACCTCGAGGAGGGAGTGCCCTTCGTCTTCGCCATTCCAGCGGACCGGGCGGGTCCGAGCGTCGGGGAGAGGGACGACGATGACGACACCTCGTCGTCTGGGATTTCCGGTGACCGCCAGGAAGGCCAACAGCACAGGTCTGCGCATCAGGACTTTCCGGCGGTGATGACTATGGCGGCGGAGCCATAGTTGCCACCGAGGCCGGTGAGCCGCCTGCGTCAGGGCTTCTACAGCCCGGCCCGTCCAGCACAGCCGGCCTTCGTTTCACCCCCCCTGCCAGACATCTGGCGGTGTGTGGAGGCCACGTGGCGGCAGCCACTGAGAACGAAGGCTCCGGTGGCTACTTGGGCTGGAATCCTCAGAGTGGAGGGCCACTCGGACATGGAGTGTCCCGGTGTGCCCCCACTGGATGAAAGCCTAGCGGCCCATCTGCTTCCGCAGACAGCCGGGTGGGCAGAGGGGAGAAGGCCCCTGACCCCGCTGTCGCGTGACCGCGAGATGCTTGAGTATCTGGATAAGATATTCAGGCTTGGGGCGCATATGGCGGCGGCAGCCAGTAATCTAGGTGTGTTGGGAGTGTCGCTGATTTCCCCTCAGCAGGACACTCCCGCCCCCCCGCCTGAGGACGGGAGTGATTATTCGGACCGCTGCGTGGGCCAGATGAATAATCTGGTCCACGGTATGGCTACCGCAGCCGGTCGTGTGATGGCCCTGACCACCATGGCGTTGCGTCACGTGTGGCTAGGTTTGACCGCACTAGTGATGGGAATTCCGGCTCTTCTTTGTGAGCCGGATCATTTGGCTCGGCTCACCAAGAAGAGCCGGCTCTTTCGGCTCCCAAGCGGGTCTTCAGTTTACCACATATTATACCTTTTATAATTCAATCAAATGTAGCCCTGTTTTGACTAATGATTTATAGGTGTACACATATATCACTTAAATTATTCAATACATCCTTTATACTGAAGTATTCAAAAGTAAAAATTACATGTTTAATATCAATGATTTGCTGTGGCCAATTGTTTTCATTGCATTTACAGACCCTTGTAACTCTCTGATACCACCTCATGAATGCACTGACTTGCTTGTAGAACCACGCTACACAAAGCAGATAGCAAACCTATAAAAACTTAAGCATAGACATTTAAAAAAAGGGGCTACTGTATCGACATTTTCAAATTATATTTAAAGAAAAGGCCTTAACAGAACAGCAGGGCTCTATTTCAGTATTAACTATAGAAAAAAAGACAGCAAC
The DNA here is from genome assembly GCA_031216635.1 of Dissostichus eleginoides. NCBI lineage: Eukaryota > Metazoa > Chordata > Actinopteri > Perciformes > Nototheniidae > Dissostichus > Dissostichus eleginoides. The sequence goes on from CM062280.1 coordinate 6,720,169, forward strand.
AGCTGACATCAAATCTTTGCTGAGCCTAAGGATAATCATAAATTAATAACAAATTGAAAATAAATATATTGCAATGCTCAGTACAGCAGTATCCTACCGTCTCTAATCATAAAAAAATATAATACAAATAAATGTATTGCAATGCTCAAAACAGCAGCATCCAACAGTCTCTAATCCTTGGATATTACATGTCACTGCATGCATGCACGGAGCAGCTGTAGCGCGGAGATCATCATATCATTCTGTCTTGTATTACTTAACAACAACAAACAAAAAAAAAAAAAAAACCGGCTCGTTCGCGGGCGCGAGCCGGCTCCCGTCGTTCACTTAAAAGAGCCGGCTCGTTCGCGACCGACACATCACTAGACCGCACTGACCAGGAAAGACCGAGACGATCTCCGTGGGGCCCCCGTTGCCACGGAAGGGCTCTTCGGATCGATATCCTCGGTCACCCAGCGCTTCAGTCGCCTGGAGGGGGAGAGGGCAGCTCAGCCGCATGCTGCCGCTGGCTCGCCCTCAGTTCTCTCCGCAAGGGAGAGAGCGCCCGGCGGTGGTAAGGCGGAGAGAGAGGCGCCGGTATAGAGCCCCTAGAGCTCCTGGCGCGCCTCTGCCTCCGCGGCCCGTCCTGAGGTACCGGCTCAGTACCGGCCCCCACGAGGACAGACTGACCGAACCCGGTGGGTTCCCGCTCCAACCCCCGCTCCGGCCCCCGCTCCGGCCCCCGCTCCGGCTCCGACGCAACGAAGGGGTAATGGGTGGGGAGCTCCGTCTTCCAGGAGTTGACTGGCGGCGGGAGGAAGCGACCCGGCGGAGAGAGGGGATTTCTCCGGCCAGGACGCGAGGGCGAATCCCACCTCCTCCCTGTTTGACCCATTGGTTGCAAAGTCTTCTTTTCGAAATAAAAAAGATAAATTGTATTCCAGTCTGAGTGTCTTTTCTTTCCACACACCCACACAGCCAAGTAATGTTGACAGTACAGTTTCCCCACTCGCTGCCCAGGTTGGAACTCCAGTAAAGGAGGCAGCTAGTGCGCATGCGCGGGTGAGAGTGATAAACCGCGCTATGCGGGTACAGGACATTATGGCCGGCGTAGCAGGGTTAGGAAACAATTAACGCCGAGTGTAAAAACTCCGCTTGATGCATTTCATTGTTGGGTGAAAGCATCATGGTGGAGCGCGCGCTCCCACGGGAGTGCGCCGCGGCGCGTTCAAGGACCTCAGTAGAGAGTCGGCCCTTTCTGTGTCGAACCCCCATGGGCAGAGCTTCCCTTCACGGGGAGTTTTGCGGTGGGACAGGTCACCAGAGAGTACCACAGCTTTATTGCTGGGGCCCCACTGATTGCACATCCCCTAACACAGTGTTATGGGGAATGGAAGCGCAGCTGCGTGTTAACGGAGTGGATGGACAGGACGCTGAGACTGGGTTATTCACTCCAGTTTTGCAGCATCCCTCCTCCGTTCACAGGCATAAGAGAGGCAAAGCTATCATCCCGAGGGGAGATAGGTTTTCTCTCAGCAGAGGTTCAGGTCTTGGTGCAAAAACAGGCAGTGTCTGCTGTGCACATGCAAGACAGAGAGGGGGGGCATTATTCCCTGTACTTCCTGGTTCCCAAAAAGACAGGCGAATTCAGGCCCATTCTGGATCTTCGCAGTCTGAACCTCCACATTGCACGCAGACAATTCCGGATGTTAACTATAAAACAGTTACTGGGACTGGTGCAGCCAGGCGATAGGTTTACAACCATCGACCTGAAGGACGCTTACTTTCATGTCGAGATTGCTCCGACACACAGAAAGTATTTGCGTTTTGCCTTCCAGGGGGTGGCCTACGAGTACAATAGGCTACCGTTCGGCTAGTCCCTGTCCCCGCGCACGTTCAGCAAGTGTGTGGCCGCAGCGCTCCAGCCGCTGCGCAGCCGTGGCAGAGTTTTCTTTTATCTGGACGACCTCATAGTTATGGCCAGGTCCAGGGAACGGGCAATGTTTTACACAGCCCAATTGATCCTACACCTAACCAAGTTGGGTTTTGCGATCAATTGGAAGAAAAGCACCCCCATACCTCACCAACAGGCGTTGTATTTGGGAGTGGTGCTCGATGCAGGTAGGCTACGCGCCACCCTGTCAGAGAGCAGACAGGCATCCTTGCTTCGGGCAGTTTGCAGACTGCGACAGGGGGCAACAGTGACAGCTTTGACTGTCATGCAGACCCTGGGTCTCATGGCGGCGGCTCACGTTGTGGTCCCGCTTGGGTTACTGCATATGCGCCGCCTGCAGAGGTGGTTCTCCAGCCTGCATTTCGATCTCAAGAGACACAAACGGCGTCTGGTGACGATCCCCCCCTCAGTGGAGGCCAACCTCCGGTTCTGGGGGTCCCCGGATCACCTCCGGAGGGCGTCCCCACTGGGACGGGTGACCTCCTACATCACAGTGTTCACGGATGCATCCGGAACGGGATGGGGAGGGACCTGTCTGGGGAGAGCTATAGGTGGGCGCTGGTCTCTACAGAGACACGGCACAGCAACCTCCTAAAGCTACGGACAGTAGTGTTGGTCCTCCAGCATTTCAAACCCTTAATTCAGGGGAGACATGTAATGGTCAGGAGCGACAACAGCACCACAGTGGCATATATCAACAGGCAGGGCGGAGTCCGCTCCGCCGCTTTGTTGACCACAGCGGAGAAATTGTGGTTATGGGCTTCAGAGGTGGTGTTATCTCTGAGAGCCCTCCACATTCCGGGTCTGGAGAACAGGGGGGCCGACCTCATGTCGAGGGATCTGGGCCCGGTTCGGGACAGCAGAGGTGGATCTGTTCGACAGCCAGCGCAACAGCCACTGCGCCGTGTGGTTCTCCATGGCTCTGAGCGACGACCCGCCCTTGGGGGTGGATGCGTTTGCACACGAGCCATGGCCAAAGAAGCTGCTTTACGCCTTTCCACCGCTGCGTCTCATTCTCCCTCTCCTAGGGAGAGTGAGGCGAGAACATCTGTCAATCATCCTAGTAGCACCGGATCGCGTGGGGGCGCCGTGGTACTCAGAGATGACACAGATGAAAGTGGGCCAGCCCTGGCGCTCTCCCAAGCCAGCAGGGCGATCTCTCAGGAGGCAGGTGCAATCGGGGCGTTACCCACTCTGGGCCACCCTCTCCAGGCTTGGCTCCTGAGAGGGATAGGCTAAGGCAGGGTGGATTGTCTGATATTGTTATTCAGTCTATCCAGGCAGCTAGAGCTGGATCCACCACAGCCTGTTACAGGCCAAAGTGGCTGGGATTCCTGCGATGGTGTGAGGAGAAAATAGAGCCCCTATCTTGTGAATTGTGATCTATTTTGTCGTACTTACAGTTATTGGTGGACAGAGGGCTTGCTCATTCCACAGTGAAAGTGTATGCAGCAGCCATCTCGTCCTGCCATGAGGGATTTGGCGGCAGGTCAGCCTTTTCTCAGCCACTAATGTTGCGGTTTTTGCGGGGGGTCAGGAGGCTGCACCCAGTAGTGCACGCCTCCGCCCCGCAGTGGGACCTGCCGCTGGTGCTCGGGGCTCTGGTCACAGAACCATTTGAGCCGCTGGAGCTCTAATCCCTGAAAGCACTGTCATGGAAGACAGCATTGCTACTTGCCTTAACGTCAGCCAAAAGAGTGTCCGAGTTAACCGCTCTATCGGTGCACCCGAGTTGTTTAATGATCCGGGGTGACCAGAGCGGGGCGACACCAGACCGAACCCCTCCTTTGTGTCCAAGAGCCTAAGGAGTGCGTTCAGGTCGAGGGCTATTCAGTTGGGGGGCTTTAATCTTCCCCCCCATAGTGGGGCGAGGGAGGCTAAATTACACCTCCTCTGCCCGGTGCGTGCGCTGGCATATTATGTGGAGCGCACGGCTGCCCTTAGACGCACGGAACAGCTGTTTGTGTGCTTCGGGGGTGGGGTAACTGGAAAAGCTCTGTCCAAGAAACGCCTGGCAGGCTGGCTCTGCGAGTGCATTGCACATGCCTACGGACAGGCGGGGAGAGCTTTCCCCACGGGGGTCCGTGCACACTCTACACGAGCCATGGCAGTGTCAACAGCCTTATTTAAGCGTGAGTGTGGAGGGCATATGCACGGCGGCATCTTGTTCAACGCCAGGCCCCTTCATAAAGTTTTATCTCTTGGACATGTCTGGCTCCTTTTCATCGTCTGTGCTTGCTGGGGCAACGCAGGACTGGTGAGGAGGGAGGGGGGGCTTTGGGTCAGTGGGCATCTGACCCCCTCCCCGGGCGTAATGCGCTTACGTTTTTCCCCGGGCCCCCGGCCCCGGGGGACGTGACGCGGACTCTTTCCCCCTGCTTTAGGGCAGGAGGGGGGAGTCCTCCATGTCATAGCACACCTCCGCGGGCTAAGCGCGTCAGGGTGTGCTCTGTCAGCCGCAGCCCTTTTCTCTCCACGGTCACTACCGAGGGAGAGGTGAGTGAGGCGCAGCGGCTGCTAACCAGAAAGCCGGTCAGAAACAGTGAGATGGAACAGTGTTGTTGTGGGACGACAGCGCGTGTATACATCGGGGCTCCACCCACTGTAGCCCATAGAGTCCAGTAGAGGGCGGAGCCTGTGAGAGATATAACAAGGGGTTACGTATGGTAACCCTTGTTATATAAACACAGGCGGAGCCCTCTACTCAGGGGCCCTGTCTGTCCTATGCTGCTTGCTGAAGAGAAGTAAAGGATGACAGTAAGGAGGCGAGGCCTCCTTTTATGCGGTGAGATGCGTGCATTCAGGTAGGCCCGCCCCGGGGGCCGTCTACATCTAGAAAGTCTCAGTGGATGAATGCTTGCATGATAGGATCGAGGGGAGTACCCATAGAGTCCAGTAGAGGGCTCCGCCTGTGTTTATATAACAAGGGTTACCATACGTAACCCCTCGTTTCATCCAAATATTTGGTTATGATAAAGATAAGCGACAGACGGCACGTGGTTAAGTATTTCAATGTCCTCCTACGTGACAAATACACATTTTTGATTCACGCTTTGTTTAATACTGATGGTTAAACATTAAATACTTTTTCTGGGTTAACTGTAAACCAACAAAGAATGACAAGGTCTTGAAATGATTAAAACGACATGTTACAAAAGAGTTGCATATGTCAAAGGAAAACTCAGCATCGCAGATTAATGTGTTACCATGAGAAGCTGCTAACACTCGTTATAGTCTGTGATTCACTCCTGTAGTTGATTAATGTGTACTGTACTGTCTTGTCTCCTGGACGGCTTTTATGTTGTGCAGATTCTCAGTTGCCACGTGAGCTTAACAGTGGTTAAAAGTAACTAAGTACATTGACTCAAGTACTGTACTTAAGCACAATTTAGATACTTGTACTTTACTTGAGTATTTCAATTGTTGTGCTACTTTGCACTTCAAATCACTTAATTTCTCTCCACTACATTTATTTAATACCTTTAGTTACTTATAAATATAATCAAGTGTTAAATCAGACTTTAGTTCCACCTGGAGTAAATTCACAAGCTACCCTGCAGTATACAAAGTCATTCAAACTAGCTGCACCTTTACCAGCTTTGAGAACACTTTAATGATCAATCATATATATTATTCTGAAATGGGTCAATCTGCACAATGACTACTTCTGGTACTTAAAGTATATTTTGATGATAATACTTATGTACTTTTACTTGAGTAACATTTGCAATGCAGGACTTTTACTTGTAACAGAGTATTCCTACACTTCTACTTTTACCGAAGTACTAGATGTGAGTACTTTTTCCATCTCTGTAGCTTGCTACACATGCTCAAGGTTTTACATGCAAAGTCCTAGATTTTTTGTAAGTCATGTTCAGCTGTTTTCATTTTTTCAGGGTATGTTAAGCCCGCTTGAAACACTAAGCATATACAGCAAGAAACATGACCACCTATGGTAACTATTATATAATCTATAAAAACATCTGACTAGTGCATTGTTTATTGTGAAAGAAACTACATGCTGTGAAGTTTTTGATCAACAATACACGGCTAGAAGAGTCCTCAAAGCTAAAATAATAAGAATTCTCAGTTTGATCTGGAAGCAGAGACATGGTTTTTAGCTAATTATATAACAATATGAAGCTTATAAAATCTCTGTACATAGATTACAAAGTTTACCCTGTTGTACAAACACTACAGTATTATTAAATAAAATATTGGTATGCACCCCTGCAGATACTCACATGCTGTTAGGTGGAGAGACTTGAAGTTTTCTGCAGACGAGGAAGCCAAAGTCCTGTGCAGTATACTGTGTGTCTGTGTGTCTGTCTGTGTGTGTGTGTGTGTGTGTGTGTGTTCGGTGTGTGTGTGTGTGTGTGTGTGGTGTGTGTGGTGTGTGGAGATTAAACCCTCCTTGGGGTTAGTGGGTGTGGGAGCATGTAGCCAACCATGACACATGTTTAGTTAGCCGATCATTGTCTCAACCTAAAGTACTTTCATGTCAGTCACTTTTAGGATCATCAGAAGACATCACATGTTCTGATTGCCTCCCCCAGTTTGCACTCTTCTCACCTTGAGGCAGTCGGCGAATGAGTGCGATGATTCAAGAATCTACAGAATTCCTGAGGGGATCACGGGAGCAGAGCTGAAAATGAGTGTTTACGCTGACCGGTTACACAACTACATGTTTCATCAGTTGATTCAAAGACAAGTTATTTTAAATCTCCATCCAATTATTTTTGATTGAATAAAAGGATCTATATAACCTTATGTAATCATTACAATTATTGATTTAATTACCAAAAGGATACTGATGATTCAATTGATAATCTGATGAATCAAAAAAGATAATAATAATACAAATAATAATAACAATAATAATTATTGTTATATTTATAATTAAATGTGTTCTATGAAGCACTTTTTTTTTACAGCAGTGCTCTTTAAAAAAGTGCAAACATATATTTACAGCAACAAAAAACTAAAGCAGAAAGGAAATAAGAAAAGTAAAAGGAATAGATTAACAATTTGAGAATGACACTTATTCACTATATTAGATATTCGTAGACAAAAAGATTTATATCACTTTTATTTTGTTCTTATTTATCTTAAAATCTATCTCTTAAAAGGGGCATGTCATGCTCATTTTCTGGTTCATATTAGTATGTTGTGCCTCTACTGTGACATGTCTCCATGCTTTAATGTTCAGAAAGCTCTTTATTTTTCTCATACTGCCTGTGCTGCAGCACCTCTTTTCACCCTCTGTCTGAAACCAGAGCCCGCCTGTTTTGATTGGTCAACCTCTTAGAGATGTGTGGAAAATGTCCCACTTTAAGTCTATAAAGTACAATGTGTTGGAGCGCTAGCCAATAGAAGCGCGAGTGTTACACGGTGATGTCACTGGGATAGAATACCTGTGGAGGGAAAACAGAGATTTTGGCCCTTGCAGACCATTTACATGTTCAAAAACATCTAACAAATTAAGCAGAAGTTTTCCTTTAGTATTACAATGTTGTTTTGTTTACCTAATATATACTTTATTTTCATATATATAGTAAAATACATATTTATTCTCTAATTTTATAAATGGAAACTAGTCCAATATTCTTCAGCAGATCTGCAATTTTCATTAAAGATCCTTTTTCATGTCAGGTGACTTTGAAAGCTCACCTACACAGAATGTGATTAGTCGGCCATTTGCCATAGTTCATTTGAAGTCATTTTTTAGGGTCTTTGGGATCCAATAACATAATTCTACTCCCATTAGCATCCGGAAATTGATAGGTAAACTAATAGGGTTTGATAAAGCAGTTTTTTTAACCAACACTGTCAGCGAGTCCAAAATCTGAAACTAGACCCCTGCTCTAAATGTAGACACTAAACACTGCAAGATATAATAAGTCCAGGTCAAGTTTCTTTAGAACTGGTTATTTCTACTGTGGTTCAGGTTTGACAGTGCACTGTGCCTTAATGCTCTGGATAACAGCTGACGGCAACCTGCACCTGCATCCTGCTCTGGATAACAGCTGACAGCAAGGTGCATCCTGTACCTTTCACAGATCACAAGGGGAACAGCCAGGATATATCAAATACTGCAGCTTTAAGACAAAAACTATTTCAACACATCTTTATTATTTCCAAGTTGTTCCATAACCTTCATAATAAACGTTTCAGCCATTTGAATATCAACTCAAATAAGAAAATCAACAAAAAATCACCAGATACGAAGACAAATACATAAAAAACACAATTTAACTTTCAAAACATTTTTTAAAGATGGCAAAGAATTAAACCGATTATTAATATATAAAAAAATGCAGGATTACTCTATGGGATTGCAACCATAAAGTTGACGCAACATTAACAAATGTTCTTCCTCTGTAAACTTCTGTAGAGTTAATGAAGTTATTAAATGAGATTTACTGTAGCAGCATAGTTGAAACAACTACCTTACAAGGAATTTATGCGTACCAAAGATATCAATTATTGTTAATTTAGTGACTGGGATGACAGCATCCACGGTTTACTGAAACTGCATCTCTTTACTCCCCATCAAAGCCAGCTATTGTTCCCTTAAGGTAACACAACATCACTGTACATTTGGAAGTAATGACAATCAAAAATAATAGTAAATAAACTAGTATTCCAACATATAAAGCATTATGAAACATTGTCAAGTGTAAAAGAAAATTCAAATTGTGAGAACCTTCTTTCGAAAAGTTAACATAGCAAAAATCATTTTGGCGTGAAATCTAAGTAATGGCACTTCATTTATGAAACTGTTTATGTAACTTCATTAGAAATATATGAACGTTTCATAATGCTGGATTCAGCAATACTAAATTGTATATCAGACAAAAAGGCATCATGTGCTTCAACGGAATGAAAAGCAAAGAGGTAGGCAACATTTTGAAAAAAGTCATGTAAATAAAAAAAGATTAAAGTAAAATACTTCTTGTATGGAAGGGACTGTAATAAGCAACTTACAGTGTAAATATTTATTATGAATTATATTTAGGAGCAGCACATGTACATGAATAAGTTAATGATTGTCTCCCTGAGTAAAGAGCTTTTCCCATGGACTGTTGTGTTGTGAAAATATCAGCTGCTGTTTTTGCAACAGTAAACAACTAGAGGTATTCAAACCACCACACAAAGCACTTGTGGTGTAACAGCATCATACGCTTTTCACTTCCCCCTGGCCAATGTGCAGCGTACAAAGCTTCCATTATCTGGGAATGTTGTCACAGGCTCAGATGCCTCTGGATCAGGAGAGGATGTTTCATCACTATAAAAGAAGATTCTTCACTCCGGAGCCGCGAAAACTGTGTTAAAGTAGTCATTGTGTTACGTATAAATGGGAATTGAGCCTATATAAAACCTTACATTTCTCACTCCTGCAGTCAGCAGTTATTCACGCAATCTCGGCCCTGTTCAAACACTTGATAGACGTTGATGAGGGGGAACATGGTGAGGGCTCCGATCAGTGAGCCGGCCTGGATGGAGATGCCGCACCACAGCAGGGCCGAGTGACCCGCCTCGTGAAGCAAAGTCCCGATTGCCACCTTCACATAGGAGAGGAGGCCGGTGAAAACAATCCAGGAGATGACCTGTAGGGGGCACAAGCAAGCAGCTGGAATCAGTGGTGGACATGAACAGGGAGGTAAAACAGACAGGCTTTAGATCAGATCTAATATGAGAACTGGAATCCTTTTTGCTCAATCCTGATAGGTTCAAGAAAATGTGTGATACCCTGCGGTTGTTGTAGGAGTTTAACACACTCCAAATTATGAAAAAAAAATTCACCCATTTGACAACACATGCAAAGCAAGACAACCGAAACGTGCAGCAAGAAGCAGAAGCATGCAATTTCACAAGGAAACAAAAAAAGTGATGACCTTGCTCACATGACTTGGATGTCTTCCCACCAAAAAAAACCCTTTAATTTTCCAACAAAACTAACAGATAAAACACGTAGTAGTCACTGAGTGATTAGAGTAATCATTGAGTGTCCTCTTGAAACAGTTTCCATGGTTGTGTGTTACTTGCTACTTGCAGCTATGTGCGCCTTTTTTTGCAGTCAACTTGTTACATACAGAAATCTTTTATGTATGTAGCAATAAAAAAACACAACTTTGGCAGTCAAAACATGTGTTCATTTCCAACTGCTAAATTAGAAGCTGATGAACAAAACAGTTTTCAGTGTGTGTGTAAGTGTTTAAGTTTTTACTTTCCTTCAGACTAAAATGTGTAAAAAAAACTGCATTTATCCCCGCTCACCACTAAAGCCCCTCCTGCAGAGTTTTCCCGGAGTGGAGGACAGGGGCTGATTGCTGCCAACGCCATGAGATATGAAGCAAACGCAATCCCCCCGAAAGACAGGAAGCTGAGACCAGTGGAGGACCTGGAAAACAAACATGGGGTTAATCAAAACACTGTACCTGAATATTTAAAAAAAATCAAGTCCCAACTTTGTAATTAATAGATGTATTTTCTCACCTTAAAACAACAAACATTGCTACAAAGCAGGCCAGGGGGTTGGCTATGTTGCCGAGGACGACAGAGAGGTGAAAGGTCATGGTCCCGTAAGGCAAGCAGGTGAAGCTCTGCACAGAGGGCAGCACGCCGTTGGTGAGGGCGTTTGAGATGGCGAGCAGAGACAGCAAGTAGATGTTCCTCTTTGTCCAAAATGTCTGTGGCACTTCCTCAATCTGCACCAGCTCCTCAGACACCTGTGTCCCTCCGTTCTGTAGCAGGTCAGATTCCACTCCGTTTTTCACCGGTGCTGCATTTTCTGACTCCAGTGCAGGTGCATCTTCCTGTGACTTTACCTGTCTTCGCATTAAAGCCTGGAAACTCAGAGCTGAGATTGACAGCATGACAAACAAGGACCAGAAGAAGTTCTGTGCAGGAAAGTTCTCTTTTAAATATTCTGGATGCACTGTGCCATTCACAGTTTTACACTCCAGCTTGCCAACGCCTTGCCCTAAAGCCACAACACAAGGGACCAAGGCGCTGAGGCCCTGACCGATGAAGAACGTACGAATATACTGTTGAGGGTAACTAAACATGAAAGGCAGGAAGGTGACGTTGGACGTGCAGCAAACAAAAGACAGCAGAAAGGTGAAGAGCAGGAAAGGCAGCGACCTTTCTTCTCCAGCTATTGTGAGGGTGTGTGACCAGAAGACAGCCAGAAGAGCGGAGGACACCACGGCCAGCGCCTGGATGCAGTGGATGATGATGCGTTCGTTTAAACGTCCCGGAGCACAGTGGTGAGTGATGGTCACTGCTACTGGACCAATGTTCCCAAATGCTATCAGCACTGAGATATAGGCAGGCAGATTCCAGCCTGAAAGCAGATACAATTATCATTTAGGGCAATGAGGAATAGGTTTATATTCTTGTATGTTACAATACATCGAAATCGATCGAAAATGGGAGCTACGAAAAACACAAACTTGAACTTCTCTTTTCCATGAAAAAGTACTTATTTTAAATCACTCATGCAGCTGTTTTTTTAGGCATCTACTTCTTTTGTTACATTGCTACTTAATATAAGTTAAGATTTCCAGTAGTTACCATACATGAACACACTAAAATGTAGCTTGCAAGACACATAAAATAAGATGTGAGGAAGTATTCCGATATTTTACTAAAGTAAAAAGGTAAGAATAAAAAACACAACGTTACAAGTAAAAGTTTGTAAGTAAAATCTCATATAAAGTATACAATTCGCAACATCAACATTAATTCAAGGCAACAGAAGGACCTCTGTGTTATTGAACATATGATTGTATTGTTATAAGGTATAGTTTACTGTGTAGCTGGAATATGGATAAAGATTTACAATGATTCTGTTTCTTATTATTTATTAATTGATATTGTTATACCCGTAGCTATGCTGTGTTCAACACAGTTACATTTAATTATTATTAATACTGCATCACACGAGTACATGAATGACTGAATGAAATAAAATGCTAGCTGTGGTCGTTTGGTACACGCTAACTTCTCAGGTTTGTACCAAAGTCCCACTGAAGCCAAAGATAATGAATGATAAAGCAAAGTGTCAACATTATATGACTTTATTCATTGATAAGGGCTCAATTGTGATAGACCAAAGGTCAGGTAAGGTAAGTTGCATCACTGACCTTCGGGCAGCACGTTGACTACCACCGGGAGCTCGACCCACAGACTGTTGACAGAAATCCAGGACCCCATGGCGAACAGAGCCACAAGCCCGTGGGTCACCGGCTCACTGCTCCACCAGCTGCCGGACATGGTGCTGCGGACTGCGGATATAATAACAAACAAAAGGCTGGTACCACGTTTTACCGGCTTGTTTAGGCTGAACAACGACACCGTTTGTTCTTCACACACTGCTCGGACCTGAAGAATGGTGGACACTTACGCAAAGTTCCCGCCCCTTCAGTTGCCTTCCCGTGCGCCTCGTAAATTCAACTTTCAGTACAAGACTCTAAATTAGTTATTATGTAGATCAGCCTATTTAAGAATAATTGAACGTTATTGTATTATTATAAAGATGCATTACTGTGATCATCAGCATTATACACTGCTGGTCAATAGTATATTTTCCATTAATAATCTAAAGTTGCAAATGAACTTTAAGTGACTTAAGATATCCAGTCTAAGTAGTGGAGTAAAAAGTACAATATGATCTAAAATGAAGTAGAGAAGGAGCATAATTGTTTCAAAAGTAGCAGGATACAATATAAATATTGTAAAATTAAGTAAAATAGACCTATAAAGACCTACAACATGTGAACTCGTTAATGTACCCCCATTTCTCCAATGGTTACAAACGTCTGGTTAACTGTATTTAATTGCCATTCCAAACATTTATTCCGCATTCTTACCAGTGTCCAGCTATTTCCATGGACTATCCTTTTATCTGTATACTGGCTGTTAGACAGAAAAAGAGGCACTCAACTTAACTTGAAAGAATTATAAGTTTATACAGCGTCTTTATTTGTTGTTGTTGCCATAGTAACTGCGTTATTTAACATTTCAGTTTCCCTAGAAAATTGAAGGCACCATCGTCAAAGAAACCATTCCTAGACCACCGGTTGGATGAAACTGGCTGGTGCGTTCGTTTTCTCCTCCGCTGACAACTGATACGGGCGGCTCAATCAAAATCAAGGTTTTTCCTTAAAAATGTTACACTTGAGGACTTTCTTTTGACAATTCGTTGGTGACTATGATTTATGCACGAATTGGTTGTAAATATTTGTGTGCTGTATATGGGGATATATTATTATATCATTACAAGGTTTGGGGACTCCATCATCTTCTCTTGGAGACATAGTGGGTAAGGTTCATTTTTTTTCAAGTATACTTGGAAAAATAAATGCATTAAGGCTTTGACATCTGGCACAGTGAACCCTCTTTCAGTGCTGCCTTTCTGTAATCTTGAGCCCCTCCCAGTCAAGGCTTTTATATGCATGAACTCATTGACATTGCTGATGCCTTTAATGCAAACACTAATACCCTTCAAATCTGAGAAAAACACGATATTAAGGGACCTAATTCCAGGGAGACGATGTGAAATAGAGCTAAACATAAGCTTAAATCTCTACAGGCAGTAAATAACAAACTATGCACTAAGGCGTTGTTTATTTCATTAGTGGTTTATACAACATATTTTAAGTCAGCAGTTATCAACTGACCTCATAATCACAATGCATAATCATGTATTAAAAGGTTTCCCCCAGTAACTGAAAAAGTTACCTTTCAAGAAAGGCTGGTTACAAAACAGCACCGTACCAATTATACAACTATATGCACATGATAATCTACAAGAATCAAACCTTATATTTTTAAATAAAGGCAGTTGAAGTACAGTAAGTAACACACATGACAGCTGCAATAGATATATACAGAATCATACAATAAAAAGGATAAAGGTCATTGTTTATATTTTTGATTAGTTTGCAAATGTAAAATCATAAGAGAGTGACAATTATTCTCTTTTCTCCAAAACCACACTTTTTTTTCAGACGCCATGAAAATTCTCATGTGCTGTTGTCACATCCCATCCAGTAGCAGCATTAGGTTGAACCACAGCCTTTGTCTTTGTTTTTTTAGGGGCCCAAACAAGCGAGTAACCAGGTTTAACACGAGGAAGTGCAAGCTTCAGCTTCAACACCATTTGTGTGGTGTTGCTGAAAGTACCACCCAAGTTTTGGTCTGTGTTGTCCAAAACCATTTTCTGGTACATTATCTCACAACGGATTCCTTCCCGTTTCTCATCCCTCGTTTTTCCGTCAAAGCGCAGCATCATTTTGTCGACATCCTGCTGTGTCTTGCATGGCCCTCCGTTTCTTTTCACTTTAGCTACAATGTAATCCCTATCGTTGTTCTCCACTCGCTCTTCCTGTACTTTTTTTACTTTCTTAATCTTGGGACTGTCGGCATCATTTTGGCCACTTCTTTGCCAACTGGAAGATTCATCGGAGCTGCTGTCAGAGGAACCGGATTGGTCATCATCTTCCTGAAGGTTCTTCTTTAATGAGCGTTTGGAAGACTTGTCCGGTTTTTTCTTCTTGATGGGACTTTCTTCTGCAGTGCTGAAAGGATATTTCGCCATCAAGGCGGAAAATGTGCAACTTTCCAGTTGTGAGATCAGATCTGGTGAAGGGATTTGACCAAACGTTCCTCCTGGCAGGAAATCCTTCAGGTGTTCCTCAGTGACAGCAGCAATCACCTTCACTATCCTTTTCAGGCAAGCTCTGATAAGGTCCCTATTAGTGTGCCACTGGCCACAGAAATGAAACACTCCATCAAAGGTTTTCTCCTGCGATGGGTACTGCAGAAAAACATTTGTCTCAGCTTCAGGTTCTAGCAGTGTTGAAGGATCTTTGGACCAATCGAGGAACTTCTGGTACAGGAAGAGTATGTACTGGCAGAAGAGGGAGTAATCTCCGCTGCTATTCAGGAGCTGCCAGTAAGGACCGAGGACTTTGCAGTAAACAATGGCCAGGACACACACAAAGCTCTGAATCACAGAGTCATTAGCATCAGCAGCAACGCACTCCAGAATAATGTTTGTGTCGTTTGTCATTGCAAGCAAATCAGAAAAGAACAGAGCCGTCTCTTTGTGATGGTGGATAAGACCCGCTGCAGCTTCGAAGTAGTTCTGGAATCGTTTTGATGGATTTACTTCAATTCTGGAGGGGTTTTTCTTTTCTTCGCAAAAAGCTACCCAGTGTTTCCTGTAGGTTTTCATGCCAGGGTTGGTTGTATTTAGGATATCACAAGCCATGTGGATGTAGCGTGAAGTGGCACTTTCAGACAAATTCACAAAGCTCTTGAATTTTGAAAGTCTGTCCCGGCCTAGTTTCTCTCCGGTTGATAGAATGATCTCTTTCTCAAAGGCCATGATCTGCTGCTCCACAGCATCTTGCAAGTCAACAAGGAAATTGGCATTGTAGTTTAAAAACACAACGGGGTAAACAAGTGAAGGCTCTCCACAAAGTGTGTCTAGTTTTTGCTCAAACTCTGCCATGGCTCGATGCTCCTTGCATGTCAGAGCATACTGATTTTTGAGGAGATCCAAGCCAACTTGCTTGCATGCTTCGGTTTTCCCACCGTACATTTTGGATAGCTTTTGGACAGACAGCATTGCAATGTCAAGCAGAGTCGAGGTATCTTGTTTGTTATCTGACGTTTCTTCTCCACTGTTGGACTCTTCCAAATCCTCATCACTGTCATCGTTTACAGAGGAGTCTTCTTTCACAATTATTTTCTTTACGTCTCTTCTCATGTTAGATTCCTCCCCTTCCATGATTTCATAGCTCTCGTATTCCTCCTTGATTATAACTTTTTCAAATTGGATGGCGTCGTCTTTTCTCATGCGCTTCTTCACAGTCACTTTGGGCATTTTCTTACGCACCAGTTCAAATGGACTTTGAAGCAGATTTTCCATCGCTGCATTCCTCCTGTGACTCCTTGTTTCATAATTGCGGTAATGCAGTTTTAACTTCTTTATCTTAGGTCTAAGGACTTTATAGACCTTTTGAAAATCCCCTTTCTTACAAAATTCAGGGTTGAAGTTTCTAAGCCAAGTCACTATAACAACTGGTGCAAGTTTCTCCCTGCTGACAAAGTTGCTCAACTCGAGAATCAGCCCATTAGTGACTTCTATTGACTGTGCTCGCTCACTAAAATCCCTAATTTCCAAAAGATGTTGCCGTTCAACTCCAATGCTGTCACATATTGGGCCAATAAAGTTAAAGTTGACGTCTGAATCAAGAAAGATTTGCCTTGCATCACTTCCCAGACTCAACGTGGTTGCGATGCCTCTTTCCACCAAACAACGAAAGTTAGTTGACCAATGACTCGGGAAGATTTTCATTAGCCAAGATACGATGGCAATCCATGGAAAATTATTGTCCTCTGTCAGAAGTCCTACTTGAATTAAAAGTCTGTTCTTGCATGGTGCACTTTCAAGCTCCAACCCTTCTCCTGATTGAGGACCAATGAAGTCTGCAACAAGCTTCCAATAGTACTCATCTCCTGAAAAACAGACAAATTGGCAAGTGAGCAGAAAAGTACAAAATCTAGGATTTTAATGGATTTAATTAATTTGCGCTTTCTGAAAAATCCCAATTTTAAACCACTGAAGATGGAAACATTCTGAAAGGTTGTAATGCTATAAATATAAAATAATTCCAGAAAACTGTTCCCAAAGACTTGCAGTATATAGTGAATTTCATCATATCGTATCTTGATAACAATTTAACTACAAGTTGGGCTTACTCACGTTAAAAGCATGGTTAAAGTGTTAGACTTACTCAGATTAGCTTCTGTTACTGCCTCTTTACCACCAAGGGAGAAATCTTGGACATCCTCCATTGTGTGCTGTCTGAAAAGAGTCACCGTTCAAAAAAGAAAAAGGGGGCATCGTCATCATTCAGAAGCATAACCACACCAAGAAAAGGGGATGTCCATGTGTTACAATACTCGAAGTCTTGGTAAATACCCGGGTGTGTAAAACCTTAAGTCCACAATCATTTTTGTAACTATGGCTGTTTCCATGTATTTTAGATAAGGATTGTTTTTTTTTTATCAGTTTGTCACATCTTTTTTCAATCCCGAAAAGCAAAGAAAACCATCCTGGAAACTACTACCAGTACAAATATAAAACAATAATGCTGTAAGACGGCATCATAGCATTAGTAAGAATAAGATTAACTTTGAAGGTTACAGTTCTTATAGTCTGTTCTCCTGAATGAGCAATAGGTGAAACTACACAGAAAAATCATACTTTCAGTGATGTTGTGGAGAAAGCAGAAGAATGCCTCCCCCTGGCAGTAGCATGCACAATAACACTATACTGAAGTTCTGTAGGAAAAGTCACTCATTACCTTGCCGGAAAAAAGAACAAGCTAAGTTGTAAACTTTTTCCAACATTTATCTTTTACGTTAATGATGCTACATTTTATCTAAAGATTGTAATAGTTTGTACCAAAAAGTACATTTATATTATGTTGTAGAATGTTTCTCAAATCTTGATCTACACTCATTGATATAAAGTGGAAAAATATTAAACATCATAATTACAACAAATTACAGTGAAACAGACATCAGCGTCCAAACATTAGGCAATAACCTGTTTACATTTTTTTGCGCAGGGCCATTGTATTAGACAATATATTTGTTTAGAATGGTATACCTTATCAACAGGAAAATAAGTATACATCTGTTTATTATGAGCCACTAGTTATGGGGTCTTATCCACTCAGGGAGTCCCTCGCCTTGACCAGTACACCTAGAGAGCCTTTTTAGCTGGGAGCACATACATTTTGCTTATGCAAAAAATAATATAAAAGGACAACACTAGACAATTTCCATGATTAATTGTAAAAATAAACTTTAACTAAAAAAGCATTAACACTCAACTTGCAAATGAGGGCTAGCTCATAAAATAGCTCTGCATGCTAATGTTAGCATTGTTGTGAGCAACTTGCTAGCGTTAGCACCAACTTTATGTACAGGAAATGTAGCATAATATACTGCAATAAATCTTGAATGATACCAGAGAATAAGACCTTTTTGCGTATTATAGCATTTACAAGTAATTTCAAATTGACAAGTATCAGTAAAAGTCGTTCTAAAGTATTAGTTCTTACCCCAAAACAACACCACCGTGCTTTTCTGAACCTCAGTACACAGCGTGAGGGAGTCAAAACATGGACACCAGGATGGCCAATGATTGGATAGCTTTACAAAGGCGGGCTATACTTGAGGTCTCCACCAATCACAGGAACGATGGGAAATGCATTGTGGGTATACTACAGAAGATGGAAGTAGCCGGTTGCCAGCGGTGTTGGTGAACCAGCAGCAGGTATTGCAAAAATAGCAACGAATTCATTTGTACTTTTTTCTGTTGTGTGTGTGTTCATATCGTTTGTTGTCAACGCAGTTGCACATGTTGTTCCACCTTTCCGCTACGTTATGAGCCACCGTGCAGGTGGCTCGTCAACTTCCTAGATAGTTGCAACAGTAACGTTAGCTCATTACATTATGAGCTGGTATGATTAATTTAGCTAGCTAACAAATCAACGTTGCAATGTGCTCTTATAAGTAAATGCTTAATTAGTATTTAGCACCATACAGAACGCTGTTGTTTTTTTTATTTTATTTTTGCAGTCTTCTCTTTTATCACTTCATAGACATAGTTTAGATGTGACTAGCTTGACTAGCTTCCGTTTACAAACAATCGAGGATGCGGACCCACATTGACACATTTATGAAATAAGTCTGTTAGTTACACGTTACATTTCCATGGATTCCTGCTGTTTCCTTGATCAATATTGCAGCAGCACTGTTTAAAAACAAAAGATACCATTCACCCACATAACTTTGCTCGTCGATTTTACGAAACTCCCATAGTGTATATTAATAATACAATATTACAGATACTTGAGCAATGCAACATGATTGGAACCCAAAAGCATAACATAGAAAAATGTAATAGCCTTATTTTCCAATAATGTGTACACATACAAGGAATTTGACTGGACATCTTTTTTACATTACTCTTTATGTACTTGCACAAAAATAGACATAACATTCAGGAACAAGGACAACAAAGGTTAAGGTCAGACAGGACTATTATGTAGACAAGTATGCGAACAAATTGTTTAATAACAGTAGCCTATATATAAATATAAAAGCACAAATGACCAACACTAAAATAAAAGTGTTCTAAATTAAACAAATCGCTCAACGGAGTAAATGAAGAATCATTATTTACAGTATGTGTGCATGTCCATATAATGTATTTGTTTAAAGCATGTAGGATTTAGATGACACTATATGCAGGATTCTGCTCTATTGTATGATCCCATTTAGCTGACACACTATTACATTAGCATAAGCTTGATGTATTAAGAAAGTTGTAAAACAAGTAAATAACTAGATATGATTGCAATCTCACAAGTTACTCTGGATTTACATCCATTCACTGTGCTGCATGTCTTACCATTCTGTACATCATTCTTATCTACAATAAATCACCCACACAGATACAGACTAATCTTATTTTTTTTCTTTTTTTCAGAAGCCGATATGTTACTTCTCAGCCACTGTCTGGTCATTTGACAAAAGCTTCTGATAAAGACTAATTATTAGTACACGATGGAAGCAGAGGCTCCAACCCACAGTGAAAGAAGTGAAGACACCACACCGAGCACATCAAGTACATCAGGTCAAGGAGAAGACGGACCAAAGACCAAGAAGGCATCTCTGAAGAGGACCACTAGTAAACCTACAAATGCAAAGGCCAAGAAGCGTAAAAAGGCCAGAGTCTCCCGGCCTGTCCCGCTGGGCTACACCGTGCATCAAGGGGAGGATATGCTTCTGGTCATATCCAGTTCCACTTCTCAGTACGACGGCTCGGCTTGGACCCCCCAAAAGAAGGGAAGCAAAAAAAAGAAGCTGACTAAAGGAAAAGGAAAAGCTAGTCAGATTAAGAAAAAAACGACAGTCCGTCCCAAACCTAAAGTGGCAAATAATCCTGTTGTGAAGGAAAAAGAGGACACTAATCTGTTTGTACCACAGAAAACAACAGACCACAGATGGGGTCAGAGTCTCCCTGAGGAGGTGCTAGTCAGTATTTTTCAGATGGTGGTGGTCCAGGATGGCGCTGTACCATTTCTATGCAGGTAATAAACACATATTTGATTTGATGTAGCTTAGCTTAGTGACTACTCAAATATCTCGAATGTATACTAAGATTCGATGAGGATATAGCTTATCGAGCAGATCATTTAACACAAAATTATCCTTGTCTACTTTAATTGGAATGCTATAATGGGATGATCAAATGGCTTTTAAAAATGCTGTCGTCCAAATCTATAACTCCAAAATTGTTGTTTAAATTGAGAAAATAAATAAATTAGGATTGCCATCATTATTTACATAATTGTTGAAATGACAGATTATCACATCATTTAAGATTTGATCCATTTAATGTCACATTTAATCACAATTTCAAAGAGCTACATGTGAAATATTATTATAGGCCTGAACAGGCAATTGTGTTATTATACAGTATACAATTCCACATGTATTCAATAAAATACCATAGAAAAAAAAACATCAAATGCTTATGGATTTGGGGCAAAAAAACTGGACAATGCAGTTTGACTTTTTTGATTTTAATGCAATGATGGACTGATATATATATATATATATATATAATATAATACTGAGTACTTACGTTGTTGTTGCTGCTGGACAATTCTGTTTGATGTAATGGTGGTTGCCTAGTCATACTTTTATGTATGTAATGCATGTTTTGCTGTTCCGTTTATCATTATTGTTTATTTCAGACCAAACTAACTTTTCTTCTGCTGTTCTGGTTCAGGGTGGGACGAGTTTGTCGTTTGTGGAACGCTGCTGCCTCCAGTCCGGTCCTGTGGCGTAAAGTTACTGTGGGTCACTGCTGGATTGCACCAGGGAAAACCCAGCTACCTAAAACTGAGATGAAGATTAAGGAGACTTTTGACTGGATGGCACAGAACAGGTCTGCATTTGTAGTGACTATAAACTGTTATTTAGTTTGTGCTTGTAGGTCTTGTATTTTTCGATATGTTTTTAAAGAAATTATAAAATGTAGTCGTTGTTCTTTAGATTCTCTCAGCTACGAAACTTCTCTCTCTGTCACTGGAAAAAGAATGTCACCTATGCAGTGGAGGTAAGTCATCAACACTAGATATCTGTCTTTTATGTCATAAGCTTCTTAACTGCAAAGATTATTCAATAAACCAATCAGGTGAGAAATCAACCAGGCTTCTATTTTGATACTTATTTAATTGTTTCTGTCACTTTTTATCTAAATACTTGCTGTTTTTAGTGTCTTAAATGTGGTTCTATTTTTGTCATATATCCAAAAAGCTAAAGATTATTTTTGAGTGTTTGAATATCTACTACATTACCTTGGGCACAGGAATATTATAGTCTGACATTTTAAAAACAAAATGTCAATTTTGAAAATAATCATCAGGTGCGTCAATTATAGAAGTAATTGTTAACCGAATCCAATAAACTGTATTTGAATAGTCTGATAATTCATAGGATGCCGTCTTTATCATCGCATGTTGTATTTACCCTATGTTTTTCTGCTCAATGAAGGTTGTGTCGCAGTTTTGCCCCCACCTCCGCTCCCTCAAGATCTCCTACTGTACAGGCCTGGCAGCGACAGCCTTCCACAGCCTCGGTCTGCACAGCCAGTCTCTGCAGGGCATAGATCTGCAGTACTCAGAGGTATGTCCAGGACCAGCTCAGCAGTTGAATTAGTTTCACTGTAAAAAGAACATGTTAGTGGTGGATGCATCCTAGAATGTATTAGATGTTGTCATCTTTAAAAGCACCATTAACCCCATAGTCAAAAATACACATTTTAACACTTACTTGTAGTTCTTTTTGTCAGTCAAGATTGTTTTGCTGAGTGGCCATGTTGAGATATCGGCATTTGAGATGGATTTCTTATATTGGAACACGATGTCACTTGGCACCAAATAAATACATTTGAAGAACTAAACGGCAATGTTTCTTTCCAGATTACCTGGTAACTCAATATTTAACAGACCTTGTTGTGAGAGCAGTTAAATCAATTTTGCATTACAATAAAATATCCAACAATTAGGCTGCAATCATACCACTCGTCAGAATGTAAGACGTGAGTTTGGGCTGCAACAGTGAGGACGGCAGGGGGATGCTGGAAAAAGCAGCAGAGAGAGAAGATAAAACTAAGCTAAACACCGCCCTCCCTGGCAGCGCTGACAAATCACATTACTTGCGATCAATGAGGATCTCATAGGTTTACCAAATGAGTCACCCTCAATACTGCTGTACAACCCTGTGCTAACCATAACAATGCCTGATTTAGTTTGAATGCAACTGTAGACATTTATGAAAGTGTACTTACAGGACCGAGTGAAATATGAAAAACACAAGACTTCAAATGATGTATGGTAATTGTCCAATTACCAATTCCCACCACCTGCTTGGTATTACATTTCTAAATAAACCTTTTTTTGTTGTAGTTTCAGGTTGAGGGGCTCCTGGAGTATCTTGAAAATCATGGGAGCCAGATCAAGCAGATTCTGTTCACTCATGGAATAAAGAATGACAGACTTCTGTCAGCGATCACCGTAAGTCACACATAGCCCTCCAGCTATGTTGTTTTAGTGTATGCAATACACATAGACCTGAAGCCATGGAGAGCAGATGCACTTGTTACTCTCAACATATTGGATTTGTTATTTCAGAAGGGGAGCTGTCCTGATTTGGAGTTGTTGGAGGTCAACACAAAGCTAGACAGTAAAGATTGTGAACTTCCTGTTTTCATCCACGCACTACAGATGGCATGCCCTAAACTCAAGGTAAGAAAATAACCTAAAGCAGTTTTGGACTGCTGGTCAGACAATACACAAACCGTCACTATTTTATGACATTTTAAAATCCACATGATTTATGGAGGAAATAATCGGCTGATTAATCCATTGGAATAATTGTTATTTGCAAGTTCAGTTTCACATTTTAGCCGCTTGTTAGCGATAAATGTTTCACTCTCCTTGCTACCTGCCACTGAACAATAAATGAGTATTACATTACATTACATTAGTATACCATATGTGTTTACATTGTTTACCCATGAAACTTGCACTTTTATTGTAATTCCTCTCAGACCTTCCGGATGCTGAATGTGAGGCCCCTGCATAAGACGATGCGTAATAGTGCAGATTCAACATTAGGCTTCCCGTTACTGGAGGAGCTGTGTATCGCTACCACCTCTTATTCCTACATGACTGATAGAGATTTGTGGGACATCCTGTTTGGCTCCACCAGGCTGCGGGTGCTGGACCTGCGAGGCTGTTCACGAATCACACCATCCGGTCTCTCATCACTACCTTGTCTTGGTACGCTTAACTCACGTGATACATATTTAGTTTATTTGTTGATTTGGCGTTAGAAAAAGCTCTTTATTGTTCTCATACTACCTGTGCTGCAGCACCTCTTTTCACCCTCTGTCTGAAACCAGAGCCCAGTCTGCTCTGATTGGTTAGCTGGCCGGCTCTGTTGTGATTGGTCAACCGCTTAGAGATGTCCCGCCTCTTAGCTTATCAAGTACAATGTGTTAGCACATATATATATATATATATATAACACACTACACGAACATAATAACCCCAAAAGCTTTAAGCAAGATTTATAATGGGAACTAATTATGATAGGCTGGTCTTTTCATATGAAATCCACAATGACTTGAACTATTATTGATGAGATGAAATACTTACCTGTGATTGCCCCTTTTTTATACTTATCTTTAAGCACATTTACAAAGGAATGTTTATTATTTTGAAGTTCCTAATAAAATAGCCTGCTGTGTTCTTAATATCAGATCTGAGTGTCATTAAAAACCCAATTTATTCATTAATACTCCTTTATTTTTGCTGTGATTTGGCAGAACTGGAGTGTCTGTTCTGGGGACAGTATTTCTGCAGCAATGTTGGGTTATCATCACCGAAGAAGGAGCTTCACATGGTCACCCAGAAATGGAGTCGAACACTGCAACAGCTTGACATTGCAAATCAGCTCTTCTCCGAGGAGGACCTGGAGATAGCCATGAGTCACCTTGCTCAGGCCTCAGAGGCAGATACCCTCCATTCACTGAACCTGAGTGGGACCAGGATCACACCACCTGCCCTCAGGTACTTAATGTATAGTTTTTCTTGACTCTACCAGTCCCATTAATCAAATAAACGTTTGACAATTACATCATCAGAACTGATCATGAATCCAGCATGACATTTGTATATCTTGAGTATTGCATATTTAGCATTTTCATTATCTTTCCAAGGGTTTCACAAAAAATAAATTGGTGTCTTTGCTTTATTTTGCAGGCCAGTCGTCGGCCAAACGACGGCTCTTAGCTACCTTAACCTTTCATCCTGCCGCTATCTTCCAAGAGGAATAAAGAGAATTTACCGTGGCCAAGAAGACATTCGCCAGCTGCTGGACAAACTGTAGTGGTTGTCACATTTATTCGGGTTTCAAAAATCAGAATCCGAAAGGCTTATTTCAATGTCTTAAAAACACACTTCCTCATGGATTGTTTTTTAAGGAATGTCGTCAATAACTGTTTGATATTAAATATAAAACTTTAACATGTCACTTTAAAGTTTGTAATATTGTCCTTCCACTAGACTAGAGGTGCTGCACTTTTAAGCTTAATTTACAGAATGACCAAATGCTTTCTTTCTGCATTCATACATTTGTTACGGATATACATTTAAGTGTTTCCAATTGAGAGACATATTTCACACTCTTGTTTGAAATAAAACACATGTTTTTCATTGTATTTGCTTTATTGTTGTTGAACAGAAATGATTATGGGGGATTTAAGAGTTGTCCAACATGTGAGGACTCTTCAATCAGGAAATACATTTAAAGTCTGTTGTTCAATACACATCAACTTCCAAAAATGTCAAGATGTTTTGACAAAATATTTAAAAGACAAAATGTAGTATTTCATTTGTTTAGTTGGTCATATAATGAAACAGTTTCAACAAAACATAATTTACAATAATACAAAAAGAGCAGGGCTGACTTCCAATGAAAGCAAAGTATAACTTAATTAAGAATTAAGTGTTCATCTTTTCGACCTAAATGGTAACATAACTAAGTCTAGCATCTATAGGCGCAGCTTAACTCATATACCCACATCAACATACGATAATACAATTCATAATTCCCACAAATCCAATCCAACTTTATTTATCAAGCACTCTAAAACATCCAGACCCAAGTGCTGTGCAGAAGAATACAAAATCCCCAAAAAGTATTGCAAATCTAAGATGTTATTTCCGAGTGACGGCCATGAATGCAGAAAACAAAGATTTAAAAACAATATGCTGTATTTTAAGTGTTTATCTATGTAAGATCTGTATGTATGTTTTGAGAAATTAGATGATTTCATCGGTTTAATAGAGTTTTACGACCACTAAATTCAACATTTCTCAAAGTTGATTTATTTTGAGGGGGGTTAAGAATGGCTAAATTCCAAAGTGGAGTTGTGTCAATGTCGCTGGTTTTGTGGGTGCTGGTTCAAATAATCTACACTGCACAACAAGCAGTTGTAACTGAAGCATTAAAAGTAACAGTAGTTGGAAAACTACAGTATAAGTGTATTTTTCTCTCGTGTTTCAACATCCTGCATTCTGTTGAGTAAAAATCTAAGAATGCAAGCACAACAGAAAATAAAATGCATGAAGAAAGCTTTGGTTTCATTCACTTTCTCAATGATAGTAAACTGAGGCCTGTAATGGGATCTGTGACACACCTCTCAACCAGCTGAAGATATGTGAGGTTCTCTTGAGTGTTGGGATCAAAGAAGCCCTTGGTGTCATCATCAGGGTCGGACAGGATCTGATTCATTTCTTCATCAAAGTAACCTCTTGTGTATGCCACCTGTACAGGTAATCTGTGACTGTGCACTGGGTCAATTATGCCTCCAGTGGCAATTTGGGCTTCAAGGAGACGAATTCCATGATCTTTCACGATAAGATCTTTTTTCAAGGCTTGGAACAATGAAATTGTGTTTCCAGTGTAGGGATCTTTGTATCCTGTCACTGCCCTTTCTGCTGAAAGCAGTTTGTTTTTCCATTCGCTGCCAACCACTCTTTGAGATACAGCTTCTTCCACTGAAAGTTTCTTGTTTTTCACTGGGTCAATGACAAAGCCAGTGGCAGCTTGAGCCTCAAGTAGAACAAGAGTAGTACCAGGAGTTAGCAGGCCTTTGCTTTTGGCTTCATAGATACTCAGGGTCTCTTTGGTGGACTGCAGGTACACTCCTGCAATGCTGTTAGTTCCCTCTAAGTACTTTCGCACTGAATCCATTTCACTTACTTCTGTCACTGTGACATTTCCAGCTGTAAGATTGTTGTAGAGGTCCTCATTGATGATTTGTGATTCAAGCAACTCACTAGCTGTGACGTCTTTTCTGATTCCATGGAAGCTTTGAACTTCAGTTGTCTTTGTGACTGTAGTCGTGATAGTAGATGTTGTGCTGCCGTCCACT
Organism: Dissostichus eleginoides; assembly: GCA_031216635.1. Taxonomy (NCBI): domain Eukaryota; kingdom Metazoa; phylum Chordata; class Actinopteri; order Perciformes; family Nototheniidae; genus Dissostichus; species Dissostichus eleginoides. The sequence goes on from CM062280.1 coordinate 6,746,712, forward strand.
TGTCTTTCTGGTGGTTGGCACATGACGATTGAGGAGGACGAGGTTGTTGTCGTCTGCGGCTCAATGATTGTCAGTATTATTTTCAGGAAGCGTTCGATTGTGATTGATCCAGACTTGTACTGTTGCACAAGCTCTCTCCTCTTCTCCTCAGTGATGTATTTGGAGTAGAGCAGATCCCACAGAGACACTGTTGTACTTTGGTATTTTCCTCCCGCTTTGGTTGTGGTTGTAGATTTCAAAATGAGTTTTGTTGCCTCATCAACAAAGAAATAAAACTCTCCTTTCTTTGCAATCACCAGTAAGCTAAGGCCTGTAATGGGATCTGTGACACACCTCTCAACCAGCTGAAGATATGTGAGGTTCTCTTGAGTGTTGGGATCAAAGAAGCCCTTGGTGTCATCATCAGGGTCGGACAGGATCTGGTTCATTTCTTCATCAAAGTAACCTCTTGTGTATGCCACCTGTACAGGTACTCTGTGACTGTGCACTGGGTCAATTATGCCTCCAGTGGCAATTTGGGCTTCAAGGAGACGAATTCCATGATCTTTCACGATAAGATCTTTTTTCAAGGCTTGGAACAATGAAATTGTGTTTCCAGTGTAGGGATCTTTGTATCCTGTCACTGCCCTTTCTGCTGAAAGCAGTTTGTTTTTCCATTCGCTGCCAACCACTCTTTGAGATACAGCTTCTTCCACTGAAAGTTTCTTGTTTTTCACTGGGTCAATGACAAAGCCAGTGGCAGCTTGAGCCTCAAGTAGAACAAGAGTAGTACCAGGAGTTAGCAGGCCTTTGCTTTTGGCTTCATAGATACTCAGGGTCTCTTTGGTGGACTGAAGGTACACTCCTGCAATGCTGTTAGTTCCCTCTAAGTACTTTCGCACTGAATCCATTTCACTTACTTCTGTCACTGTGACATTTCCAGCTGTAAGATTGTTGTAGAGGTCCTCATTGATGATTTGTGATTCAAGCAACTCACTAGCTGTGACGTCTTTTCTGATTCCATGGAAGCTTTGAACTTCAGTTGTCTTTGTGACTGTAGTCGTGATAGTAGATGTTGTGCTGCTGTCCACTTGTCTTTCTGGTGGTTGGCACATGACGATTGAGGAGGACGAGGTTGTTGTTGTCTGCGGCTCAATGATTGTCAGTATTATTTTCAGGAAGCGTTCGATTGTGATTGATCCAGACTTGTACTGTTGCACAAGCTCTCTCCTCTTCTCCTCAGTGATGTATTTAGAGTAGAGCAGATCCCACAGAGACACTGTTGTACTTTGGTATTTTCCTCCCGCTTTGGTTGTGGTTGTAGCTTTCAAAATGAGTTTTGTTGCCTCATCAACAAAGAAATAAAACTCTCCTTTCTTTGCAATCACCAGTAAGCTAAGGCCTGTAATGGGATCTGTGACACACCTCTCAACCAGCTGAAGATATGTGAGGTTCTCTTGAGTGTTGGGATCAAGAAGCCCTTGGTGTCATCATCAGGGTCGGACAGGATCTGATTCATTTCTTCATCAAAGTAACCCCTTGTGTATGCCACCTGTACAGGTACTCTGTGACTGTGCACTGGGTCAATTATGCCTCCAGTGGCAATTTGGGCTTCAAGGAGACGAATTCCATGATCTTTCACAATAAGATCTTTTTTCAAGGCTTGGAACAAGGAGATTGTGTTTCCAGTGTAGGGATCTTTGTATCCTGTCACTGCCCTTTCTGCTGAAAGCAGTTTGTTTTTCCATTCGCTGCCAACCACTCTTTGAGATACAGCTTCTTCCACTGAAAGTTTCTTGTTTTTCACTGGGTCAATGACAAAGCCAGTGGCAGCTTGAGCCTCAAGTAGAACAAGAGTGGTACCAGGAGTTAGCAGGCCTTTGCTTTGGCTTCATAGATACTCAGGGTCTCTTTGGTGGACTGCAGGTACACTCCTGCAATGCTGTTAGTTCCCTCTAAGTACTTTCGCACTGAATCCATTTCACTTACTTCTGTCACTGTGACATTTCCAGCTGTAAGATTGTTGTAGAGGTCCTCATTGATGATTTGTGATTCAAGCAACTCACTAGCTGTGACGTCTTTTCTGATTCCATGGAAGCTTTGAACTTCACTTGTCTTTGTGACTGTAGTCGTGATAGTAGATTTTGTGCTGCCGTCCACTTGTCTTTCTGGTGGTTGGCACATGACGATTGAGGAGGACGAGGTTGTTGTTGTCTGCGGCTCAATGATTGTCAGTATTATTTTCAGGAAGCGTTCGATTGTGATTGATCCAGACTTGTACTGTTGCACAAGCTCTCTCCTCTTCTCCTCGGTGATGTATTTGGAGTAGAGCAGATCCCACAGAGACACTGTTGTACTTTGGTATTTTCCTCCCGCTTTGGTTGTGGTTGTAGCTTTCAAAATGAGTTTTGTTGCCTCATCAACAAAGAAATAAACCTCTCCTTTCTTTGCAATCACCAGTAAGCTAAGGCCTGTAATGGGATCTGTGACACACCTCTCAACCAGCTGAAGATATGTGAGGTTCTCTTGAGTGTTGGGATCAAAGAAGCCCTTGGTGTCATCATCAGGGTCGGACAGGATCTGATTCATTTCTTCATCAAAGTAACCCTTGTGTATGCCACCTGTACAGGTACTCTGTGACTGTGCACTGGGTCAATTATGCCTCCAGTGGCAATTTGGGCTTCAAGAGAGCGAATTCCATGATCTTTCACAATAAGATCTTTTTTCAAGGCTTGGAACAATGAAATTGTGTTTCCAGTGTAGGGATCTTTGTATCCTGTCACTGCCCTTTCTGCTGAAAGCAGTTTGTTTTTCCATTCGCTGCCAACCACTCTTTGAGATACAGCTTCTTCCACTGAAAGTTTCTTGTTTTTCACTGGTCAATGACAAAGCCAGTGGCAGCTTGAGCCTCAAGTAGAACAAGAGTGGTACCGAGTTAGCAGGCCTTTGCTTTTGGCTTCATAGATACTCAGGGTCTCTTTGGTGGACTGCAGGTACACTCCTGCAATGCTGTTAGTTCCCTCTAAGTACTTTCGCACTGACCATTTCACTTACTTCTGTCACTGTGACATTTCCAGCTGTAAGATTGTTGTAGAGGTCCTCATTGATGATTTTGTGATTCGCACTCACTAGCTGTGACGTCTTTTCTGATTCCATGGAAGCTTTGAACTTCCAGTTGTCTTTGTGACTGTAGTCGTGATAGTAGTGTTGTGCTGCTGTCCACTTGTCTTTCTGGTGTTGGCACATGACGATTGAGGAGGACGAGGTTGTTGTTGTCTGCGGCACAATGATTGTCAGTATATTTTCAGGAAGCGTTCGATTGTATTGTGATTGATCCAGACTTGTACTGTTGCACAAGCTCTCTCCTCTTCTCTCTCGGTGATGTATTTGAGTAGAGCAGATCCCACAGAGACACTGTTGTACTTTGGTATTTTCCTCCCGCTTTGGTTGTGGTTGTAGCTTTCAAAATGAGTTTTGTTGCCTCATCAACAAAGAAATAAACCTCTCCTTTCTTTGCAATCACCAGTAAGCTAAGGCCTGTAATGGGATCTGTGACACACCTCTCAACCAGCTGAAGATATGTGAGGTTCTCTGAGTGTTGGGATCAAAGAAGCCCTTGGTGTCATCATCAGGGTCGGACAGGATCTGATTCATTTCTTCATCAAAGTAACCCCTTGTGTATGCCACCTGTACAGGTACTCTGTGACTGTGCACTGGGTCAATTATGCCTCCAGTGGCAATTTGGGCTTCAAGGAGACGAATTCCATGATCTTTCACAATAAGATCTTTTTCAAGGCTTGGAACAAGGAGATTGTGTTTCCAGTGTAGGGATCTTTGTATCCTGTCACTGCCCTTTCTGCTGAAAGCAGTTTGTTTTTCCATTCGCTGCAACCACTCTTTGAGATACAGCTTCTTCCACTGAAAGTTTCTTGTTTTTCACTGGGTCAATGACAAAGCCAGTGGCAGCTTGAGCCTCAAGTAGAACAAGAGTGGTACCAGGAGTTAGCAGGCCTTTGCTTTTGGCTTCATAGATACTCAGGGTCTCTTTGGTGGACTGCAGGTACACTCCTGCAATGCTGTTAGTTCCCTCTAAGTACTTCGCACTGAATCCATTTCACTTACTTCTGTCACTGTGACATTTCCAGCTGTAAGATTGTTGTAGAGGTCCTCATTGATGATTTGTGATTCAAGCAACTCACTAGCTGTGACGTCTTTTCTGATTCCATGGAAGCTTTGAACTTCAGTTGTCTTTTGACTGTAGTCGTGATAGTAGATGTTGCTGCCGTCCACTTGTCTTTCTGGTGTTGGCACATGACGATTGAGGAGGACGAGGTTGTTGTTGTCTGCGGCTCAATGATTGTCAGTATTATTTTCAGGAAGCGTTCGATTGTGATTGATCCAGACTTGTACTGTTGCACAAGCTCTCTCCTCTTCTCCTCGGTGATGTATTTGGAGTAGAGCAGATCCCACAGAGACACTGTTGTACTTTGGTTTTCCTCTCCCGCTTTGGTTGTGGTTGTAGCTTTCAAAATGAGTTTTGTTGCCTCATCAACAAAGAAATAAACCTCTCCTTTCTTTGCAATCACCAGTAAGCTAAGGCCTGTAATGGGATCTGTGACACACCTCTCAACCAGCTGAAGATATGTGAGGTTCTCTTGAGTGTTGGGATCAAAGAAGCCCTTGGTGTCATCATCAGGGTCGGACAGGATCTGATTCATTTCTTCACAAAGTAACCTCTTGTGTATGCCACCTGTACAGGTACTCTGTGACTGTGCACTGGGTCAATTATGCCTCCAGTGGCAATTTGGGCTTCAAGAAGACGAATTCCATGATCTTTCACAATAAGATCTTTTTTCAAGGCTTGGAACAATGAAATTGTGTTTCCAGTGTAGGGATCTTTGTATCCTGTCCACTGCCCTTTCTGCTGAAAGCAGTTTGTTTTTCCATTCGCTGCCAACCACTCTTTGATACAGCTTCTTCCACTGAAAGTTTCTTGTTTTTCACTGGGTCAATGACAAAGCCAGTGGCAGCTTGAGCCTCAAGTAGGAACAAGAAGTGGTACCAGGAGTTAGCAGGCCTTTGCTTTTGGCTTCATAGATACTCAGGGTCTCTTTGGTGGACTGCAGGTACACTCCTGCATGCTGTTAGTTCCCTCTAGAGTACTTTCGCACTGAATCCATTTCACTTACTTCTGTCACTGTGACATTTCCAGCTGTAAGATTGTTGTAGAGGTCCTCATTGATGATTTGCGATTCGAGCAACTCACTAGCTGTGACGTCTTTTCTGATTCCATGGAAGCTTTGAACTTCAGTTGTCTTTGTGACTGTAGTCGTGATAGTAGATTTTGTGCTGCTGTCCACTTGTCTTTCTGGTGGTTGGCACATGACGATTGAGGAGGACGAGGTTGTTGTTGTCTGCGGCACAATGATTGTCAGTATTATTTTCAGGAAGTGTTCGATTGTGATTGATCCAGACTTGTACTGTTGCACAAGCTCTCTCCTCTTCTCCTCGGTGATGTATTTGGAGTAGAGCAGATCCCACAGAGACACTGTTGTACTTTGGTATTTTCCTCCCGCTTTGGTTGTGGTTGTAGCTTTCAAAATGAGTTTTGTTGCCTCATCAACAAAGAAATAAACCTCTCCTTTCTTTGCAATCACCAGTAAGCTAAGGCCTGTAATGGGATCTGTGACACACCTCTCAACCAGCTGAAGATATGTGAGGTTCTCTTGAGTGTTGGGATCAAAGAAGCCCTTGGTGTCATCATCAGGGTCGGACAGGATCTGATTCATTTCTTCATCAAAGTAACCCCTTGTGTATGCCACCTGTACAGGTACTCTGTGACTGTGCACTGGGTCAATTATGCCTCCAGTGGCAATTTGGGCTTCAAGGAGACGAATTCCATGATCTTTCACAATAAGATCTTTTTTCAAGGCTTGGAACAAGGAGATTGTGTTTCCAGTGTAGGGATCTTTGTATCCTGTCACTGCCCTTTCTGCTGAAAGCAGTTTGTTTTTCCATTCGCTGCCAACCACTCTTTGAGATACAGCTTCTTCCACTGAAAGTTTCTTGTTTTTCACTGGGTCAATGACAAAGCCAGTGGCAGCTTGAGCCTCAAGTAGAACAAGAGTGGTACCAGGAGTTAGCAGGCCTTTGCTTTTGGCTTCATAGATACTCAGGGTCTCTTTGGTGGACTGCAGGTACACTCCTGCAATGCTGTTAGTTCCCTCTAAGTACTTTCGCACTGAATCCATTTCACTTACTTCTGTCACTGTGACATTTCCAGCTGTAAGATTGTTGTAGAGGTCCTCATTGATGATTTGTGATTCAAGCAACTCACTAGCTGTGACGTCTTTTCTGATTCCATGGAAGCTTTGAACTTCACTTGTCTTTGTGACTGTAGTCGTGATAGTAGATGTTGTGCTGCCGTCCACTTGTCTTTCTGGTGGTTGGCACATGACGATTGAGGAGGACGAGGTTGTTGTTGTCTGCGGCTCAATGATTGTCAGTATTATTTTCAGGAAGCGTTCGATTGTGATTGATCCAGACTTGTACTGTTGCACAAGCTCTCTCCTTTCTCCTCGGTGATGTATTTGGAGTAGAGCAGATCCCACAGAGACACTGTTGTACTTTGGTATTTTCCTCCCGCTTTGGTTGTGGTTGTAGCTTTCAAAATGAGTTTTGTTGCCTCATCAACAAAGAAATAAACCTCTCCTTTCTTTGCAATCACCAGTAAGCTAAGGCCTGTAATGGGATCTGTGACACACCTCTCAACCAGCTGAAGATATGTGAGGTTCTCTTGAGTGTTGGGATCAAAGAAGCCCTTGGTGTCATCATCAGGGTCGGACAGGATCTGATTCATTTCTTCATCAAAGTAACCTCTTGTGTATGCCACCTGTACAGGTACTCTGTGACTGTGCACTGGGTCAATTATGCCTCCAGTGGCAATTTGGGCTTCAAGGAGACGAATTCCATGATCTTTCACAATAAGATCTTTTTTCAAGGCTTGGAACAAGGAGATTGTGTTTCCAGTGTAGGGATCTTTGTATCCTGTCACTGCCCTTTCTGCTGAAAGCAGTTTGTTTTTCCATTCGCTGCCAACCACTCTTTGAGATACAGCTTCTTCCACTGAAAGTTTCTTGTTTTTCACTGGGTCAATGACAAAGCCAGTGGCAGCTTGAGCCTCAAGTAGAACAAGAGTGGTGCCAGGAGTTAGCAGGCCTTTGCTTTTGGCTTCATAGATACTCAGGGTCTCTTTGGGGACTGCAGGTACACTCCTGCAATGCTGTTAGTTCCCTCTAAGTACTTTCGCACTGAATCCATTTCACTTACTTCTGTCACTGTGACATTTCCAGCTGTAAGATTGTTGTAGAGGTCCTCATTGATGATTTGTGATTCGAGCAACTCACTAGCTGTGACGTCTTTTCTGATTCCATGGAAGCTTTGAACTTCAGTTGTCTTTGTGACTGTAGTCGTGATAGTAGATTTTGTGCTGCTGTCCACTTGTCTTTCTGGTGGTTGGCACATGACGATTGAGGAGGACGAGGTTGTTGTTGTCTGCGGCACAATGATTGTCAGTATTATTTTCAGGAAGTGTTCGATTGTGATTGATCCAGACTTGTACTGTTGCACAAGCTCTCTCCTCTTCTCCTCGGTGATGTATTTGGAGTAGAGCAGATCCCACAGAGACACTGTTGTACTTTGGTATTTTGCTCCCGCTTTGGTTGTGGTTGTAGCTTTCAAAATGAGTTTTGTTGCCTCATCAACAAAGAAATAAACCTCTCCTTTCTTTGCAATCACCAGTAAGCTAAGGCCTGTAATGGGATCTGTGACACACCTCTCAACCAGCTGAAGATATGTGAGGTTCTCTTGAGTGTTGGGATCAAAGAAGCCCTTGGTGTCATCATCAGGGTCGGACAGGATCTGATTCATTTCTTCATCAAAGTAACCCCTTGTGTATGCCACCTGTACAGGTACTCTGTGACTGTGCACTGGGTCAATTATGCCTCCAGTGGCAATTTGGGCTTCAAGGAGACGAATTCCATGATCTTTCACAATAAGATCTTTTTCAAGGCTTGGAACAAGGAGATTGTGTTTCCAGTGTAGGGATCTTTGTATCCTGTCACTGCCCTTTCTGCTGAAAGCAGTTTGTTTTTCCATTCGCTGCCAACCACTCTTTGAGATACAGCTTCTTCCACTGAAAGTTTCTTGTTTTTCACTGGGTCAATGACAAAGCCAGTGGCAGCTTGAGCCTCAAGTAGAACAAGAGTGGTACCAGGAGTTAGCAGGCCTTTGCTTTTGGCTTCATAGATACTCAGGGTCTCTTTGGTGGACTGCAGGTACACTCCTGCAATGCTGTTAGTTCCCTCTAAGTACTTTCGCACTGAATCCATTTCACTTACTTCTGTCACTGTGACATTTCCAGCTGTAAGATTGTTGTAGAGGTCCTCATTGATGATTTGTGATTCGAGCAACTCACTAGCTGTGACGTCTTTCCTGATTCCATGGAAGCTTTGAACTTCAGTTGTCTTTGTGACTGTAGTCGTGATAGTAGATTTTGTGCTGCTGTCCACTTGTCTTTCTGGTGGTTGGCACATGACGATTGAGGAGGACGAGGTTGTTGTTGTCTGCGGCACAATGATTGTCAGTATTATTTTCAGGAAGTGTTCGATTGTGATTGATCCAGACTTGTACTGTTGCACAAGCTCTCTCCTCTTCTCCTCGGTGATGTATTTGGAGTAGAGCAGATCCCACAGAGACACTGTTGTACTTTGGTATTTTCCTCCCGCTTTGGTTGTGGTTGTAGCTTTCAAAATGAGTTTTGTTGCCTCATCAACAAAGAAATAAACCTCTCCTTTCTTTGCAATCACCAGTAAGCTAAGGCCTGTAATGGGATCTGTGACACACCTCTCAACCAGCTGAAGATATGTGAGGTTCTCTTGAGTGTTGGGATCAAAGAAGCCCTTGGTGTCATCATCAGGGTCGGACAGGATCTGATTCATTTCTTCATCAAAGTAACCCTTGTGTATGCCACCTGTACAGGTACTCTGTGACTGTGCACTGGGTCAATTATGCCTCCAGTGGCAATTTGGGCTTCAAGGAGACGAATTCCATGATCTTTCACAATAAGATCTTTTTTCAAGGCTTGGAACAAGGAGATTGTGTTTCCAGTGTAGGGATCTTTGTATCCTGTCACTGCCCTTTCTGCTGAAAGCAGTTTGTTTTTCCATTCGCTGCCAACCACTCTTTGAGATACAGCTTCTTCCACTGAAAGTTTCTTGTTTTTCACTGGGTCAATGACAAAGCCAGTGGCAGCTTGAGCCTCAAGTAGAACAAGAGTGTACCAGGAGTTAGCAGGCCTTTGCTTTTGGCTTCATAGATACTCAGGGTCTCTTTGGTGGACTGCAGGTACACTCCTGCAATGCTGTTAGTTCCCTCTAAGTACTTTCGCACTGAATCCATTTCACTTACTTCTGTCACTGTGACATTTCCAGCTGTAAGATTGTTGTAGAGGTCCTCATTGATGATTTGTGATTCAAGCAACTCACTAGCTGTGACGTCTTTTCTGATTCCATGGAAGCTTTGAACTTCAGTTGTCTTTGTGACTGTAGTCGTGATAGTAGATGTTGTGCTGCCGTCCACTTGTCTTTCTGGTGGTTGGCACATGACGATTGAGGAGGACGAGGTTGTTGTTGTCTGCGGCTCAATGATTGTCAGTATTATTTTCAGGAAGCGTTCGATTGTGATTGATCCAGACTTGTACTGTTGCACAAGCTCTCTCCTCTTCTCCTCGGTGATGTATTTGGAGTAGAGCAGATCCCACAGAGACACTGTTGTACTTTGGTATTTTCCTCCCGCTTTGGTTGTGGTTGTAGCTTTCAAAATGAGTTTTGTTGCCTCATCAACAAAGAAATAAACTCTCCTTTCTTTGCAATCACCAGTAAGCTAAGGCCTGTAATGGGATCTGTGACACACCTCTCAACCAGCTGAAGATATGTGAGGTTCTCTTGAGTGTTGGGATCAAAGAAGCCCTTGGTGTCATCATCAGGGTCGGACAGGATCTGATTCATTTCTTCATCAAAGTAACCTCTTGTGTATGCCACCTGTACAGGTACTCTGTGACTGTGCACTGGGTCAATTATGCCTCCAGTGGCAATTTGGGCTTCAAGGAGACGAATTCCATGATCTTTCACAATAAGATCTTTTTTCAAGGCTTGGAACAAGGAGATTGTGTTTCCAGTGTAGGGATCTTTGTATCCTGTCACTGCCCTTTCTGCTGAAAGCAGTTTGTTTTTCCATTCGCTGCCAACCACTCTTTGAGATACAGCTTCTTCCACTGAAAGTTTCTTGTTTTTCACTGGGTCAATGACAAAGCCAGTGGCAGCTTGAGCCTCAAGTAGAACAAGAGTGGTGCCAGGAGTTAGCAGGCCTTTGCTTTTGGCTTCATAGATACTCAGGGTCTCTTTGGTGGACTGCAGGTACACTCCTGCAATGCTGTTAGTTCCCTCTAAGTACTTTCGCACTGAATCCATTTCACTTACTTCTGTCACTGTGACATTTCCAGCTGTAAGATTGTTGTAGAGGTCCTCATTGATGATTTGTGATTCGAGCAACTCACTAGCTGTGACGTCTTTTCTGATTCCATGGAAGCTTTGAACTTCAGTTGTCTTTGTGACTGTAGTCGTGATAGTAGATTTTGTGCTGCTGTCCACTTGTCTTTCTGGTGGTTGGCACATGACGATTGAGGAGGACGAGGTTGTTGTTGTCTGCGGCTCAATGATTGTCAGTATTATTTTCAGGAAGTGTTCGATTGTGATTGATCCAGACTTGTACTGTTGCACAAGCTCTCTCCTCTTCTCCTCTGTGATGTATTTGGAGTAGAGCAGATCCCACAGAGACACTGTTGTACTTTGGTATTTTGCTCCCGCTTTGGTTGTGGTTGTAGCTTTCAAAATGAGTTTTGTTGCCTCATCAACAAAGAAATAAACCTCTCCTTTCTTTGCAATCACCAGTAAGCTAAGGCCTGTAATGGGATCTGTGACACACCTCTCAACCAGCTGAAGATATGTGAGGTTCTCTTGAGTGTTGGGATCAAAGAAGCCCTTGGTGTCATCATCAGGGTCGGACAGGATCTGATTCATTTCTTCATCAAAGTAACCCCTTGTGTATGCCACCTGTACAGGTACTCTGTGACTGTGCACTGGGTCAATTATGCCTCCAGTGGCAATTTGGGCTTCAAGGAGACGAATTCCATGATCTTTCACAATAAGATCTTTTTTCAAGGCTTGGAACAAGGAAATTGTGTTTCCAGTGTAGTGATCTATGTATCCTGTAACTGCTCGTTCTGCTGAAAGCAGTTTTTTTTTCCACTCACTGCCAACCACTCCTTGAGCCACAGCTTCCTCTACAGAGAGTTTCTTGTTGTTCACTGGGTCAATGACAAAACCAGTGGCCGCTTGTGCCTCAAGCAGTACAAGAGATGTCCCAGGGGTCAGCAGGCGTTTTGTCTTGGCCTCGTAGATGCTCATCACTTTCTTTGTAGATTCAACTCTGACACCTGCTATACAGTTTGTAGCTCCGAGGTATTTCTGAATCGATTCCATCTTGTCAACATTATCTTCGGTTATTTCCCCTTGTATTATCTGTGTGAAAAGCTCTTTTGAGATAATCTTAGACTCAAACAACTCACTGGCTGAAACTTGCTTTCGTAGGCCTTTAAACTTTCTTTCTTTGGATGAAACTTCTGTAACAATAACAGCGAGTATTTCAATGAGCTCCTCTATTTTCGTGGCTCCTTTCTTGTATTGTTGTATGAGCTGCTCCCTTTTTTGTTCCGAAATATATTCAGAGAGTAACACTTCCCACAATGTCACTTCTTTGTCTTTAAATCTCCCTGCATTTATGATGATAGCTTTGTTTTTGAGTGTAAGCTCTATTTGCTCATCAGTGTGAAATACATGGGATTGCTCTTTGTACAGGGGTAGAAGAAGTAGCCCAGTTTCAGGATCTTTCTCGCATTGCTTTATCAGCTGATGGTAAGAGATTTTCTCTTTAGTGTTTGGGTCAAAAAATCCCTTTGCGTCATCATCTGGGTTCAACAGTGTTTTGCTGATTTTGTCATCCAGATATCCCTTTTTGATAGCAACATGAACAGGTAGTCTGTGACTTTGATTTTGGTCTATGATTCCTCCAGTTGCCATCTGCGCCTCAAGAAGACGTATACCATCACTTTTTTGAATCAGCTGTTTATCCATGGCTTCAAACAGTGATATTGTTGCATCAGTGTATGGATCTTTGTAGCCAGTGACAGCTCTTTCAGCTGAGAGAAGTTGCTCATGTAAATCTGGTCCAATTATTTTTTCTTTTGCTGCCTCATCAACAGCATAGTTCTTGTTTTTCAGAGGATCAATGATCCATCCTGTTGCTGCCTGCGCCTCAAGCAGTAGAAGTGCAATGCCAGGTGTCAACAGATCTTCCTTTTTTGCCTCATATATGCTCATTACTTGTTGAGATGGATGAACTTTTATTCCAGCAATGCTTCCGGTTCCCTTAAGGTATCCTCTCACAGGTTCATGTTGGACAACTGATTCAAGAGTGAGTTTTCCTTTATTCACCTGTTTGAATGTATCTGCATCAATAATATCAGAATCTAGTAGTTTTTGTGCAGAGACCGGTTTTCTCAGGCCCATTATCATTTTGGAAGTTTTGCTCTTCTCCAGTTTTTTAATGGTGGAAATCACTGATGTAATTATGGTTTCTGTGGTAATCTTTCTTGCTCTGTACTTCTCAATGAATTCAAGCTGCTGATCCTCGGTAAAGTACCCAGAGTGAATCAAGTCCCAGAGAGACACAGATTTTCCTGAGTAGTGTCCTACTGATACGGTCATTGTTGTCTTTTGAAGCTCTTGCTTTATCTCTGTGTCCGTGTACATTTTTACCTTTGTCTCAGTAGCTTTTGGCTTGTCAGTCATTGGCAGGAGAAACAGTCCTGTTTCCTTATCTTTTACACATCTACCTAGCATCTCCATGTATGTCAAATTGTGTTGTGTCTTTGGATCAAAAAAACCTTTTGTGTCATCAGTCGGATCTGTTAGGACCTTATTAAGTTCTGCATCAAAATACCCTTTCCTGTATGCAACCTCAAGAGGTAAGTGAAGACACTTCAAAGGATCAATGATACCACCTGTAGCAATCTGGGCCTCAAGTAAACGGAGGCCATGCTGCTTGACAATCAGATCCTTTTGTAAAGCTTGGAAAAGAGAGATCTTTTGACCAGTGTATGGATCTGTGTATCCAGTGACCGCCCTCTCTGCAGACAAAAGCTTTTCATGCATCTGTGGACCAATCAACTTTGCTCTGATAGCTTGTTTTACTGTGAGTTTCTTGTTTTCCAAAGGATCAACAATAAACCCTGTGGCCGCTTGTGCTTCAAGTAGGCAGAGGGCAGTGCCAGGTGTGAGAATGCCGATTCTCTGTGCCTCATAGATGCTCAGCTTTTTATTGGAGGGTTGCAGTATCACTCCAGCTACACAACTTTTCCCATGTAGGTAATCTCTCACACTGTCCATGTTCATCACATCAGTGCTTGTTATCGTTCCATCAATCAAACTGTTGTAAGTTGTTTCATTCACTATTTCAAGTTGCAAAAGATCCACCACAGAGACCTTCCTCTGAGGCTCGTAAAGTTCAGCCCTGCTTGCTGTTTTATCTCCTTACTCTCAATGATCTCTAAAATGGTGACAGTCAGTTGCTCGATTGTGATTTTCCTTGATTTGAAGAGCTTGAAAAGCTCCTGTCTTTTGTCTTCTGTCAAATACTCTGAATTGATAAGTTCCCAAAGTGTTGTGTGTTTGTCTTTGAACCTTCCATATTTAACAGTAACTATTGTTGCTTTGAACGTCTCCTTCATATTTTCATCTATGTTAATTCTGTTGCTTTTGCTTTTGAGTGGCAAGAGGCAAAGACCTGTACTAGGATCTCTAACACATCTGGCCATGAGCTGCAAGTATGTCAGGTTCTCATGGGTGTTGGGGTCAAAGAATCCTTGGTGTCGTCACTTGGGTCAGCCAGTATCTCATTCATTTCCTCATTGAAGTATCCCTTCTTATAGGCCACATGAACAGGAATACGATGGCTGTTCACTGGGTCAATGATCCCACCAGTGGCAATTTGTGCTTCCAAGAGTCGAATTCCATGGTCTTTGACGATGAGATCTTTTTGCATGGCTTGGAACAATGAGATTATTTGGCCATCATATGGATTTTTGTATCCAGTGACCGCTTTCTCTGCTGAGCGCAACTTTTGACACACGTCAGGCCCCACAATCTTTGCTTTGACTGCATCATCCACTGAAAACTTTCTGTTTCCGATTGGGTCAATGATGAACCCGGTTGCTGCTTGTGCCTCCAGTAGAATCAGAGCAGTTCCTGGCATCAACTTCCCTTTTTGTTTGGCCTGGTAAATGCTCATGATTTGAGAATCAGGAAGCAAAATGCCTGCAATGCTGTCTTTCCCCTGTAGGTAGACATGTACACTTTCATCTGCTATCACTTCCTTCACTGACGTTTTTCCCTTTTCCAGATCCTCCATAACCTCTTTACTAATGATATCTGCGTCCACAAGCTGTTTGGCTGTAACAGTTTCTCTGATGCCTTCAAAGACGCAGTTTGTTGTTTTCACAGACTTTTCAATGACTTCCAGAATTGTTGTGGTAACCATCTTGATATTGAGCTTCCCCTCTCTAAACTTTTGAAGGATGTCTCGCCTCTGGTGTTCATCAAAGTATTCTGACATGAGGAGTTCCCACAGAGATACTGTCATTCCCATGTACTTCCCGCATGTCACGTTGACCTTCTCCTCTTTGAAAGTCATTTTAGTTTGGTAGTCAATAAAGTTGAAATTCAGGCGGTCTGACTTGGAGAGGAGAGGGAGGAGACACAGTCCAGTTATTGGATCAGTGACACACCTTTGCATCAGATGAAGATAAGTTAGATTATCTTTTGTGTTTGGGTCAAAGAAACCTTTTGTGTCATCCCCTGAATCCTCTAGTATGGCGTTCATTTCTTCATCAAAATAACCTCTTTTGAAGGCCACTTCTGTTGGTAGTCTGTGACTGTTGATGGGATCTATTATTCCACCTGTAGCAATTTGCGCCTCAAGAAGGCGGATCCCATGTTCCTTAACCATGAGGTCTTTTGACATGGCTTGGAACAGGGATATAGTTTCACCTGAATATGGGTCTTTGTAGCCAGTAACTGCTCGCTCAGCAGAACGCAGCTTTGCATGATATTCTGGGCCAAAAACTTTGTTTTTGATGGCCTCATCCACAGTGTACTTTTTATTTTCTACAGGATCAATCATGAATCCAGTTGCAGCTTGTGCCTCCAGTAGAACAAGTGCTGTTCCAGGCATCAGTATACCTTTCTTCATGGCTTCATAAATGCTCATTCTCTGATTAGATGAGAGTACAGCAATGCCTGCGATACTGCCTTTGCCCTCCAGGTATTCTTTCACTGTTTCCATCAACATCACATCCTGTGTGTTGGTCTTTCCCTTCTGTAGGTCATCAAATGTTTGTTTGTCAATGATCTTTGACTCAAAAAGTTCAGTGGAGGAAATACCTCTCCGCAGACCTTTAAAAGTGATGCAAACAGGAAGGAGCACCAGGCCTGTGTCAGGCTCCACGGTGCATTTTTCTAGGAGGTTTTGGTAGCTTAGATTTTCTTGTGAGCTTGGATTGTAGAATACTTTGAGCTCGGACATCTGGTCATTGAGCAAACCTTTTTCATAGTAGCCCTTTTGAATTGCTGATTCAACTGAAATAGTTGACTTCTCAACAGGATCAAACAGGCCATTTGTGGCAATCTGTGCTTCCAGCAGCCTCAATCCATATTCTATTGGGACTAAATCTTTTCGAATAGCTTGGAATACAGATATCATTTGGTTAGTGTAGGGGTCTACATAGCCACTGACAGCTTTCTCTGCTATGAGGAGCTTTTCTTTCATCTCCGGTCCAACTATTCCCTCCTTAACAGCATCTACAACAGGAAGTATTCTGTTGTTTATTGGGTCTATGATACCTACTGTGGCTGCTTGTGCTTCCAGCAGGGCTAATGCTGTTCCTGGCTTAAGCAGACGTTTCTTCATGGCTTGATATATGGTTATCTTCTCCTTTGTTTTCTCCAAAAAGATGCCCCCCACAGGTCCCTGGACTTGTGTGTTGTCATTTTGCTTGGAGTCCATCTTTGCCTCAAGAGCTGTATAACACAGAAACAGTTGCGTAATTGGTTTGTATTTTGAATGCATTTTCTGTGAGTTATATAATTGTTGTGTCCATTACAAATGTTTACAGAAATTCCTATGAAGAAAGTCTTTACATTGTTAAATGTACAAGCCTATGATATACATTATGTTAATTCTGGAGACTGTAGTTCATGTTGCTGTTGATAATAATAATAGTGAATACATACATCGTTTGTATAAATAAGTTTGGAGTTCTTAAAATCCCTTTCTTTTTAATGCAGTATAATTTAACAGCACCACTTACTACAGCCTCTACAATAACCATAAAGTATTATTACTACATTTTTAAAACAGTTTCAACATAACTGAACTTGATTAAGTGTTTTCCGCATCTACATTTGTGAACTTATTTTCTCTAAATATGAAGCGCTAAGAGGATAACTATACATTTATTTATTCCACACTTCTTGCTCATAGTCAGTTCCTCTATTAGTAGACAACAAGGCACACTTATATAAATATCTTACTTAAAGTTGTGGGCTGCCCTTAATATTACTATGAAATCTCACCAAACCATCAATGAAAATGATTTGTAATTGTTTTTGCATTATGGTGTTCTTTTGACTTGCATTGCTACTCTCCTTGGTTATGTTGTGGAGTCCACAAGTTCATCACATGAAAACCTTGCTTGATTTCGAATCACAAATTGTTTGGCCAATGTGTTTTCGTACTGTCAGTTATTTAATCTTTAGAAGAAGCCAAGATAAAAATTCAAGAACGTCGTAGGGTATAAAGGCCTTAATAATTGTAGTAAAGTAGTTCCTAAATGAAGGGAAGACAGTTGCAACTACTTCAACTGTGATGATTTTTAAACATATTAACATGAGGGTTTACTGTGGCTCTCTTTTTCTATTTAGAATTGCAGCTGTTTTACTTGTTTTCTGTTTGTTTGTAATGCTAACACATTTCAGGGAATGCAAAAAGGCTTAACACTAATGTTTGCCTATTGGCCCTTATAGGAATATCTAATATATTGCAGCAAAATACTGAAAGTGAAATTTGGTAATTGAGTTAAGGCCATGAAGTTTAAAAATAATAAAGTAAAGCCTCTAAATCACCAGACTGTGCAAGAAAAAGTTGGTTAGTTAAAGTTTTTTTCCTAACCTTTTTGTTTCCTTATCAGTCTGCAGCGTCAGCTCCTCGGAGGTTCCGGGCCGCTCCTGATGAAGGCCAAAGGTACCCCGACCTGTTAGAGCTTTGAAACTCGGTCCCTGTTGAGATAAGGCAGGTGATGAACATTTTGCTCATCAAATCTCTCTCTCTATGTTCGTTATCAGCCTAGCCTTTTTATCATGTATTGAAATTGTACCTTTGTGTTTACCCAGTTTATCTAGGCTACTTGCTCACAACTCAATAAATACACACACTCACACTTGATGTGTAAATGTGCCTGATAACAACAAGGGTGATATTGGATAGTGGCATAGGCGGCGCGTGAGGCTCAGGTTTGGGAAGGCTAAATAACTTTTTTTACCTGACGCTGCCCGTCTCCGGCATCTATAGATAAGAGATCAACTCAGTGAAAGCACCGCCTGCTGACCAATCAGAGCTCAGTGTGCGGGGTTTAAATCTATCAAGTCATATTACAGGATAAAGGAAATACAGAACAACTGCCGTATCCAGGGAAGACGCCGATGTGTCGCACTTATCATTCATATCACATCATCAATCACATCATCGATCATATAATATCATAATATATCATATATTTCTTTATCTGAGTCAGCTTCTCGAGCCGTATCTGGCCGTGCAACACTTACAGTGTCACATAGCCTACTGTAAGCAGAATTATTATTTTAAGCAACACATTAAGTTGACGAAATATTCAACTCAAATGTAATTAAAGTCAGATCACTCGTGTCTTAGATGAGGCAGTGATATCATAAACCTGTTAATGCAGGGTTGCCAACTTTGGGTACCTGGCTGGAGTGAGATTTTTATATCATGGGTTTAATTACACATATGCGCACTAAATGACTGCTATCGTGTCAGTAGCGGGACCTTAGCATATATATATATGATATATATACAATATATACAAATACACAATATTGGACACAGACTATAAAGGGCACAAAGTTTCATTCACTAATGAAAGTCAAACACATGTTTGTTTCCACTGTTTTATTGTGTGCATAGGCCTGTCGCGATAAGCAATTAATTGACTTATCGTACGATAAATAAAAATGAACTCGATAACTTTTCTGACCTCGATAAATTGGTCAATTGGGATTGACCAACCGGCTCCCACTGCTCTGCTGTCTGTTAACGTTGTTAAGAGTGGTGGGGGCGGGGAGGGAGCGGATCGACAGCTTGAGCAGCTGTCAACTCAACATTGTAAATAACCAACCAAAAACGATCGCCGGTTCATCTTGTTTTTGGCGTGAGAATAGTTTGGGCAGCGTGAGAGCGTGAGATTGAGTGAAAGCGTGTGTCACACGCCAGATGCGTGAGAGTTGGCAACCCTGGTTAATGTAGGCCTACGCATTCAAACACTCGGTAGTTTATTTATTTTTTAACCAGCTGTTCTGTATTCACCTTGCATGTGCAACTATGTTGCTTTTATCCTGGATAAAGTGTTTAAGTCATGGATGTTTAAAGTTTAACTTCTTCATATTTGTCTAATATTATAGTTTCATTTTCATTAATGAAGTATGACGCTGCGCTGTCAGTACGCTTGTCCATGTTTGTGATTGGTCAAATGTTGCTAGCCCCGCCCCTTGAACGCGCTCTCAGCCGGACAGAGAAACCCTGGGTTGATTTACTGAGTTGATAACCAGCGTCGTAGGACCGCTTAGCGAGATCTCGTTTGTTAGGGTTAGATAAGATAACTCAAACATATTCCAGGGTATGTTGAACTGGCTTCGTAGTAGTTTACTGGTGGCTGCATAGCAGCGCTAATGTCAAAGTCACAAACGTTATACATTATATTTTAATTTTACCAGGATGCAGTGACAAAAATATTTGGGAAGGCTTAGCCTTACCTAGCCTACAGTACCCGCCGCCCCTGGATAGTGGCACTCAGTCCACTATAAATGTGGGGTTTTTTTGCCAACAAATTACATTATTTAAGCAACAAAGAATGTTTTTATGCCATCAATAGTATATCTAGTTTGACGGTACAGACATCATCTTGTGTTGATATAATAAGTAATGTATGCAGAAACATAAATCAATATATGAATTTAGGTATTCTTAAACACTTGAAAATATGTTTAATAAAACCTAATAGAGGTAACAGTACCTGTAATGACAGTCAAATGGAGGTCTTTATTCTACATACCTTACAATTTATTGAAAGTATTTTTTCTGAATGCATAATCCACCCTTCTTCAAACCTAATCCCTACATTAGTACATGGTGCATGGGAAATAATTATTGTAATTAAATTAGGAATTTTCTTCCCATTTCGTCATATTTGTTTAAGAATCAGAAAGAAACTGTGCCAATTCATGAACTTATTTCACAATAATCATGTATTTGCTTTGGCATGCCAACACGTCATGCTTCAGAACTGGTCCAGCCAAATGCCCTGTGTTGTGATCAGGGTCAGAGATATTTGTGACACACTGCAATTACTTACCCTCCCAATCATTATAATTATCAATGTTTACACTCCTTTTAACCGTTTTTCCCCCCCCACCGCCTTGTGAAGGAAAAGTTTCTTTAACTGTAAAATGCTCAACTATGTTCAGCAGCTTGTCTCTAACTGTGTCTGTCTGCTGTTTGGTTCTGGCAGTGTACAGAGGTTAACCTTTTTTCTTAAAATGCATGCCTGCTGCAGCTGACACAAGTATAATAAGAGTAGTGAATGTAAACCGGAACAATGACTTGAAAGACGCTTAAATGCTCCTTTAAGCTAATGGGGAACTGCAGAGTTGGGGATAATATTCGTTTTTTAGAATAGATTGATTCATTGCTGAAAGAGAAAAATAGACGCATTGCATATTATGATACATCGGGTGATGAGGGGAAAAAACTGACCGTATTTATAACATTTGGGAAATATTAATAATAATAGGATTTCAAAACTATTGTGGCTTCACAAACAAAGAAAACCAAAGAAAACAGGAATGCAATCAAATACCAGATCACATTCAACAAATAGAAATAACACATACAAACAAAAACAGTAAAAACAATGTATAATTTTCCCAAAAAAAGGTGGGAAAGTGGGAGTGTGTGGGAGGGAAAGGTCAAGATTTAAACAGGCCAGTGAGGCCAGTGAGGTCTGAAAAATATCCAACACTATAAAACTTAACAATAGTGCAATATATTTTAGTGTTCTAGATCCTATGAAAAGCTTTGAATTAAATGTGAATGAGACGATACAGTACCAGACTGACAATGAATAACCGAAATATTCAAGTTCTAACAGTTTCACTGATGCAAAATGACATGATTCAAACAAGTGAATTTGATTGCATAGACCAGGGGTCGGCAACCCCTGGCACGCGTGCCACCATTGGCACGCGGCACCGTAACCAGTGGCACACTAGGACTAAGTGGAATAAGTGTGCAAAATATTTAAATTGTATTTTCGGATCCTGAACGAGACCGCCGCCAGGGCGCGTCTCCCCGTTACCTGCAGAGGAAGCCATGCACGCAACGAAGCCCCGCTCTCTTTAACTCCAGGCGACTTTCTGCCGCTTTCCTCTGTGGTGCAGTGCTTATCGTTTCACCACAGAGGAAAGCACTTCACAAATTGCAGTACCCATAAGGAGCTGTACAAATGCTGAAGTTTTTGCGTGGCTGTGTCTTTAGTTGAAAGCCCAGTGGCGATCTGCTCATCTCTCATCGAAATAATATGTTACAAAGGGGCGGACTGGCCATCTTGTGTTGACTTTCCTGTCGGCTCCCAGACCGTAGTCGAAGAAACAGGGGGGATGACTCTCTGTCGTCTCCCAGGGCAGAAGCAACAAGCTTCAGGTTCAATAACCCACTTTAACTTTAATGACTGGACAGAGGCGAGCTCTTCTTGGAAGGCCGTTGCATTTATTTAGTTGTTCTGCTGCCTCGTTTCACTTCCAGAAACATACACACGCTCGCTCACTCTCGCTCTACCATCCACACACACACATCACATGCACAAGCCACACCCCTCTCTCTCTCTCTCTTAAAGGGACAGCGATCTCATTTCACTCTGCATGACCCTAATAATATCATAACATGTGTGTTCTGGAGAATCACAGAACGGATGATCGTCCTTATTATTATGCCGTTTAAACCAATTATTTAAATGTGTTTGTTAAATTCGGCATCATGTAAGTTGCGCTGACAGGTCCACACACTGCTTCCCTGCAGCGAGGCTCCCCCCCCCCCCCCCCCCCCCCTAGATAATTCACCATCGTCGGCACGCTGATAACAATTTTTATTTTTTAATGGCACTTCATATCAAAACGGTTGCCGACCCCTGTCATTGGCCATTATTTTCCACACCTTCTGTTGATAGATTTGTGGCTCAGGCTCTGTGTGATACATGATGTTATTGCCTTCAGGAGGATTGAAAACACACTCTAAGAAAACAAGGTGTGGATGGAACTTGGTCATGGCCTTCAGAAACCTGCTAACTGTTGCAATACACAACAGAGAGGGTAACTCTAGACAAGGCTCCATTCTCTTTATAATCACATCCATGTTACTTACTGTGCAAATTGTGTCAGAAAGTCAACTAAATTAGCTTTTCCGCATGACATGTTAATCACCATTCACGCACCTTAAGCGAGTAAAAAGTGGCACTCCTGTCATGTCTCAGAAGACTGAAGGTGTGTACTTTTTTCAACATGCCGAACCACAGGCCGTGTATTGTATGACAACAGCTGTCCTGCAGTGCTGCTGAATGTGCTGTTTGAGGCCGTCTCCTACTTTGTAAATGTTTGAATTAGATGTTGAACATTTACTTTACATTTATTGCACCATGCTGTTTGCTTATCATATCGTGATGCTCCACCTGCCTGAAGTATGTGAAGATACTGTAGCTTCACTGGTAATAATGTGCCTATTGTACTCTTTCACACCACAGAGGAGATAGTGACAATAAAGTTAATGTTGTGTTAAATAGACGGGAACTCTGTCTACAGAAATATAAACTGGTCCGCTTTTATTGACATTTGAGAGGTGTAAATGTTATATACAGTTGATATTGAGCACACACTGCATCCTTTATTTTGTTATTCATATTAAGACACTTGAAGGTGGGTGCATAATATTAAAGACACTCCTCAATAGAATGCAGTCCAACTACAACGCCACAGGGCTAAAACATATGATTTAATTACCACCTCTGTAACAGTGTCGGCAAAAACAAACAAGTAGACATGTATTTCAGATTACATTAGATTGTACAAGCAAGTAGTTACACCTCAATATCTGTTATCTACGTATTATCTAGATTATTTATTTGATTATGACCTCCTCGTCTGCTTGAGTTATAGGGCTTCTAACTTTAGCTTCAATTTAGACAATCTGTCTAAATAGAAGATATTTGTGCCCATGAGTAAAACTGTAAAACTGCTGGAAAGTGACCATCACAAAAATTATTGTCTGAGTGCCTGATATGATATCTTCAGGAATCTAGGACTTTTTATAATACTCTATTTTATTTAACTTTACAATATCCTAATTCATCTGTCAAATGATTGTCAATAAAAAAATTGTAAATCAACATGTCAGATAATCGTTGCAGCTCTGATTCTAATAATAACTACATTTGTGTTCATTATTTTTGCTAGTAATGAACATACAGATGCCTTTGACATATTAGATGGTTCATAACATAGATGACCTTTGAAAAAATACCTCATATTCCAGGATTAAAATATGTAAAATGGTATGTAAGGCTTATTATATGAAATGTATTTAGAGTAAAAGGTGAAACCATGTTACTCGTACTTGTCTGAATGAGTTATATACTGTGTAGGGCATTCATTTTAGCTTCAACTGAGCCAAGAATCTGTCTTAAGATGTTCGGAGTAGAACAAAATTAACAACCCACTGCAAATGTGTTGTCACCTTTGAATGACACAATGTCTGCATGGCCTGTTGCATCACGACTATAGACACTCAATCTTTCTTATTGCATTCTTGACAATGACAAATAGGAATGAGTGAGGCAATGGAGTATCACTTGTTGCATAAAAGTTTCTGTATCTGTGGAAAATGCCGGATTAATAATAAAGGCACAATGTTCAAATAAGCCTTAACAGGGATATTCAGGTTTTCCTTGTGTTAAAAGATTATTATAACAAGTAAGTAAGTAAAGTTTATTTATAAAGCGCTTTTCACAGTCAAAGTCACAAAGTGCTTGACAAAGCAATAAGACATCAACATAGGAGGCGTACAATGATCAATGAACACACAAGCCACATGTTAAGTCATAAAAGCACCAGAACATAATTAAGACACAATAAAAACACAATAAAACCAAACTTACAAACAAAATTTAAAACAAACAAAATAAAAACATAGTATAACATGGAATAAAATCAAGCACACCGGTTACCCAAACGCCTGCCCAAACAGGAATGTGGAAGTGTGTTAATCAGTGAGGAATGTTTGTTTTCCCATTTTATCAGAAGGGTGTTGGCTGACATCAGCAATTTCAACACTATCTCAGTCCCACTGTAAAGAAACTAAGCTGCAGTTTAAAAAGTGGTTTTACTTTGGATTAACAACACTTTCACTACCTAGAAAGAGCCTTTTCTTATAGACTGATCATTTCTTTAGAAACAAAGAAAAGAAATGATTGAAGTTTAAATCCCCAAACATTAAGATAAATAAGGCTGCTCTTACCTGAGGTGTGTAGAAAGTCTCACTGTGGTTAGTCAGTGTTAGCCGGTGTGAGAGCCACTGATGTTTAGAGGTGCTCCAAACATCTCAGAGCAGTTCTCAGTGCTCACTGGTCAGATATAAAGCAGGTCCAGCTGTTAAGCCCCTCCCCTTCAGCGAAACACCCTCCTCTCCTGCCTGTGAGGAAGCAAGCAGAGATCCCTTTGCTCTGATCACAGGATGCCAGGAATTCCTGCAGATTTCCTCAGCGCATAACCATTGTGCTCTTAAACAATAACAAGCATGCAGATTGATCCTTTCTTACTGTACCAGAGGTGAGCATATTTGCTCAACTGACAATCAAACAAAGCTCACATAATGAGTTGTACATTTGGTGAGTCTTAAAGATTATTCTGTCCAAATACAGGAGTCTTAAACACTCTTTGTGTGTTATTGGATTGATTATTTTTCCTTTACAAACTAAAAGTGAGCAGAGATGCTAATCATCCTTATCAAACCAGCCAGGTTGTGACATGCAGAACAGGATGCCTTGTGATTACAGAGAGCATTGTCTTTGTGTGCAGAGACCCTCAGGTTTTGCAGGTTTTCAACTGAGAGAAGCAAAACCTTGACAGGACGGGGAGGGAGTGGCGGGCTTTGACTCCTTAATAAAAATCCATTGCGTAACATAAAAAACAACCTGTATTGTAAAGACATGTGAAATGTTCCCGAAACCAGATGCAGACACATGTGTCATGTTGAAACATTGACGTTGTTCAATTACTATTGTGCAGGTGCAGGTGGAATCATTTTGTACAGGTGGCTTCATTAGGTGAGAATAAAATTCCACTTGATAAAGCGTGAGAATGCTTCCTATTCATGACTGAAAAGAGGAGAAGTCATCAGTTCAAAAAAAATGATTTAAGCTCTTTCAAATTCTTTCAAATAATGAGTTTGTGTTTCTATCAAATGAAATAGACCCATCGTATCTGTATTGTAAATGGCTGGATATATCAGCAAATATAAGTTGTGCAACAGACAGTTTACATTTATGTCAAAAAGTCATAAATAATTATGGTTACATGAGATGATTCATTTGTCCCCTGAGGGGAAAAGTGGGTAGATTACACAACCCAAACGTCAATCAAGCCAACACTTTTATGACTACCAAATGCGTTATCTCACCTGTGGTGACATATAAGCTGACATTTACATTTCTCCAACAGATCTTCAAACTCCAGGTGCTTTTGTTCAAGTGGGCGGGGTGACCCACAACCTTCTGAAGCAGCAACACGCCTTTGTGTGACTTGGAACCAGATTGATACATTCTTCAGGGGTCACAGCAGGGCAAGTCCCACCCTGTCTTTGGGTTGATTGCTCTTTTGAACCAAAGTGAAATCAGCAGTAGCAATTATTTGCTAACATTTAAATGTTGGCAAATGCTGATGAGAAGAAATGTGCAATTCTTAACATGAATGGTTTCAGAGAACAACAAATGTCAACTAAAACTGGTCACCATGGTTTATAGACTTCAAGGCTTATTACAAATACCAGCAGCTAATTCCATCAGCTTTCAGGAGTTTTAGTTATTTACTAGTTGAAGAAAAAAGCATTAATTTGACACAACACCGGCATGTTGTTGTCAGAAAACACGCCTCGCCTAGTGTAATAGCTCCGATTGATGCATTTCACCGTCTGTGTGAAGACGGCATTATGACGGGGCACAGCCCCCCGAGAGCGTGCCACGGTGCGTTCAAGGACCTCAGTAGAAAATCGGCCCTTTCTGTGTCAGCCCCCCATGAGCCAATCTTCCTTTATGGAAGGTTTGGCGGCGGAGGGGGGCACCAGAGAGTGCTACCGCTTCTAGCTGTGACTCCACAGCTGCTTACAGGTCCCCCGACACAGTTTTATGGGGAATGGAAGCTCAGCTGTGTACTGACAGAATGGATGGACAGGACACTGAAACTGGGGTACTCACTCCAGTTTTGCAGCATCCCTCCTCCATTCAGGCACATCTATCATCCAGGAGGAGATAGGTATCCTTTCAACAGTGTGCACTCTCAGGACAGAGAAAAGGGGCTTTACTCCATGTACTTCCTGGTTCCCAAGAAGACAGGAGAATTCAGACCCATTCTGGATCTTTGCAGCCTGAATCAGCACATTGCCTGCGAAAAGTTCCATATGTAACCAGTTACTGGAACTACGGCAGCCGGGCGATTGGTTCACAACCATCGACCTGAAGGACGCTTACTTTCATGTCGAGAATTGCTCCAAAGCACAGAAAGTATTTGCGTTTTGCCTTCCAGGGGGTAGCCTACGAGTACAGACTACCTGCCTAGAGAGAGCTATAGGTGGTGGCTGGCCTCTGACGGAAACTCGGCACATCAACCTTCTAGAGCTACGGGCAGTAGGACTGCTCCTACAGCACTGCAAACCCTTACTACAGGGCAAACATGTGCTGGTGAGGAGCGACAACCGCACCACAGTGGCTTACATCAACAGGCAGGACGGAGTCAGCTCCGCCGCCTGCCATGGCCAAGGTAGAGCCATGGCCAAGATAGCTGCTCTACGCCTTTCCACCGCAGGTACAATAGGGGCGTCACCCACTCTGGGCCAACCTCTCCAGGCTTGGCTCCTGAGAGGGACAGGCTGAGACGGGAGGGACTGTCTGACAATCAATCAATCAATGTTTATTTATATAGCCCAATATCACAAATGTTACATTTGTCTCAGTGGACTTCACAGTTTGTACAGAATATCAGTAGACAATACGACACCCTCTGTCCTTAGACCCTCACATCGTACAAGGAAAAACTTCCAGAAAAAGGAAAAACCCCACAGTTTAAAGGGGGAAAAAAATGGGAGAAACCTCAGGGAGAGCAACAGAGGAGGGATCCCTCTCCCAGGACGGACAGACGTGCAATAGATGCCGTGTGTAAATTGAGAAGATAATACATTTACAACATAGGTAGTCCAAATGTTTGGAAATGCATGTGTCTATAATAAGAAGATGAATCCACGAGGATATCCATCCAGGACTTATGATCCAGGACCACAGCAACAGGCACAGCCACGACTCAAGATCCAGGGCTCGCGATCCAGGACTCAGGACCACAGCAACAGGATCAGCCACGACTCAGGGTCCCGGCGTAGATAGACACCAAAAAGAAATTTGGGGAAGCTGGGTTATTCGGAACATGAGAGTACACAGGTACAGACAGAGAGAAGGAAGAAGTAAAGTAAAGTGTCCCCCGACAAACTAAGCCTATAGCAGCTAAACTAGGGGCTGAATCTAATCAGCCCTAACTATAAGCTTTATCAAAAAGGAAGGTCTTAAGCGCACTCTTAAAAACGGATAGGGTGTCTGCCGCCCGAACACAAACTGGAAGCTGATTCCACAAATGTGGAGCTTGATAAGAAAAGGCTCTGGCTCCCATTGTACTTTTAGAGACTCTAGGAACAACCAACAACCCTGCATTCTTGGAACGCAATGCCCTAGTAGGACAGTAGGGTATAATGAGTTCTTTAAGGTAAGATGGCGCCTGCCCATTAAGGGCTTTGTAGGCGAGAAGAAGAATTTTAAATTCTATCCTATGTTCTATAGGGAGCCAGTGTAAGGCAGCCAGAACAGGAGTAATGTGGTCCCTTTTCCTAACTCTGGTTAGTACACGTGCTGCAGCATTTTGAATCAGCTGAAGCGACTTAACTGACTTCTTGGTACACCCTGATAATAGAGAGTTACAATAATCTAGCCTTGAAGTAACAAATGCATGGACTAGTTTCTCTGCATCGTTTTGAGGCAAGATATGCCTGATTTTTGCAATGTTACGTAGATGGAAGTAGGCGGTCCTTGAAATAGATTTTATGTGGGCGTTAAAGGATAAATCCTGATCAAATATAACACCAAGATTCCTTACAGTCTCACTGGAGGCCAAATTAATGCCATCCATAGTTAGTATATCTTTAGATAATTTGTTTCGTAGATTCTTTGGGCCGAGTACAATAACTTCAGTTTTGGCCGTGTTTAACATCAAAAAGTTTAAAGTCATCCACGTTTTTAAGTCCTTAAGGCAGTCTTGAATTTTATTTAGATGATTAGTTGAGTATCATCCGCATAACAATGAAACTGTACAGAATGATTCCTTATAATATTGACTAACGGAAGCATATATAATGTGAACAAAATAGGTCCAAGCACTGAGCCCTGTGGCACTCCATGGCTAACTTTGGTTTGCATGGAAGATTTATCGTTGACACATACAAACTGAGAGCGTTCAGATAGATAGGACCTAAACCAGCCTAAAGCAGTTCCCTTTATGCCAACTAAGTGCTCTAGTGTTTGCAATAGGATATCATGGTCGATAGTATCAAATGCAGCACTGAGATCGAGTAAGACAAGAATAGAGACAAGTCCTTTGTCTGAGGCTATTAGAAAGTCATTTGTGACTTTAACCAGAGCTGTCTCTGTGCTATGATGTGTTCTAAAGCCAGACTGAAAATCTTCAAATAAATCATTGTTTTTTAAGTAATCACACAACTGTTTTGCGACCGCTTTCTCAAGAATTTTTGAGAGGAACGGAAGATTAGAAATAGGTCTATAGTTGGCTAAAACCTCTGGATCGAGGTTGTGCTTTTTAAGAAGCGGTTTTATCACTGCTACTTTAAATGATTGTGGAACATAGCCCGATAATAAAGACATATTCATAATATTTAATAAACAAGTGCTAATTAATGACAAAGTTCATTCAGACTATCCAGGCAGCAAGAGCAGGATCCACCACAGCCTGTTACAGGACGAAGTGGTTGGGATTCCAGCGGTGTGAAGAAAGGAGTCTAGAGCCTCTATCATGTACGCTGGGCTCTATTCTGTCCTATTTACAGATACTGGTGGACAGGGGGCTTGCTCATTCCACAATTAAAGTGTACGCAGCAGCCATTTCGTCCTGCCATGAGGGATTTGACGGCAGGTCAGCCTTCAGTCAGCCGCTTATGACGCGGTTTTTGCAGGGGGTCAGGAGACAGCGCCAGTGGTGCGGGCCTCCTCCCCGCAATGGGATCTGCCGTTGGTGCTCGAGGCTCTGGTCACAGAACCATTTGAGCCTCTGGAGCTCTCCTCCCTGAAAGCACTGTCATTGAAAACAGCTTTGCTGCTTGCCCTGACTTCGGCCAAGAGAGTGTCCGAGCTGACCGCTCTGTCGGTGCACCCAAGTTGCCTTTTGATCCGGGGTGACCGTAGCGGAGCGACACTCAGACCGACACTCAGACCGAACCCCTCCTTTGTTCCCAAGAACCTAAGGAGTTTGTTCAGGTCAAGGGCTATACAGTTAAACGGCTTTATTCTTCCACCCCATATTGGGGACAGGGAGGCTAAATTACACCTCCTCTGCGTGCGCTGGCATGTTATGTAGGGCGCACGGCTTCCATTAGGCGCACTGAACAGCTGTTTGTGTGCTTTTGGGATGGTGTGGCCGGTAAAGCTCTGTCCAAGAAACGCCTGACAGGATGGCTCTGCGAGTGCATTTCACATGCCTATGGGCAGGCGGGGAGAGCCTTCCCCACTGGGGTCCATGCACACTCTACACGTGGTATGGCTGTATCAACAGCTTTGCTCAACGGCGTGAGTGTGGAGGGCATATGCACGGCGGCGTCTTGGTCTACGCCAGGCCCCTTCATAAGGTTTTATCTTTGAACGTGTCTGGCTCCTTTTCATCGTCTGTGATTGCTGGGGCAACACAGGACTGGTGAGGGGGGGGGGGGGGGGGGCTGTGGGTCAGTAGGTATCTGACGCCCCCTTGAACATAATGCACTTATGTTTTCCCATGCTAGCTATGTAAACTGTAGTCGCTGTAAATATGCTGTATGATGTCCTTTTTGTTTTTCTGTTGTTTTATGTTTATATGTATTCATGTCGAACCTACTTGCAGCAGGTCACCCTTGAAAAAGAGATCAATGATCTCAATGGGATTCACGTGCATAAATAAAGGTTTGAAATGAAATGAAATGAAATGCTCCTTAGGGACCCGGGAAACATGGTGCACGGTAAAGCCCATGCAGGACTGGAGGACTCTCCCCGCCTGCCTGTGGGGGCGGGGGGGAGCGCCTTCCTCACTATTTTCCATGCACACTCTGCACGAGGTAAGCGTGTGTGAATGTGCTCTATTCATGCTGCGGCCCCGACTTCTCCACGGTCACAACCGGATGAGAGGAAGTTGGGGTGCGGTGGCTGTTAACCAAAGGCCAGTCAGGGGCAGTGTGATGGGTCGATGTTGTTGGACGACAGGGCGTTTATACATCGGGGCTCCACCCACTGTACCCATAGAGTCCAGTAGAGGGCGGAGCCTGTGTGATATATATCGTATTGTAACCCTAGTTATATAAGCACAGGCGGAGCCCTCTATCTGGGGGCCCTGTCTTTCCTATGCCACTCGCTGAAGAGGGTGTAGGATGGCAGTCGGGAGGCGTAGCATTACGCCAAATCTGAGATCTCACCATAGGCTGTTGCCATGGAAACGCATCCCTCGCCATAAAACACGATGTCACTGTAGCTCCAATGGACACGGTCCGATCGTCCCACAATCTTCACCTGTATATCACCTCTCCATGCCTCAAGAGCTCTACGTCAAATCTGACATCTCACCATATGCCGTTTCCATGGAAACGCATCCCTCGCCATAAAACACGATGTTGTCGTAACGCCTATGAAAAGGGTCAAAACAGCACCAGACTTCAGATAATGGTCCAGCCCTCAACAGCTCTACGTCAATTATGGGGTGTTATCGTATGCCGTTTCCATGGAAACGCATCCCTCGCCATAAAAGACGATGTCGCTATAACTCCTATGAAAATGTTCAAAAAGTGCTCAAACTTCACAAGTGTGCTAACAGTCCAGCCGTGAAGACATCTACGGGACAGTTTTGAGATTTCTTCAATTGCCGTTGCCATGGCAACACAATGCTCACCATGAAACACGGTTTTCTCATAACTTCAGTGAAAATGCTCCAAACGGCCCAAAACTTCACAGGATTGGTAACGATGCAGCCATCAACGCATCTAAGCGTATAATGGGATGTCTTCAAATGCCGTTGGCATGGTGACAGATCATTCGCCATCAAGTTAGTTCAAAAGTTTGCAGTTCAAATATTCTGCTGCTTTTCCAAGCCTTTTTACTTTCTTTTCTTCTCTCATCACACATTCAAGCCCCCAGTGTTCATGTATCATTTCAATCTAAATTCTTCACTTTTTTCTTACACATTACATTTCAGCATAGCAGTTTAGCGTCAGCTTTTCAGCATAAAGCATTCCCACTAGCAATTTCTTCAGGAATTGCATTCTCTAGTTAGATTTACTGTTTCAGTAACTGTTCTGGTCACTGGTGTTAGTACGGGAGACTTTTCTTAGACACTTTATTTCATTTATTTAATAATTCAGCCTACTGAATAGTTGCTGTATGGAGTTGCATGTTTGCCTATTTAGTTAATAGGCTATATTTTGAACTTCCTTTATTAGGCTTTTTCAGTGATTCCTGATCAACATATTGTTTATTGTCAGAGCACAATACTGTCACAATCCCTTACTGTTTGACTGAAGTCAACCAAAAATATAACCAGTCTGTACATTAATAAAGGCACACTGTTTTTTTAATGTATTAAACAATTACCATGCATACAAATACAACAAAAAACCATATAATACAAACATTTAAAAAAAACAGCTTCCTATTGTGCAAAATAAAGGAACATTTCCAAAAAGGATGGATGAGTATTTTCAAAGTCCTGTATTTTGTGTGTACTTAACACTCCTCATATGTCTGTCATTGCCTACTTATAACAGAGTATTTCTTCCTTTAGCTCTCCCATTGTTGGAGCTCCTGCAGGATATTGCTCAGTGTTCTCAGCCTGCCTGAAACTAAAGTTCCATGGCAGGAATGTCTGTTCTTGCCAGCGCCGCACCCAGCTCACTGCTGAGAGCCCCGACTGCCTCACCTCATTAATCTCTGTCCAGCTTTCTTTAGAATCATCACAACGTAAAATGCCAAGATTATGTGCGGAGGTTCAGATTAATTAAAACCATAATGACTCTTTATTGACAACAACATTTCCTTGCCAGGCTCTCCAGTGATTGCATGCAAACTGTATCTTACCTTATCCTTGCCCTAACTGCCACTTTAATTCTAACCACCATCACTAACCTGAAACTAACCCTTGGGCCAGATATGATGGCAAATCATCGTGACTAAACTCAGACTTCATAAAACATTACAAACTCAACCTGATTGTGCTTGTCATTTGAAAAGATTGATGCTTCCTGTCCATGCAGGAATGTGTTTTATATGTAATGTTATTTATTAAATATTAGTTTTTCTGTGTTCATGCTCTAAAAGTTTCTGTTGGCTTCTGTCTCTGGCAACAGAAATCCTCTGCTCTGTTGGACCTGCACCCTGGCCTCCTTCCAGGTCTGATAAACCATCAAGCAAGCCCCCAGGCAAAGACATAGCCTTGCCTTGTAATATTGGATACCGTTTCCTGTTTCTGGACTGACTTCCTGTTTACCATAGCCCACCTGTTTCTGGCAAGTAAACACTGTGTTTTTCTCTCCCTCCTGTGTCTTTGTGGTGTGTTTGAGTCCTTATTACTGTCGTTTCAGCGGATTATAACTGATGTTAATCAATGTGAAAAAGAAAAACTTCAAATTGTTGTATATTATATTATAGTATGTTGAAAAAATCATAATATAGCATGATAAAAATATGAAAATTATTCAAGGAATGAGGTGTCCAAGTTACAGTAGTAATGTGTAGTATGACAAAAATATAAAAAGTCACCAAAAGGTATTTTACCATTTTTGAAAGAAAAAGTCACAAGATAATATGTTGAACAAATAATTAAATAATATTTTCAAAACTAATTGTATAGTGTCTTGAAAAGAATCATAGTATAGTATTTTGAAGAATGTGAAAACAGTCATAGTAAGGTATGCTGAAAATAATAAACAATTCAGATTATAATACGTTGAAAATATGAAAATAAATTCAGAATGGTGTCATAGTACAGTCTGTCATGAATTTAAATAAAATGTCATGTTATAATATGTTTTAAATGTCAAATAAAATGATGTAGTATAGTATTTAATAAATTAAAAAAAGAAACATCATAGTAAAGTATTTTGAAAAAAAATTAAAACATCATTGTATAGTTTGTCGAAAATATCCGAAAGAATTGCTTAGTATAGTATGCTGAAAATAAATATAAAAACATCATATTATAGTATGTTGAAAATATCTGTAAAAAGACATAGAATAATATATGTATAAAATAAAATAAAACGTCATGGTATAGTGTGTATTTGGGTTGGGTGGCGCTGTTCATGTTAGCCCTCATTATAATACACTCGTAGTATAGTACGTCGAGAAAAAATAAAATGTCAAAGTAAAGTATGTCATGAATTAAAAAAAACATCATGGTAAAGTATTTCAAAAAATATATCATTAAAATGTCATAGAATAGTAGGGAGAACATTTTAATAAAACTTCATAGTATAGTGTGTAGAAAATATCACAAAAACCAACATAGTATAGTGTGTCATGAATTAAAAAATTACGTCATATTATAGTTTGTTGAGAACATCATAAAAAACGTCATATTATAGTGTGTCATAAAATAAATAAATAAATCATAGTAAAGATTGTCGAAAATATCCGAAAAACATCGTAGTATATTCACTGCCGAGGTTTCAACATCGTCCGGTAAGATTTCTCTCATTTGTGTTTAAAGAAGAGAACGAACAGTGAAGAAATGGAAACGATAACATGGAAATAAATGTACCAAAAACAAACAATAGGCTATATCTCTGAGTGATGTGTGAGCGCGTCGGCCAGGCGCTAAACCAAAGAACAGAAAGGAGTTAAAAGAAGTGGGAAAAGATTGCTCTTTTATTCGTACCGTATGTCAATGAAAATATTATAATTTAATAATGTCTGTAAAAGTCATAAAAAAGTATGCAATAAAAAAGTGTCATACGTGTCATGATCGAACAGACCTCGACATTAACGACTGCCCGATGGCCCGAGGCAATCTAGTATTTAGCTCGGGCAATGAAGCCTCACCTGCTGGTTGCCCTATCGGGCAATCTATTATGGCAATTGTGGAGACGTGTCAGTGCCTGACAGTGGTCAAATCGGTTAGAAAACGATGAAAAAGTTGCCAAAAGTCGTTCTTCATGGACGTCGCCATTTTGTGTGCTTCGCGGATGCGCTCGGCTCCTCTCGACTGCTGCTCAGGTCTGCTCGGTCATAATATTGTGGTGGTTCATCTTATAATTCAGTCTAGAGAACTCACCAGAAAGCATCTAAGACCTGCAAAAATCTAAATTTTCTTGGGGGAGGCCCACCAAACCCCCCTAGCGAACTCGTCCGCACGCATTTTTCAGAGCAATCTCTATTGGGCTCAGGGCCATCTGTAAATGAGCTTAGATGGCCCACAGGGCCATCTCCCAAAATCCTTAATGTCATGCACTGTCGTATGATTTTAAAATACTGCTGTAAAAATGCATACAATGCAAAGTATAAAGTGCAACCAAATGAAACGGCCTACTCTGGTATAGTAACTCATAAAAAAGTCATAAAAAAGAGGACCCTATACTAAAATCTGTAAACGCTTATTATCTGTTGACTGTTGAATGACTTTTATTGGGCAACATGTCTTCAACTGTGACATTTTGTGCTGCATTCCAGGACCAGGTTTTATCAGCCGTGTTATCTCCGGCACACCCAGCCTCTCTTTTCATACGCAGTCAGACCGCACTAAAGTCAGGCAGCTCTCTGACACCGAGCTGCGTATTGACACGTCAAAATGCTCAACTGTTGTTTTCTCAACCTTATCTCACCATCATCAAGCTGACACCACCCCTGATGGTGTTCGGACATAAAGCATTAATGTTGAAGGAATACTTCAACATTCTGAGGATCACGCGTACTCTCCTTTTGCTAATAGTAGAGTTATAGTTAGTTATTGGAAGAATAAAAATGCTCATGTATAATATTGGTAATGTATGTACTTCATACATCACACCTGTGCAGTGATGCATGTTTCGCACCAATAAGCGTGCATTTTGATCTTTATTAGATAATCAACTTACGAAATAAAAAACATTTAAAAAATATTTAGATTCAATCTGCAAAAATAGTCAAAATGACACATTTTTATATGTTTACTATTGTATTGTTCTTTTACAGTTTCTTTTTTACTGCCAATTCAATATTATTTCAGCATGTCTTGAGATTGCTTATTTGTACGGAGTTTTAAGAGAACTAGGTGTTCATCTCTAACACCCTGCAGAAGCTTTCCCTCTCTGGTCAGCATGATGTGAAGTCAAGGCTGAAGCTCTCAACATTAAAGCGGCCATAGAAATGTGGAATTTGAACCTGAGCATCAGCGGTGAAAATGAAAGCGTTTGCATCTTTTATGCATGGATTGATGTCAAGAAGAGAAATTGGATGTGACCTATCAGGTGTGTTCTAAAACAAACACACTAGTGTTCAAAAGAGATTATGCAAATCTTGTCAGGTTCCATGGAAGACGCGACATAAAACCTGCTCATTAACTGGGATAATAATCACTTCCTTTTTCACAACAATGCACCACAATGCTATACCGCTTGGCACTTAGTGGCTGCCTCAAATAACCTTTTATGTCGTTAACAATATGTTTAATATTTTACATTAAAGGCAACCTATCATGCAAAATGCACTTTTTGATGTATTTTATACATAAATATGTGTCCCCGGTGTGTCAGGGAACTCACAAAGTGTCAGAAATAATAAAAGGAACTCACCTTGTGGTAAACCTGTGAGAGAAAAAGCATTTGAGCTCCATACTGTTTCAGAAATAATCCTTGATGTGGTTTGGAACATGATATGGCGTTTAATCACGGCAGGTCGGCAGCATTTAGCTGAGCTTCTCGTAGAATTCTGAGCAGGCATTAGCTCCCCCTCCTCTTTTTTTTTCTCGAGCTAAGGACCCTGAATCTGCAATTCTCTAACAGGGCTGAAATAGAAGGATATGAGGGATGTCTAAAATGCATGATCTGTTTGGTATTTTGAGCAAAACACATCATAGACATGTTTTTTATTTATTTTTATATATCTGAGACCCTGATATATGCCTTAAAATAACATAATATGAGACCTTTAAGCTGCCTCTGATAGCTCACCTAACCCTCATTGATCCTATCGTTAATTATTTGTTATGCAGTAATTCAGACAAAGCCCTGATTCTGTCCGACAGAAGACAGATCTTATCTCTATAAGGTTTCACACTTGCATTTTTTTGAAGAAACATAAGACTGCTGTCACAACTCTGCCTTCATTCATGCCAAAAACCATAGAAACCAACGTTGAAGGTCATAAACTTGCAAAAGAGAGAACAGACTGGCAAACTGTACCGTCTTTGTATCAACAGATGAAAATGTTGCATGCTTTTATTATTATTTAACCCCGAAGCGTCCCCACACCAGGTATTTCTGCTGTCACCAAATAGCAGGGCAAGGCGTAGCAGGGTGGAGATTCTCACGGAAGGCTGATCTTTCTCAAATTCATGTACTTTAATTGCAGTACTTCTATTAAGGCGTGTATCTTAAAGGTCATCTTATAATAGTTCCGTTAGACACCAAGCTTTAATTCAATAATTAAATACAAGCTGCAAACTGCATAACCTGAGCCAACCTGAGTCCTTTCACAACAGCTCTGAGAAATGTTCAAGTTTTTCCTACAGAAGGCGGGGGAGCTGGTGGGAATAATTAAATATTTTCGTAAATGCTCTACCTAGAAAAAATGTGAGGGACTCACACTTTAGTATATTCTGTTTCTGCAGTCTTATACCTTTAATCCAATACAGTAAAGAAGGACATGTTTTATTTTTTACAGCCCCACTTTAATTTGACAACATTAATGTGTGCAGTTTGCAGATTGAAGAGGTAATACACTCTAGATCTGTGGTTCCCAACCTTTTTGTCTCGTGAGAACCCCCTCACTCATCTGTGATAATTCGCCTACATTTTTTTCTTGTATTAAACCCTGTGTAAGCGTATTTAACCCAACTGCTCCTTAAATTAAAATCACTTGTATTTCTCACCCTTAATACAAATGCATTTAAAGTCACTAGAGCAGGGGTCACCAACCTTTTTGATAGCTATCTGAAGGATAATGGGGAATATGGAGGGCTACTTGTTTGATATTAGATTAGATTCAAGATTAGATTCAACTTTATTGTCATTGCACAGAGTACAGGTACTAAGACAAGGAAATGTAGTTAGCATCTAACCATAAGTGCGAGACAGCAGAAAGTGCAGAGTTGTTCAAGTATAATATATATATATATATAAAACATGTGACGGATATAAATAAACTGAATGTCTTTACAGCGTGAACATTATGAGGAGGTATAAACATTATTTAACAGCAGTATAGAAATTGGAAACACTATAAATCAGGTATAAAAATATACAATATAATACAGACACTATCCACAGAACAAATATAAACCGTTATTGAATAAATAACTCATCACTCGTAGTTTGTCTCATCGTTGTTGGAGATAAGGCCGACCACGTTTTGCCATCTGCAAACTTTACGATGGTGTTGTTGTGAGCCATGTAAAGGAGTGCAGTCGTGGGGGAAGAGGGAGTTTAGAAGAGAACTCAGCACACAGCCTTGTGGAACACCGGTGTTCAGTATGAGAGGTGAGGTTGTCTAACCTAACATACTGGGTCTGTTGGTTAGGAAGTCCAGCATCCAGTTACAGAGGGGGGGTTGATAATTTTGGAGGGGGATGATGGTGTTAAATGCTGATCTAAAGTCCACAAACAGCATTCTCACATAGGTGTTGTTGTTGTGCACTGGGTGGAGCACTGTGGAGATCCTCTGTGGTCCTGTTCTGGCGGTAGGTGAATTGAAATGGGTCCAGTGAGGGTGGTAGGCAGGATTTGAGATGTTTGAGTACCAGTCTCTCAGAACACTTCATTATGATGGGGTTGAGGGCCACAGGTCTGAAGTCATTTAGGCTCTCTGCAGAGGAGTGTTTTGGCACAATATCATCTTTCTGAAGAATATACATTTGCAGTTTTCCTTTAAATAATTAATATTATGCATTTAATAGGCTACATATAAGAATATTATTATTTACTTATTAGTGTTTCCGGACAATCATTAATAATAATTGTTATATATTATTATTATATATAGCCACAGTCCATGGTGAACACACGGATCAGATGAGAGAGTATTTTCCCGCTGCAGTGACAGCAGAGGACAATAAGACGCTGCTGCTATTAGGCCCCAACAGTTAAATATCAACAGCGGGATTTCAAATGTGAGTGTCTGTGTGTTTGCCTCGTACAGACGTGTTC
The DNA here is from genome assembly GCA_031216635.1 of Dissostichus eleginoides. Lineage (NCBI taxonomy): Eukaryota > Metazoa > Chordata > Actinopteri > Perciformes > Nototheniidae > Dissostichus > Dissostichus eleginoides. Next base: position 6,785,157 of record CM062280.1, read on the forward strand.
ATGTTGTTCTGACGGCTGACACGGCTGACACACGGAGACTGAAACAGAATAAACACTTCTGACAAAGTGAAACATTTCTCCCAGCAGAGATCAGAAGTCGAAAATGCACTCTGAAGATTGGATTTAAAGTGGACCTATCATGCTATATTGGAAAAACATATTGTAGGACCATACCTATACAAAACATGTCTGTGAAGTTTTTTGCTTAAAATACCAAACAGATCCCCCATTGTAGCCATGCCTCATACTGCTCATACCCCTCTTTTGCAGCCCGGTTAGAGAAACTCGGATTTTGGGTCCTTAGCTTGAAAAAAATAAAAAGAGGAGGCGGAGCTAATGCCTGATCAGAATTCTACCGGAGATAAAGTAAAATTCTGCTGTGATAAAACGCCATCCTGTTCTAAACCACATCAAGGATTATTTCTGAAACAGTATGGAGCTCAAATGCTTTTTCTTTATTCCTGTAAGAAAAAAGTTATTCATTATTTATCAATGACTCGCGCTATTTTTAGAACGGCCCATGCAGTGACTGCCCTTGAGGGGACTGCCCTGCAATCCCCTCAAGTACCTCTAGGGGTCCCAGGGGGTCCCAGTACTATAATTGGACTCCTTAATTTCCGCAACATAGTGACATCACTTTGTAACCCTAGCGCGTCTATTGGCTAGCGCTCCAATACATTGTACGTGATAGGCTAATGGTGCGTTCACACCGGACGCGATGCAAATATTCGCATCACTCTAATCGCTCGCGTTTCACTGCGGCTGTCAGTTGTGTTTACGTTTACTCGCATCATTCAAACAAGACGCGCTGGCCAGGGGCCGGGGCTTATCTCCATGTAAATACTATGGTAGATACCAACTACAACAACATTAACATATTTTACAGTGAATTACAGAGGCGCGGGAAGGTAATTTGGGTGGGGGTGCTGAGGTGCTGTCCGATGTGCTAATTACGCACCAACGGGGGGGCGTGGCAAAACCACACACACACAGCATAACAATGGACTCCAGTGAACACTATTACAGGCACAGAGCACGCACAAATGCACTAGCACACACACTACAAAGATGTAAAATATTATTTTACCAACAATGTGGAATTTATTGGCTACATATTACCAGTGGCGGCTCCAGAGTATTTTTGTTGGGTAATCTATGGTAGGGCTAACCCATACAGTGGTGGGGCTCAAGTCAGTATTTGCAATGTAATTACATACACGCTATATCGCCCCCATTGACAGTGAAACGCCACGCGTGAGGTTTAGATTATTTCCCTGTCTCAATCCAAATTGAACTGATGAAATAAAAAGGCACATTTGTCTTGTAGTAAATAAAAAGGGCGACCTGGAGCCAATCCTGCAATTTCCCCACAGGTGAAAGAGTTGACATGCTGAAAACCCAACCCCTGCAGGGGGGTCTGGGGGGATTCTCTCCCAGGAGATTTTTTGAAATACTTACATAAAATACACATTCTGGTACTCTCTTGAGAAGAAAAATAAATAAATCTATTACTACACATTTAAAAAAATGAATGCCATTTTTGTTTTTTGTTACTTTGTTCTGAAAGCTGAACCTGCTGCTCCTCACAGAGAGAAGAGGGAAGAGGCTGTGTGAATTACTTTACATTGTGGATAAGGGTGGATAGCCCCCATTGTTCTGTGTGTCAAAATGAAAGACAGCCCACACACCTATCAATCATCAAACCGTGGGGTCTTATTTCATTACGTGTTGATTTCTATCAACACGTAATGTTGTATCGATGTATATAGAGATGTACTACCGCAAAAGTATTCTCCGTCGGGGCTTCCTGCAACAACACCACGCCGTTATCGTGATTCTGATTGGCCAGAAGACATTATCAAAGATGTTTTATTGAGAAGACGATCACTACGTGACAAAAGTTTTCAAAACCGTTTCTAGTCTTCGGTATTTCCAGACAAGTGGCTACTGAAATCAATCTTACTAACTGCTGTCTGTGCAATTTACTCCGCGCGAGTTGGCGGACTTTATTTTGCTTACTTTAACATCATTTTTCATGGTGGGGCTGAGGTGGGGCTAAGCCATTTCTTGGTATGGCTGTAGCCTACCCCAGCCATACCCTGGCGCTGCCACTGCATATTACACAGATTATGCACGGCTGCAGCAGCAATAACCATAAAATAATAATTAAAATACCACAAACATGATATTGACCAGTATACAGATTATGCACATGATTTTGCAGATTTAGCGTTTTTAGAGAGAAAAAATTCCGAGATACGTTTTTGCGCCGTGTCAGTTACTTGTGTTGTTCTGCGTCACGTTAAAAGTAGCCGACTAAAAACTAACAAAAAACTTTTTTTCCACATCTTTTTATTTTTCTTCCCTGAAGCAAAATCATTTATTATATAGTTTTAAATTATCATTTGAATAATAACATATAATATCAAATATAATCTCAGGCACAATGAAATTAAATACATATATATAAAATAAAAATAAAATAAATTTCCTGACAGGGGAGCTCCGCACCGCCTGCCTGCCGCTAGGGGGTGCTGCAGCGCCCTCAGCACCCCCCTTCCCGCGCCCCTGGTGAATTAATTGTAATACACGTTTCAAAATGATGCCGAAGTAACAACATAACGGTTAGTAAAAACCATGAATTAATGCTTTTAGTGCAGACAAGACGGCAGGTGAAAAACCTTTTAAAATGCGTGTTTTTCTGAATGGAGATCGGATCGATCAGGCTAAGCTAACGTTGTAGCTGCTCCGTCCAAACTCACAACAACATGATACAGACACAGATACAACAGCGACTGTATTCACCATGACACAGACAGTCTGTGTTTTGTTCATGTTGAACTTTTCTCCAGTTTCTGAACAGATATGAGGAGCTGTGAGCTCTGTGTGCTAACAGCTAACGGCTGATGTTTTGGTTTTCTGCTTCAACATCAGTGACGGCAGGCGGAGATCCTCACCGCTGATTGCCTATCGCGAGAACGCGTCACGCAAATTTGTCCCGGCCCCCTTCAATCGCGCCGCGTCATTCGCATCAACCGCTTCATTCGCGCCCCCGGAGCGAATTCGCGTCTGTCCGCGTCTTTGCATTGACTTTACATGTAATTCCCCCCCCCAAAAAATCGCATCCCCTCCGGTGTGAACGCACCATAAGGGGCGGGACATCTCTAAGAGGTTGACCAATCACAACAAAGCCGGGCAGCTAACCAATCAGAGCAGACTGGATTCTGGTTTCAGACAGAGGGTGAAAAGAGGTGCTGCAGCACAGGCAGTATGAGAAAAATAAAGAGCTGTTTGAACATTAAAGCATGGAGACATGTCACAGTAGAGAAACAAAGTACTAATATGAACCTGAAAGTAAGCAGTTGTGAAAAATAGGGCCCCTTTAAACAATCCAAGAATATCTCAATGACAGGGCCATTTAGTTGTTTTTACTTTGATACCTTGGTACATTTGTCTGAGCATAGGAAGGTAAAGAATGTCAAAACCATCACTTATTTTTTGCCTGAAAAAACGTTTATGTGTAGCTTTGTGAGGACTGTGGCTGGCTCACTCTTTGTGAGGTAATACCGGAGTGTCAGTAAAATGAAAACAGCTCCTATGCTGCCTTTGTCTAACAGTCCAGCCTCTTAAGTAATGATTTTCCAGAGAACTGCTGGCACACACCAAGCTTGAACCATTATGTATTGTACTCATGTTGGCACGGCAAACCGAAACCCACACATACTGACTTTAATTGGCATGTCTTCATCTGTTAAACTGAAATGTGAAAACATTCTGCGCAATCTAAGAAGCCGATTAAAGCCCTCATCCGACCATGACTGATTTTCAAGATTACAAGATGTTGTACTGCTAGTTAGGAAGCCCCAATAGAAAAATACAAGTTTTATGATTTGAAATATCTAAGCCCCATGGCATCCAACCTGTGTCATACATTATCTGACATATTATATGACAGAACTGCACAAACCTCTTTATGTTGGAGGTGGGGCAATTGTAAGGCCATGTGTAAAAGCTAGGCATTTGCTGTAGCTTGTTTTGCTTTTTCACGAAGGAGGTAAGAATTTCAAAAGTCAGAATTCATGACCCCTGACATATTTTCACTCCCATTGTATAGCCGTGATGAAAGATCCTTCTGCAGTATACGGCTGAATGAGGGTGATGATCAGTGGCGGCTGGTGATAAAAATGTTGGGGGGGGCGCAAAAAAAAAACATTGAAACGTGATTCATGGAAAATAGCACTACTTGAATATGAATTTTGCCCTCCTTTCCTTCTGGCCTGCAAATGTCTCAATGACTTTCTGATTAAAGTCAGTCATCTCTGTCACCAGACTCTTTTCCATTGACAGCATGGCCAATGCATTCAACCTCTCCTGGGTCATCATACACATCTTGTATCTTCCTCTGAACACCTGCAGTGGCACCCCTCATCACGCTGGCTCCATCATACGCCTGGCAGATGAGCTTGCTTTTCTGATCCTCAGGAAGGATGGCAGAAAGACGCTCTTTTAATGCTGTAGCAATGGACTCAGCTGTAGCTGACTGCAAAGGGATGAACTCAAAAAATCTTTCCTGCACGTTGTGTTTATCATCAATGTAGCGCAGCACAAGAACAAGTTGGCACTGTGTGGCAATATCCATTGTCTCATCTGCCTGGATTGATAAAAAATCACTGCTCTGGGCTTCTTTGATGATGTGTTCCCTAACAACAGACAACATACAGTCCAGTAGCTCGTTCTGCACGGTTTTTGAAGTTCCCTTAAATACAGTCGCGTTCTCAAGGTGCTCTTTCAACACTCCATCAAGGGAGGCAACAAAATCCACCAAGCCACGGAATATCCCGGGATTATCGGAGCCTTCACTCTCATCATGGCCACGCAAAGCCAACTCAAATGATCCACAAAATTTCACACAGTCTATTATTCGGGACAGGATGTGTCGGTTTTTTCTCACCTCTTGGTTGTGCTTCCTAACGCCGATCCTGTAGCCTTCATCTAGCTGTTCAGCAATGCTAAACCTGCCCAAAAAGTTTAGCCTCATACTGTTGTCTAGATGACCGCGGCTACTTTCGTGCCGTTTGCATTTCTCGGTAAGATGTTTTAAATCTTGTACCCCCGTCGTTGTCCACAACGCTTCGGTGCCGACACTTTGAAACAGCAAGCAGGGAAAGCAATAGAAGGCATTGCTAACAGCACATCCAGCTAACCAGCTCCGTTTATCGTAGCAAGAGCGGGTAAAGCCCCGGTTGTAAGCTCGTCCTCGATCACTTGCCTGCTGATTAATTTTTAAATCGGGTCGGTCCGGTCCAAGCTCCTTTATTCTCTTTTTTTCTTCCAGTGGACGCCTTGTGAAAGGGTGTTTTTGTAAGAAAAAACTGAATTTTCTGCGGCCGCACTGGAAGTCGCCATGACAACAATATCATCCAGAAAACTAATGACGGGTGTGAACATAAAAGACAGCGTCATGGTCCAATCACATCAGGTCAAAGATCATGAAAACAATACCGATTCGCTGCCAATAAAAAGTGGGAGGGTCTGGGGCGCAGAGAGCTGCGTCCCGTGGGAGAATCTGAAGCCGCCAATCAGCGAGCAGCTTTTGGTCACCTGCTTACCAAAAGTTTAACGACTTCCATTCACTCTCATTTGGCCGGCGTCCCTCAACCAGGAAGTATGTATTCACACAAAAATACCCGAAATGCGCAACCATTTTTGACGGAATGCAGACTACCATGCTGACGCATCGTACAAGGAAACACGTTTATTTAATAATATTTAAAATATAATAATTTGTGTTTATCATGTTTAAGTATACTTCTCGAGATATTATGAGAGGGGGCGGCGCCCCAGCACCCTGCATTGACCAGCCGCTACTGGTGATGATGATACAGTGTTGGAACTTGTTTTGCTTGTGTACTTTCATACAAACTCGTGTTGACTTGCTCTGTGTGTATTTAGTCTGTGATGATTGATATGAGTTCTCATATTTGTCCAGTTTTGCAAACCAGTGGTGCAATACTCTAAGTGCAGAAGTATTACAGTAGTCATGCTTCTGTAGAATCACAAACAGCTCCATGTGTGTTACTGTTACATAACCAGCTGACCTGGTAACCTCTCTGACATCACACAAACTGCAGACACACAAATCGAGTGCAGGTGGGTCTGTGATTTGCTTTTAACTTCTACTTGAATCATGCAGATGCCATATTTTTCAGTCAGAATGGCAACATGATTCAAAATATGATGAGTTTGTGGCTGTTACATTTACTAAATTACATGGATTAGATTAAAGTAAAGGTGGAGCACAACAAGTGGCACCATCTGTTTACAATGATTTACACTTCCTGTATCTTAAATGGGCGAAGTTTTTATAGTATTACATTTGTTTTTCTTAACATTCAGAAATGAACACAGCTAACAAACATGTTTAGCAGTAGGAGAAGTCATTTGATTTTAGCTGAAAATGTTTGACGATGCTGTGTGGCCAGTCCAACTCGTGTTGATATTTTCAACAAAAAGTAAATAACACTACAAGATTTGGCATTGATAAAATAATAAATGTGCTTATGAAGTCTTTGGCAATGCATCAATAATAGAAAAATAAATAAATAATAAGTTTAAAACATACTCTACTTACATCTCAATGTACACATCAAATGTCAACATACACTTATTCATCTTAAAAAATATTGTTAAGGCCACTTAACTTAATATTCCTCCTTGTCCCCTCCTCTCTGGTAGGAGGCTGCGCTCCATCAGGACTCAAACCTCTCTCCACCTGAACAGCTGCTTCCCCTCTGCTACCGGCCCATCAAAAAGGCCCGGGACCCCCCTGACTGACCCTCAGCCCCTCTATAGACTGTATGCATGACATTAATGCACACAATGTAAACAATAAGATGTTCACCCTAACTCAGTCAGTCCTTCACAACCCTCAGAATTCTGCACATTGTAACTGCAAGTTTAGTTTCTATTCTATTATATTTCAACGTTTACAGGTATACCTATGTTCCATCCATATTCAAAGTAACTTTTGCTATATTTTAATGTCATTATAGTTTTCTTAAAATACTTTTTTTATCATTGTTTTATTTGTATGCATGTATGTTTATGTATGCAGGGATGCAAACTCATCAGGTATGAAAAAGGTGACAAGGATCCGAGCCCCCCGACCCCACGGAATATTGGCTTTAAAATTAGGAATAACAGAGGATTTTAGCAGTCAGAACAACTAAAGCAGCGTCAATAATAACAGAAACGCTAAAGAGTCACATGTAATAGAAATATATAAAAGCATTTATTTTAATTGTGTAGCATTCAGTTTATAATTTTGGCAGCACTGTTGAGCATTTTGAAAAGTATTTTCATGCCTCTGTGCAAGGCTTAGTCTTTCTATCTTTATAGCCACTGGGGTAAAGTAACTAAGTTCATAAACTCAACAAGTACTATACGTGGATACAATTTTGAGATACTTGTACTTTATTTAAGTATTTCAATGTTTTGCTACTTTGTTCTTCCACTCCTCTACAGTTCAGAGGTAAAAGGTGTACTTTTACTCCACTACATGTATTTAATACCTTTAGTTACTTTACAGATGTGGATTAATGATGTGAAATATAATCAATCTGAAATCAGAGTTTAGTTCCACCTGGAGTAAATTCACAAGCTACCCTGCAGTCAGGGTTGGGTTGTAAGGGAATACATGTAACGGCGTTATGTAATCAGAATACAAAAATCAAGTAACTGTATTCAGCTCGCGTTACTTTTGAAAAACGAGTAATCCGATTATAGTTACTTTCGTAAACCTGAAGTGAATACATTTTGGATTACTTATTGGAATTATTGGTGGAAAGATTTCCTCACAACATTTAATATTCATTACTAAAGGCACAGCCGAATCATCACAGCTCACAAAACCTATTACCGCCGATGGACCAAAAAAGGGAGCGTTTGAAAAAAATGATCGGGTCCACTCAGTGAAACAATAACAACGAAACATGGAGGAACAAAAGTCTGCGTTTAAATCGTGTGTGTGTGTGTGTGTGTGTAGAGGTGTGTGTGGTTAAAACACATCAGCCTGTCTTTAGCCTTTCCAATGATTCTGAAGTTTAACACAGTGAAGGCGGTGTGTGAAAGGCACTGCGCGCTCCTCTTCTCAGAGGCTGAGTTAACCCTCCCGCTGCCTCCTGGTGCTGCAGAGATTTCATGAAGAGAAGGAGGTTTTCCTTCTATAAAACAGCTGCGGGCAGCAGATACGTGAGTGTCACGGACATGAATTCATAGATCAAGGCAGACTGGTGCACACACTCTCCTGTTTTGCCAATCCGGTGCTTAAACAAATATAGCTCTACACCCCTGGCCTAAATGTCCTTAAAATGAAGTCCGAGTTCGACATTTTAATTCATTTCCTGCCAACACTGGCAGGACAGAAGGCGACCCGTTCTAAGCCGTGTCCCTCACTCCTCACATCCCAAGCTGCATCCCCAAAAAGTTTATTATGTTGTTACATCGTTTCAGATGTTATGTTTCAGTTGTGCTCTTGATAAGCCATTAAAACAGTAAAAACACGTTCAGTTTCCTTTTGCTTTTTGTGTCTCCTGTACACCAAAACATACCCATCTGTTATGGAAAAAGAAAGTAATCCAAAAGTAATCTAAAAGTAATCTGATTACGTTACTTTTTTAAGACACGTAACTGTAACTGTATTCGGATTACTTTCAGAGCCATGTATTCAGTAATCAGTAACTGATTACATTTACAAAGTAACCCTCCCAACCCTGCCTGCAGTATACAAAGTCATTCAAACTAGCTGCACCTTTACCAGCTTTGAGAACACTTTAATGATCAATCATTATAAAACATATCATATATATTATTCTGAAATGGACCAATCTGCACAATGACTACTTTTACTGTTGCTACTTTCACTATATTTTGATGCCAATACTTTTCTAGTTTTACTTGAGGAACATTTTGAATGCAGGATTGTTCCTACACTCTGGTACTTCTACTTTTACTCTAGTACAAGATCTGAGTACTTCTACTTTTACTCATGTACAATATCTGAGTAGTTCTACTTTTACTCAAGTACAAGATCTGAGTACTTCTACTTTTACTCAAGTACAAGATCTGAGTACTTTTACTCAGTACAATATCTGAGTACTTCTACTTTTACTCAAGTACAAGACCTGAGTACTTATACTTTTACTCATGTACAAGATCTGAGTACTTCTACTCAAGTACAATATCTGAGTACTTCTACTTTTACTCATGTACAAGATCTGAGTACTTCTACTTTTACTCAAGTACAATATCTGAGTACTTCTACTCAAGTACAATATCTGAGTAATTCTACTTTTACTCAAGTACAATATCTGAGTACTTCTACTTTTACTCAAGTACAAGATCTGAGTACTTCTACTTTTACTCAAGTACAAGAACTGAGTACTTCTACTTTTACTCAAGTACAAGATCTGAGTACTTCTACTTTTACTAAAGTACCAGATCTGAGTACTTCTACTTTTACTCAAGTACAATATCTGAGTACTTCTACTTTTACTCAAGTACAAGATCTGAGTACTTCTACTTTTACTCTAGTACAAGATCTGAGTACTTCTACTTTTAATCAATTACAAGATCCATAGCCTACTTCTACCACCTCTGTTTATAGCCTATGAAAAAAACTATTAGAAAACGAAGGCTAAAGCTAACGTTAGCAGATAGTGACAATAGGCGCTTTCACACCAAGTACTTTGCCGTACTTAGTTAATCAGAACTTAGTTCATCAGAACGAAGCAGATTGCGTTCACACCGGAATAAGTCCCTGAGGAGGATTACGGCCCCTACACACGGCGGCGTGCGTTGAAGCTTGCCGGCGGACGTGTCTGAAGCTCGACCAACAACCAATCACATGAATCTCCCGCCCCGGACACACAAGCACGCGGTTTGATTGGCTAGAGCTTGTACTGGCATATGATTCGATTGGCTGAAGCTTCCGCCGAAGCTTCAAAAGTAGTACATCGCTCTACTTTTGAAGTGAGCAACGCGAGCAAAGCAAAGCTTTGCTCCCACAATGCAGTTCGGCAAAGCGTGACGTCACCCAATTCAAAGTGAATGGGCAGAAGCGTTGAAGCTTCAACACACGCTGCCGTGTGTAGGCCGTTAGGCAACTGAAGCCGCTTCTTCTTCTTCTGCTTTGGGTTTACTGGCAGGCCGCAAACAACTTCACGGCGTACACTGCCACCCGAAGTCCCCGGCCGGAAGTCCCCGGAGAAATCAGAAATGGGAACCTTTTTCTCCCATGAAAGTACCTGCTCTCTAGCAGGGACTGAAAAGGGGGTGAAAAGGTTCTCATTAACTAAGTTCCGGATTTTTTTGGTGTGAACGCAAATTTTCGTAACTATATCGTAACTGGGAAAAGTACTCCGGTGTGAAAGCGACTGTATGCTAGTCAGCTAGCTCAACGATTCCTTAAATAATATTGCGACAGAAACACTTTTCAGTTCACATCACGCTCTGTCGCTCCGACAGGGAGCTCTGCTCTGAACACCTGAACTGCCCGTTCTAACAGCTGTTCACCAGCGGTCCAGTCTGTGCCACAGTGACTCCGGACCGCACAGTTACTATTAACGAACGCACCCGTAGGTAATGTAGCTGCTGAAGTTAGACCCTCATGCCGGAGCAACAGAGTTCAGCCGACAGACAGAGGGTGTTTCTCAATGTCGAGTAAAGCTGCTCCAGAGCCACTATTTCAAGCATACTACGTCATCGAGTGCCGCCGAAGGACTGTTCCAATGTCCAGCATACTTGGAATTCTACCGAGCCCGGCGTACTTCGTAGCGAGAAATTTCGAGGCTGCACATGTGTAGACTCCACGGTCTTAAAATCCCCACAATGCTTTGCGCACGGACCAATTTCCCTAAATCTGTGGCGGAAAATGTAAGGCGGGGCCTCTCATATGACGCACACCTGCACACTTGCTCGCCTGTTCCACTCTTCGTTTTCCGAATGCCAGGAAGTATTCTTGCCTCGCTTCTGAAGCAAGTGACTCGGAAGACATGTGCTACCAAGCAAGCGTACTCGACATTGAGAAACACCCAGGAAGACTCGAGCATACAGTTTGCGCATAACGATGGCACATAACAGCTCGCGTCCGCAGATTACTCCGGGTCCCAGACCCCCCCACACCCCAAACATATTTTTATTGCAGATTTACATGAATCACACAAATTAGCCTACCTATTTTGGATTCAAAACGGCGAATTTCGCCGAAAGGTGACAGGTTTGCATCCCTGGTATGCAACAAAAACACCAAGACAAGCTCCTCGTATGTGTTAACCTACTTGGCAAAAAACCTGTTTCTGATTCTGATTCTGACAGGGGAAAAACATTTGGTGATAATAATGCTACATTTAATTTTTTAAAAAAGACCTGTTGAAACAGCAGGAGTTGAGCTAGTTAACGTTAGCTTATAGCTGCTAGCTGTTAGCAGTTAGCAGCCAGCTGTCAACATTTCCATTTGGCTAATTACCGGAGCTCAATGACACGAGAGAGGTTACAATAAGTTACATTATAATGCATTCAAGTTGTATTTAGTAAAACGGTGTATTGGGCAAACACATTTTTTTTATGTTATCAAGATGTAAGAAATGCAATTTTGTAAAAGGTGGCTTTATAAAAAAATGCATTTAGATGTTTCAAGGCAATATGAAATAGATATTAGATAGGGAATTATGAACTGTTTAACTTTCTATAACTACCTTCATGCAGCTTATAATACATATTTAAAACTACTAATGACAATACTTTTTTTAAATCAAATAATAATACATGTTTTTTCTTCTAATAACTTGAATGTTGTGTTTTCTGTAAAGTAAAGATGACTACTGGAGCTTCGCAGCGGCGAAACCGTGCCGCGCCACACTAATTGCGCCGCATAAACGCATAGGTGCGCCGCATTTGCGGCTCAGTTCAGGCTCCCTCCGCAAGATGAGGCCCCCTCCGCAAGATGAGGCCCCCTCCGCGAGGTGAGGCCCCACGCAGTCTGCGTTATCTTCCTGTAGGGAGGGACGGCCCTGCACACCACACACACACACACACACACACACACAGACACACACACACACACACACACACACACACACCACACACACAGACACACAGACACACCTCATCTCCTGGCATTTCCACTATGATACCAACATGAATCATTCAGATGACAGCCCCAGCAGCCATGCCAGAGGGCTGCGGTGTGCCCTGTCCTTCGTCCTGGAATCTTTCATTAGGCTGCAACACTTCAGTGACAAGCTTCAGTTATGAAGCAGCACAGTGTGTACTACAGTAAGTAAATGTAGAAGTACCTGGCCCAGTGACAAATACATAGATATTTATCATTAGATTGTTAATCCTGAAGCATCAATGTAGCAGCATCTTACTGTTGCAGCTGTAATGACTTTATATAATAGTATTTGGTAGTTTTATCCAGTGGTTGCCAACCTGGGGGTCGGGTCCCCTCCGAAGGGCCACCCAATACATCTGAGGGGTTTTATAAACTAATTGGGTAGAGAAGAAGGGAGAAAAGTACTGCTATACATCAGTGTTTAATCGTTTGTGTGTTTGAGTTGTACCCTTTAAATAGACACTCTATGGGTTTACCTGGCAGAGCCTCAGACATTGAATACAGCAGTTGGAGGAGTTTAGTACTGCAAACAAAAAAAAAGATAAGGAAGCTGAACAACAATCTATTGTATCTAAAAGGCTTTTCTCATTTTGTTTATGTCAAATCTTAACCTGCAAACATTCTATTTACTAAAGCTGTTCAATAGATTTGATTGAGAAAAGTATAGGGTAACATGAATTGAAAAGTACAGCACCAGAACCTACAACTACAATAAAGTACAGTACTTGAGTAAATCTATTAACTTTTCAGGGCTTTATAACGTTTAAGTTACGGCTTTAATAGTGGTGATATGATGCTAGACTCCTCATGTCTAATTGTTATTTTTCTTTTCTTTTGCTCTGCAGTCAGGCAGTCTGCATGCCTGGAAAGATCTGGGAGAGGAACTAAAGAGGACTGCCCCCCCTGATGGACAATACCACACATTAAAATAAGATACATCTGGATGCTCGTGAACACATCATTATTACGCTTACTCTCTTTCTTGCTAATAGTAGAGTAATAGTTAGTTATTGAAAGTAAAAATAAAAATGCTCATGTATAATATTGGTAATCTATGTACATATGTACACATTATGATACACCTGTGCAGTGATGCGTGTTTCACATCAATAAGCGTGCATCTGGATCTGTATTAGTTCATCAACTTACGAAATGAAAAACATTAATTTGAAATATTTAGATTCGATGTGCGAAAATGAACAAAATAATTTTACAAAACTTGTAAATGTATTCATTATATTTACCAAACTACTTTACTAGGTACCATTGATATTGTATTATTTTACTATATGTCTTGAGATTGCTTATTTTTAGTTTTAAGAGAACTAGGTGTTCATCTCTAACACCCTGCAGAAGCTTTCCCTCTCTGGTCAGCATGATGTGAAGTCGAGGCTGAAGCTCTCAACATTAAAGCGGCCATAGAAATGTGGAATTTGAACCCGAGCATCAGCGGTGGAAATGAAAGCGTTTGCATCTTTTATGCATGGATTGATGTCAAGAAGTGAAATTGGATGTGAACTATCAGGTGTGTTCTAAAACAAACACACTAGTGTTCAAAAGAGATTATGCAAATCTTGTCAGGTTCCATGGAAGACGCGACATAAAACCTGCTCATTAACTGGGATAATAATCACTTCCTTTTTCACAACAATGCACCACAATGCTATACCGCTTGGCATTTTTTTGAAGAAACATAAGACTTCTTTCACAACTCTGCCTTCATTCATGCCAAAAACCATAGAAACCAACGGTGAAGGTCATAAACTTGCAAAAGCGAGAACAGACTGGCAAACTGTACCGTCTTTGTATCAAAAGATGAAAATGTTGCATGCTTTTATTATTATTTAACCCCGAAGCGTCCCCACACCAGGTATTTCTGCTGTCCCCAAATAGCAGGGCAAGGCGTAGCAGGGTGGAGATTCTCACGAAAGGCTGATCTTTTTCTTACTCATGAACTTTAATTGAGATTTCTTATTAAGGCGTGTATCTTAAAGGTCATCTTATAATAGTTCCATCAGACGCTTTAATGCATTATATGTAATTAAATACCAGCTGCAAACTGCATAACCTGAGCCAACCTGAGTCCTTTCACAACAGCTCTGAGAAATGTTCAAGTTTTTCCACAGAAGGCGGGGGAGCTGGTGGGAATAATTAAATATTTTCTTAAATGCTCTACCTAGAAAAAATGTGAGGGACTCACACTTTAGTATATTCTGTTTCTGCTACCTTTAATGCACTACAGTAAAGAAGGAAATGTTTTATTTTTAACAGCGCCACTTCAATTTGACAACATACATTTGCAGATTAAAGAGGGACTACACTCTATATTATTGTTGTTTTGCTTCTCACATAATTTCTTGACAGCATATTGAATTAATAAAGGAGATTTTTACATGTTGCCTGCATTTTAATTAATTCATGTTAAGCGGCCTTATTGTGCTTTTTGGGCTTTTCCCTTTCCTGTAGTGTGTTATATGGGTTTTGGTACATGAAAATGGTCTGCAAAGGCTCAAATCCCTGTGTTCCCTCAAGAGGGAGTTTGTTTACTTCCGTAACATAGTGACATCACTATGTAACTCCAACGCATCTATTGGCTAGTGCTGCCACACATTGTACGTGATAGGCTAAGAGGTTGACCACTCACAACAGAGCCGGCCAGCTAACCAATCAGAGCAGACTGGGTTCTGGTTTCAGACAGAGGGTGAAACGAGGTGCTGCAGCACAGGCAGTATGAGAAAACTAAAGAGCTTTTTGAACATTAAAGCATGGAGACATGTCACGGTAGAGACACTACATACTGATATGAACCTGAAAATAAGCAGTTGTGAAAAATAGGGCCCCTTTAAACAATCCAAGAATATCTCAAAGACAGGGCCATTTTTGTTATTCTACTTTGATACCTTGGTACATTTGTCTGGGCATAGGAAGGTAAATAATTTGTCTTACAGTTCTCAGGGTTCTTACACCTTTTCCAAAGTCAAATTGAAGCACTTTTCAAGCATTTTCAAGGTGCATTTAAGCTTTTCAAGCATCTTACAGCTGTTGTAAATTACATATTTATATACACATACTTATACTCAAATGATTATTTCCCTACCTCACATTAAATCAGATGTTCTTTATGCTATAAACAACCAAGGACTTGGACAACCAAGGACTGTTGACCTCTGGGTGAGTGCTGCTTCCTACCTTCACTGGACTAACAATGGCTAATCCCAAACTGTACTGCTTTTTCCTTGCGTTATTCGCCGCTTCCCTACCCCCTCCTGCGTATAACAAATGCGAACCGCCACTACTATCATGTGTGATTATGAGGTCTCTACACAAGGTGATTACGTTACATTCCACTGTCAATGTGCGCACAAAACAAACTAGGCATTGTGACTCACTGCTAGCTCTTGGCCGTGCTCTGATTGTATTACTACTGATGATATCGGGCGATGTGCATGTTCATCCTGGACCTTCTATTGTGTGTAGCCCTAGTTCTGACCTGTTCCCTGATGTCAATCTTTGTCACAATGATCTGAGTTTCCCTGACTTCTGCTCTCGTAAAGCTTTAGGTTTTCTACATGTAAATGCTAGAAGCTTACTGCCAAAAATTGACCAGATAAAAGTACTCGTTCACAGCTCAAATCCGGAGGTACTTGTCATCACTGAGTCTTGGTTGAAGAAGAATATCCCAGACTCTGACATCGGCATCGCTGGTTATAATGTGTTTAGGCAGGATAGATCATCTAAAGCTGGTGGAGTAGCTATATTCACAAAGCAACACCTCCAGTGTTCTATCGCCACTAGTAAATCTGTCCCCAAACAATTTGACCTACTTATCGTAAACATTAAACTGGCAAATAGCTCTACACTGACAGTCGCTGGCTGCTATCGCCCACCCTCTGCCCCAGCATCTACCCTCATGCTCTCAGCACCCTCCTGGCACCCCACACTCATTCTGAGTTTGTGCTACTGGGGGATCTAAAATGGCACATGCTCAACCCTCCTGCGCAGGTCCAAAAACAATGGGACTCTCTTAATCCCTCGCAGATTATCCTCACTCCTACACGGTATGACACCAAAAATCCAGAAAAAGCCACCCTCCTTGATGTCATCCTCACAAATAACCCTGACAGGTACAAAACTGGCGTCTTCTGTAGCGATCTCAGTGACCACTGTCTTATTGGCTGCATTCGTAATGGCGGCACAATTAAACAGCCAGTTGTCACTTACATGATGCGGTTTAAACAAATTTGAATAATTGGTTTAAACGGCATAATAATAATGACGACGGTCCGTTCTGTGATTCTCCAGAACACACACATGGCCAGTCCGCCCCTGTGTAGCATATTATTTTCGATGAGAGATGAGCAGATCGCCACTGGGCTTTCAACTAAAGACACAGCCACGCAAAAACTGCAGCATTATTACAGCTCCTTATGGGTACTGCAATTTGTGAAGTGCGGGTGCGCTCCAGCAGCACTACACCCCTGATTGTTTCACCACGGAGGAAAGCAGCAGAAAGTCGACTGGAGTTAAAGAGAGCGGGGCTGCGTTGCGTGCATGGCTTCCTTCTGCAGGTAACGGGGAGACACGCTCTGTCTCGTTCAGGATCCGAAAATACAATTTAAATATTTTGCACACTTATTCCACTTATTCCTAGTGTGCCACTGGTTACGGTGCCAGGGGTTGCCGACCCCTGCTCTAGATTATTCAGAGTTACTGACAGCCTGTGGGACACACCAGCAGAGGGTCAGGGAGCTCGAAGAAAATGAAACTCAACTCTAAATGTCTTTTTTTGTTTTAACCCTTTCATTGTTTTAACACACTGTTTTATGTTATTTTTAACATGTTTTATCTTTTTATTTGCCAAATTTGAATTGCTCAACTGTTTGAGTAGGCGGACAGTCTATAACCAGCCTGGTAGCTTCTCTTAAAGTGCTTGTGACACCATCCCACCTATTGTTGTGCAATGCAATGTTGGGCTGCTAGCCATCTCGAACCATCAGTTTAAAAATAAATTTGCGAAACCGTATTGATAAATATCAATAATTTCGAATATCGCGGGAAAAGTCCTTCACTCAGTTTCCTTTTTCGGGACGAAGGCGGAAGTGCGTCACAAAGGGCCATATTTATTCTGCTCCCATTGAGCCAGACAGGGACAGAAGGGATTTGTCACGCGTAGAGATGGTTCGACGATGCGTTGTGTCTGGCTGTTCCAATACAGCAAATGAGGAACTTAACATCAGCATACATAGCTTTCCAACGGATGTCAAGCGTCAGCGCACATGGGAGAAAAACGTGCAGAACACAAGGGCTGGCTGGTCTGTGATGAACCCCACATCGACCTACATATGCAGCGCCCACTTTCTGGCCGAGAATTTCGAGGAAAGGCCTTTGTTGATGGCTGAAACTGGGATTGATTTTTCGCGAAGACGGATTCTGAAGCCGTCAGCAGTGCCTACTCTCTTTCCCACGCCTTCCCAAATCCGTAAAGGCCCCAAAGACTTCGCCAACCCCGCAGCTAAACGCCCCCGAAGTGCCTACTTCGAGCAACAAGAGAAAACTCAGGTAAGAACAACAACCTTTAAACGTGATGTGTTTTTTAGGATACTCTGTGTGTGTTTGTGTGTGTGTGTGTGTGTCTGTGTGTGCGCGAGGGAGGGAAAGAGTCGGGGGGGTTGTCGTCTCCACTGTCCGACTCGGAGTTAATTTCATCCGATTCAGAGGCATATGGTTCGAACCTGTAGGGCATATAGTCAATATCGTCTACGAGGCTATCACTATCAGATGCTTCATCCTCATATGAGCTCTCAGACACATTCAAAATTAAACTACAATCGCAGTCGGAGCTTGCTGCTGTGTGCGCCATCGTTTGTTTGCATACAGATACTGGACTCCGGAAGCGTTCGTGTTCCCTCTGTGACGCGGCACACCTTTTCGCGGGAGTTTAAGAATCCCAGAGCAGACCCAGAGAAGATCCAGAATATGGTCACATTGAAGGGCAGATTAACGGTTATCAAAGTACACATTTTCAAAAATCACTTCAGTAACGGTTTCAAGGGGACATTATTTACAGAAATTAATGGTTTGGATGATGGGGGAAAACCGTGTCACAAGCACTTTAAGTCATGATTTTCCAGAGAACCGCTGGCACAACCAAGCTTGAATCATTATGTATTGTAATCATGTTGGCACGCCATACAGAAACCCACACATACTGACTTTAGTTGGCATGGCTTCATCTGTGAAACTGAAATGTGAAAATATTCTTCACATCCTTCTGCAGTAGTACGGCTGAATGTTACCAGGGGTCATAGGATCATTCAACCTCAGACACCCATATATTAGCATTAGGTTCTTAATAGAGACTATCATGTTATTAGTATGTTTCCTGTTTTGGTAAAGAAAATATGACACATTAAATGATAGGTCACTGTAAAACCAAATCCCTTAAAGTGGGGTAGGTAATTTTGGAGAAACCAGCTCGAGTGCGCTAGAATTTGAAAATACACAGCCGGAAAAAATCTGCCCCTTCCTTCAGACTTCCTTACAGAGCCCCTCCTCCAACACACACGAACGCGCACATGACCAATGAGGGCACGAGATAAGTTTGTGCACAGATGGAAAGCTGACAGGCAGGTAGGCCATCCAGTTATTTTAGCCGGGCCGGCTCAGATGATTGGTCGTGCTTTTTACAGTACTACGGCTTCCACAGATGAAATGTTTTAATGGATTTTTTGTCAAAGCACTTAAGCTATTCATTGCTATCGGGATGTTAAGAGCATTCCATGGAATATAACAAAAAGTGTATCTCGAGCCGGTTTCTCAAACTTACCTACCCCACCTTTAATGTCTTACCTTTTATTTACCTTACATTCCGTACACATTAAAATCTGATGGCAAATGCAATGGATTATTTTCATGATTAGGGGTCCTAAAGTAAAAAGAAAAGAAAAACTACAATATCAATTTAAGGAGAGTCAACTCATAATATTTCCAGACCTGGACAATAACAGAAAACAGTGTTTATAGTACTTTTAAATGTGACTACATTTTAGCTGAGGATAAGTCATTTGTCGCTGGATATGTTGAAGGGGCATGTCAAAATTCGAAGCCTTTGTTCCCTCCAATATGGGATTAAATCCTGAACTGCATTAGGATCCAAGTCCTCGCTGTCTTGCATGGAAAAAAAAAATTATGTGAAAAAATGTAACCCAACCAACTTTAAATGCCCTTTACTTTATTATAAAATAAGCAATACAAAATAGGGTGACTTATTTTGTGCTTTCATCAGTATTTTTCAACAATGGCCGGTTTAAATATTAATATATCACAACCAACAGTGTGCCATTCATGCCAGCAATCTGAACAGGACTGTTGCTAACCAATGAGGAAAATCCTTGATACTTATAACATAGTCCACCTTTTATCTCTCTGTGTGTGCTATAGCGTCCTGCTCCGTGTGTTTGGACAGAGGAGGCTGTGGGGGCTGCCTCGACATCAGCCCCTCCTGGAGGGTCTCTGGCAGCGGTTGAAGGGTGAAGAAGACCTGTCTGCAATCCTGACATATTAAACAAGAACATTTATTTTCAGTGCTTTTTAAAAGCAGTTTCACTTTTTTTTCACATTTCACTACAGTAATGGAAGATAAACAGCCACTTACAGCAGCCGGCTCTGCTGGAGGGGGGTAGTGCACAGCGCCCGGAGGGAGGTAGGGGTACATCAGGGGGGGTCCCTGCATGCCATCGTTGTAAAGCCCAGCAGACATGGGGGGCAGCCAGGGCATGTTGAACAGGAGGTTTGGATATGGAGCATATCCGCCGGGGAAAGGACGGACATCCTGAAGGGGAAGTGGCTCATAGGCAGAGTCTGACCAAAGTCACCGAAGTAAGGACCATCTGAGAAAAGGTAAGGGTTTATAAGCTTCATTTGTAATATTACATCTTTTCTCTAAAGATTCATTTTATTATTTTAGATTGGTGTTTTAGTGTGAGGTAGTTTATACACCATATTATATTTCAGGCATCAATCTATCTAAAATGGTAAATCATCATACACAATAACGTAACTAGGGCTGAGACCTGGGATACTGAAAAAAAGACTGAATTAAATGTTAGAAGTGGACTTTACAGTACTTGAGTAAATAGCAATACCAAACTGAAAAAACAATAAGTCAAAGATATGCATTGAAAACCTTGGTTAAACCCATAGGTTAAATCGTGCGCAAGTATTGTCAGCTAAATAAAAAGTATACGTCTAAGTATCAAAAGTAAGCCTATCCATTCCACAAAAGCAATAAAGACCTGTGAAAGTCTTATGAAAACAGCATCTTTGGTGTAGTTGCTGAATTATTATATATGCTACATGTACGTTTTACTGCTGTATGTGTTTAAGGTTGTGCTCATTTTAAGGTCATATATTGCAGGGTAGTTTAATATACAGGAATGCATGATGCATGACATCATCATTTATAAATGTGTTGCTATAGAGTTAAAGTAAAAGATTTGCCTTTAAAATAATGCTTGGCGCTTTTCTTAACCCTTGTGTTGTGTTGGAAAGCTGTTACCGTTCATGGTGTTCGCGGGTACATTCTGACCCATGATTTATCTCAGTCCAAAACACTCAAAAGGAATGACTATCATCCAATATTGTTTTATCTACATCATAACTAACTTATTATGCATTCTTAACCGTACAATCCTGTAGTCATTTTATTTGATGGCCCCAAAACACATTACATATTTAAGTAACAAATTTGATTAAATTCATTAATTATAATACCTATAGTGAAGACAGTGGATAATTATGTTATCTGACTATAGACTACTATTAGAATACAATTTCCCAAAAAAAGTTTTTACAACTTCATATTATTAACTATAGTAACTTCTGTGGTGTTACAGGTACAAATTGACCCATATAGATTCATGCTAGAAAAAGGTATAAAAAAACAAGCTTTTGTTGGACAATGTTGTTCATGCCATGCAAGATGGAGTGTGTGTGTGTGTGTGTGTGTGTGTGTGTGTGTGTGTGTGTGCGTGTTTGAGTGCTTATGTGCATGTGTGAGTTCAGGTTCAAGTGTTAGTGTACATATTCTTTGAGAAAGGTCGAGTTCCCGTGGGGGGAGGGGGGCCAGAGGAGGGGGAGACCAGTTGCATGTTGCGAAAAAATTATTGTTACAGTGTATGAAGGGGGTGGGGGAGGGGCTGGGGTGTCTAAAGTCAAAGATGAATCTTGATTGGGCCAAATTTGACCCCGAGTCACCCACAACAATGCTGCAAATTATACACTTTTTTTTTAGAGACCTTCATTCAGACTTGGCTAAAATGGTCAAAATCAGTTTTATACTGTTTGTATAGCTGTTGTTGATGATATCATGAAGCCTTGTTCCGATACTCAAAACTAAAGGGTAGTTATTATATAAGTTTCACTTGAAAAGGGTCATGGGAGACCAGAACACAAATTAAACTATACATTGATTGATCTTAGCTGCAGATTCATTTTTGGATTTAATTTATGTTTTTTTAATGTAGGCTACTATTCTCTTATGTTAATGTAAACTATTTTGTTTATAAATTATATCAATTTGATGTGTTGTCACTTTACTGTTCTGTGCTATGTTATTCCATTTCCATTACATTAAATTAGAGTATTTAAATATGGTTTTAACTTATAGGTTATTAGTGATTTAAAAAAGCAGAAAGAGAGATACTTTTTTCAGCAAACTATCCCTCGTTTTTCGCGCCAATCTCTTGCAACATTTATGTGTGTGCGCGCGCGTGACACTGCAGCTGCATAGCTTGCCCATGAGCTGTCCCACGCTCAGGAAGCTGCAGGTGTTCCATGCATGGCCGTTAATGCCATCACAAAATTCGAAAGTGTTTTCTCTTACATAATTATCATTTTCAGTAAAACTTGAATAACATTTATCGCGTGTTTAGACAAAATTGTTCCTTTTTTATACAAAATTCTCAAAAATATATTGTTGTACTCGCATCATGCCCATGTAGGCAACATAACTGTTGCTTTAAAGTAGGCCTACGGTCAGCCATTTTATTTATTTTTAAACATTTGTTTTGTTGGTCTAAGAAGTGAAACATTATTCATTGTTTTGTTGTTATTTTAAGAAGTTGGTCTCTTCTGCTGTTCTGTTCAATATTTATCTTACATTGTTTAATGTAAGATAAATCTTTGTTTTTACCTCCGTAAAGCGTCTTTGAGCACATGATAAAGCGCTTGATAAATAAAATGTATTATTTATAATATTATTATTACAGTTTCAGCTCAGTGTAGCTAACTTGAAGTTGTTTCAATACACATTTTAAACACAAATCAAGTGATAAAAAAAGACTTACCAAAAGGTGGACATGGCCCTTCTTCACTGGAAGCGAAGGACAGCACCTTCCCGCTGTCCACACCGGACACGTCCTCCCCTCCCGCTGCGGCGGCTCTGCTCCGGGGGTCATGAGGACTCCAGGCGGTGCTGGCGGCTCGCTCCGGGGCCCCGTCTGACGGGGGACACATTAGTCCGTATGTGCCCGACGGGCGAGCGCCTCCTTCCGGGGCCGAGTTGGTAAAAGTCCCCTCAGCCTGCCGTTTCACCGCACTGGGTGGCTGCTGTTTATCCGGGACTTTCTTCAGATTTCTCTGGACGGCCGTGATCCTGGTCCTCTGTGTGATGAGGTAGCACTTCCAGCACTCACATTTGACGAAAGGGCAGGACTTCACATGGCCTTTCTGCGGGACGATGATCCCATGGTGTCGGCACCGGGTGCATTTCGGCTGTCGGCCGGCGGTAGAGGCCACCGGCAGGTGCTCTTTAGATAAGGACATGTTTTCTGTTGTTTGATAACAATAATGCTCTAAATTGCGTCTTAAATTAAATGTTCACCGACTGCGTCGTAAACTGCCTTCTCTAAGTATGAAGGCTGAGGGGGTTCAAATCATGACCCAGTGTGAACTCTGTATAAATGTATCATTTTCATGAGAGACCACTTAAGAGCCTTATTACTATGGCAAGCCGATTTAGCTTTTATTAATTTCTGGAGGATATCAAAAAATCAATTCTTACTAGTAAGAATGCAAATTCTTGATATCAAATTCAATTCTTACTAGTAATACTGTTTATTTCTGATATCAAAAATGTAATTTTAACTAGTTAGAATGCAAATTCTTGATATCAGAAATTCAATTGTAACTAGTTGTAATGTGTATTTCTGATATCAGTAAGGTGATTTTAACTAGTTACAATTACATTTGAACAAGTAAAAACACTCATTTCTGATATCAAGAATTCAATTTCAACTAGTCGAAATGCCAATTGTTGATATCAGAAATACAATTTCCACAATTCAATTGTAACTATAAATAAAAATGGAATTATAACTAGTAAGAATTACATTTTTGATATAAAAATGTGCATTCTAACTAGTTAAAATTAAATTTTTGATATCAGAAATAAACATTATTACTAGTGAGAATTGCATTTTTGATATCAAGAATTTGCATTCTTACTAGTAAGAATAGATGTTTTGATATCCTCCAGAAATGAATAAAAGCTAAATCGGCTTGCCATAAGCTTGAGCCATTCACAATACAGACCCAGGTCAAACTGCTGTGCTGTTGTTGCCAATTGTAAATCTCCAGAGGGATATGTCGGGACTATTGAAACAGTGATGTCATGGGAGCAGTTTATTTGAGTGTAATGTTTTGCATTTCATTCTAATTCTGCTCCATATTTACTATATTTATTTGAATTTTACATATTGCAGAATTAAAAAAAGCATCATGAGCAGACTGTAAACTATAAATGACCTATTCATATGTATTTAATTCACTTACAGTAAATACATTAAACTTTTGCAAAAGCAATTATTATTATATAGAACATAAACACACTGCCAAGGGATATTATACCCAATAAGTTCTTTAAATACTTTCATTTGTTTACATTAATTCATTCGGATATTTTGCTGCCATATACAGAATGGCAAAATAAACTTTAAGGTAGCTTCTTTTTAGACAGTGAAATAATGCAAGGAAACATGGAGCCTCAAGTATAGGTGTTGATTCTATTCATCTATTATCTGAAATAACCATACTATTACCTATTGTCATCAGATTTAATTGAAAATGAATAAACTTGAGAAAAAAACCTTTAATTTCCATCTTTATTTACATAGCGTAAGGTGTTACAATAAAATTCTTTGTCACCATTTTATTATAAATACACCCTTTTCAACAAGGCTTGACAACCGTCATTAAAATACATCCTTCAAACCTTTTGAAACGTAATAATAAAACAAATGCATAAATGGATATAACT
Source organism: Dissostichus eleginoides (assembly GCA_031216635.1). Lineage (NCBI taxonomy): Eukaryota > Metazoa > Chordata > Actinopteri > Perciformes > Nototheniidae > Dissostichus > Dissostichus eleginoides. Next base: position 6,809,645 of record CM062280.1, read on the forward strand.
ATTTTGTTTTTGCACCTTTTTAAATGTTAGTAAAATCATGCAAAGCAGAAATATAGCGTAAGAAAATAAAATGATATAGATCACATGTTGCTTTACAAAGGAGATTTAAATCAAAACAAGTATATTGTGAGGAAAATACAAATACTGGGTCTGGTGGCGAAGCTTAAAGATCTTTCTCAAAGAAATGTTTATTCATGGCTTTTAGCAATAGTGCACGAGATAATGATCAATGTACAGTACATATTTGACATCGTCTATGTAGGGAAACATTATTCAAATATTCTAAATCTTAGCTATTAAACATTCAAACCATATATTTAAGCCCTGTGTGACGACTATATTTATGACGCTGAAAGGAACTGCAGTGGACTTGATTGTAAAAAGGCTTACCGGATAATACAGTAATCATTCCATTATGGGTAGCATTGCTCTCTCAGACATGCATTAGCCAATGCAACCACTGCACCGTATACAATACTCAACATCACATTAGAGTGTTTTAGAGTATTTCGCAGGCACTTACAAAGCATGGTTTAGGCCTTTAAATGAGTTTGGATGCAAGTTTCAAAATGGTCAACAGTTAAATGAATCTGATGATCTTCATATGAGCGAGGGTTTTTCTCTGATGTTGCATACAATCAATCCTTGATGACAGTGCATGTCACAGTCCAAGTGGATGCCACAGGTCTCTGGAAGACATCTGAACAAGGAGCTAGAGACAAACTGAACTGTGAAGACAAAATCTGAAACAGAAAAAAAAAAACATTGAACAACAACGTTATGGGCACTAAATATAACAAACAAAGAAATCACACTAAAATCTGATATGACAAAGAAACCTACCCTTTTAAAGTGCTCAGAAAGGCAGGGACTTGTTTGTGTTGGCCTTGAGGTTGGATGTGTAACGTCAGGAACTGTCGGATTGTGTTATAATAGGATACATGATTCTTCCATTTATGGTAGATTGCTGTTTGTCATTTTGTAAGGTTAGGATGTTGCTGTTACTCCAGGTTATATGACAGACAACTGGGAATGGAGTATATTGGAAGAGTATATGAGGCAGCAGTTTAGTCCAGAAAAAGATCTTGAAGCTTGGCATTCTTAAAGCAGACACTTATAGTGTTTTTCATCTTGAGAATCCTTATTCTGCTCTGCAGGGGGTTATTTCTCTTTCTTTAACTAACGTTTTTTTTTGCAGAAATATACACATGTACAATATATATTTTAAAACCCAATTGTTCTCCTTAACAGTCAGGCTAATGGTAATGAACAGTTTTATTTATAGTGCACCAAGTACAATATCGTAAATAGAATCTTGTTTGTGGAACAGTAAATGCTTATGGTATTATAAACCAAAATAATATTATATGCACTTTTGAAAAAAAACAGCTGTTGCATATGCTGCTTACAGTACAGTAATCAGAAAGTCTGAGCATAAACATATGTTAAAGTAAATGTGACAAATACAATAAAGAAATATTCAACTTGTAGAAAATTAAATATTAAAAGTCATGTAACAACCACATGCAGAGCAGAATAATGGTAGTCTTTACTCTACTGAGAAGTATCTGGTGAGCAATGTGGCTTTATAGTGTATCCTTCCCTTGGAAATCATTCCTTTACCCATCAGTATCGGCGGCCATAGCTTGGCGAACTATAGGCAGTGGAAGAGAAAGTCGTTGTTGAACCTGTGGCATCAATGCTGCCTCTTCTGGAGCCTGACCTGGAGCCAGTTCTTGAGCCAGAACGTGACCCAGAGGCGGAGCCTGAGCCGCTGACGCTATAAGGACTGTAAAGGCCTTTGCTGGATTGGGATGAGGCTTCAAGTATTCGCAGGCCTGTCCCTTCCTCTACCATGCTTCTTTCCATAGCATCCTTGTAGGAGATCTTAAGCTTGGTTTTAGGGCATGTAAGGTATTTTGAGTATGCGCTAACATCTCGTAACTTCTGTGCAGTGCGTGCATCTAAGGAGCCTTTCTTCACTGCCTCATCTATGGACACTCTGCTAGTAGCATCTGGTTCAATTAGACCACCAGTGAGATATTGGACCTCAAGGAATCGCTGTCCGGCCTCATAGTACAGCCAGCCTTTCTTTAGAGCTTGGGCTGCTGACATTTTGGCTTTGGTTCTGGGATCCTCAAATCCATTGCACGCCTTCTGGGCTAGACTGATGCGGTCCACCATGACTTTATCCACAAGCCCTTTGTTCATTGCATCTGCAACGGTGAATTTCTCTCCAGTATTTGGGTCGATAATACCTCCTGTGCATGCCTGAGCCTCCAGCAGCCTTTGACCTGTTATATTGTCCACCAGGTTTCTGTGTATGGCCTCTGTGATGGACACCTTCTCCAGGGTTTCTGTGTCTAAGATTCCAGCCACAGGGCCAGTTTCTTCAGTAGGGTCGTTCCATGTGGTTGCTGGGACTTTTATAGAAGGTATTGGGCTCATGGGGTAAGAGGAAGAGGAGCCAAAGGAGGATGTACGTGATCTGCTGCCGCTCGTGTTTCCAGACAGCATGTCTGCAAACTCTGTGATGGACAGCGTTCCTGCACGGTATTGATCCAGAGCTGACTTGTCAATCAGTCCTCTTGAGAGTGCATCATCAATGTCATATTGCCGCCCAGACCTTCTGTCAATGATCATGGATTTCACAACTCCATCAGATGAGGTGATGGTAATTTCCTCCCACTCACACTCCTGCTCTGCGAGCTCCATATAGGTCTGGTGGTCAATGAGCCCTTTCTGGTATGCCTCATACACAGACATCTCTTTGCCTGTCTCTGGATCGACGATGACGACCCTACGCTTGCGGACAGAAGACTTGGATGATGTCTTTCTCTCGCGCTTCTTCTCTTTCAGAAGCAGAAGACTAAGGCCTGTTTCTGGGTCTGTCATACATCTCTCCATCAGCTGCAGGTAGGTGAGATTTTCCTCAGTGTTGGGGTCAAAGAAGCCCTTTGTGTCATCAGAGGGGTCAGTGAGGATTTCATTCATTTCCTCATCAAAGAGGCCACGTTCATATGCTGCTTCAACTGGCAAGCGATGGCTCTCCTGTGGATCAATGATTCCACCAGTAGCAATTTGAGCCTCTAGCAGACGAATGCCATGGTCTTTCAGAATGAGGCCCTTTTTCATGGCCTGGAATAGTGAGATGATCTTGCCAGAATAAGGGTCCTTATAGCCTGTGACTGCTCGTTCAGCTGAGAGGAGTTTATCTTTAAACTCTGGGCCGACAACACTCATCTTAACAGCTTCACTGACATTTAGTTTCAGGTTCTTGATAGGATCAATAACGTATCCTGTGGCGGCTTGAGCCTCAAGGAGCTCAAAGGCAGTCCCTGGTCTGATCATGTTCTTTTTCATTGCCTGGTAGATAGACAGACGGTCTTTGCTAGATTCTACATACACACCAGCAATACAGCTGGTACCCTCCAGGTATTTCTTCACATCTCTGCTGACTTCCTCTACTGAAATAAGACCCTCAGTGAGTTCTTCGTATGTCTTTTGGGTGATTATCTGTGAACGAAGCAGCTGGAGTACAGTGATTTGCTTCCTGAGACCCTTGAAGAGGAGGTTTCTATCTGCCAGTGAAAGCAGTCGCAAATTACTTTCTTTATCAACTCTGCATCTTTTCAGTAGCTGGGCGTAGGACTGTTTTTCATCTGTTGTTGGATCAATGTAACCAAGCACATCTTCAGTAGGTTCAGATATTCTGTCAAGTGTCTCTTTGTTGATGTATCCACGCTGCATGGCAACATCGGTGGGGAGGCGGAAGTAGTATTCAGGATCAATGAATCCACCAGTGGCATTCTGGGCCTCCAAAACCCTCAAGGCATAATCCTCAGGAACAAGGTCTTTTTTCATTGCCTGGAAGAGAGAAATCACTTTCCCGGTGTATGGATCCTTGTAACCTGTAACTGCTCTTTCAGCAGAAAGAAGCTTGTCATGAAGTTCAGGGCCCACAAGGCCCTTGCGTACAGCTTCATCAACTGTAAGGAGTTCATCTTTTACTGGATCAATCATGAATCCTGTTGCTGCTTGTGCCTCGAGGAGATTCAAGGCAACTTCAGGCTTAATCTTTCCATTCTTCATAGCCTGGTAAATGCTGATCTTTGGTGGATTGACTGACAAGATTCCGGCAATACAACCAGTACCAAAGAGGTATTGTTTGACTGATGGCATTTCCATTACCTCACGAATACTCATCTTTTCTTGTTTTAAGAGATTGTAAGTTTGCAAGTCAATAATTCGAGCACTGTATAGCTCCTCAATAGTTATTCTTCTTCTGATTACATCACATGACATGCCCTGCTCTGACTTCAGAGTCTCCCTCTGTTCAACAATTTCAATTATGATGATTAGCATTCTTTCCTTTGTGATTTGCCCAGAGCGATATTGCTCCATGAGGCGCAGTCTCTCTTCTTCTGGAAGCATATTTGAGTTCATTACTTCCCAAATACTCATGGTCTTTCCTGCAAAACTCTTATGAGGGATCTCAATTTGAGTGTTGGCTAGATCTGTCTGGGCTTGCTCCTCTGTGTACTGATAAGATTTCTCAACAGGAGCAGGAGCTTCAACCTTTGACAGAGGCAGGTAGCACAGACCAGAGGTGGCATCTCTTGCGCATTTCTCAACCAACTGCTTGTAAGTAACACTTTCATTGGTGTTGGGATTAGTAAAGCCTTTAACGTCACCTGAGGGTTCATTGAAGGACTTGGACATTTGTTTACTGCAATAGCCACGTTGAATGGCCACATCATTGGGAACACGATGGCTGCTCACTGGATCAATGATACCTCCTGTACTAAACTGAGCCTCCAGGAGAGGAATGGCATGCTCCCTCAGGACAAGCTCTTTCTTCATGGCTTGGAATAGAGAAATCTTACTGCCTGTGTACGGGTCTTTGTATCCAGTCACTGCTTTTTCAGCGGCGAGAAGTTTCTCATGAAGCTCTGGGCCAACAACTCCAACCTTCACAGCATCGTCCACAGAGTATTTTAGATTTTTGACCGGATCAGTTATGAAACCAGTTCCAGCTTGGGCCTCCAGTAGTGCAAGCCCAGTTTCTTGCTGCAAAACCTTCTTCTTCATTGCTTGATATATGCTTAACTTGTCATTTGAATCTTCCATGGTGATACCGTCAACACGGTCTGTGCCCTGCAAGTACTTCCGTACCTTATCAGTTTCACTTATTTCTTTGGGTGTCTTTTTACCCTGTTGGATTTGGTCAAATGTAGCCTTGTCGATGATGTTGGAATCAAGCAAGGAGCTAGCAGTGACTGGTGCTCTTAGGCCTTCAAAACAAGCCTCTTCCTTTGTTTTCTCCTTTTTCCTCAACCATTGTTATCACAATCGTTAACAACTTTTCAATTGTAACTTGCCCCGTTCTGTACTGGCGTATCAGCTCTAATCTTTGCACCTCAGTGATGTATTCAGAGTGTATTATCTCCCAAATTGTGACTTTTCTTCCTTTGAAAGGGCCATAGTCCAGTTCCATAGTCGAATGGTTCAAAGCCTCTTTTGTCTTAGCCTCGGCAATCTGTTTTTCTTCTTTTGGCTTAGCAGCTCTCTTTGAAAGATGAAGCATTGGGAGTCCAGTTTCTTTGTCTGTGACACATGTATTCATAAGCTGAGCATAGGTTGAATCCTCTTGCGAGTTAGGATCATAAAACACTTTTGTGTCATCAGTGTTTTTGTTCAATGTCTTACCGATTTCCTCGTCAAAATATCCACGCTTGCAGGCAAGGTCATGAGGGATGCGATAGCTGTTAATAGGGTCAATAATTCCGCCTGTTGACAATTGTGCCTCAAGCAAACGCATGCCATGGTCTTTCTTTATGAGGCCTTTGTTCATGGCTTCAAACAGAGACACCTTCTTTCCTGTATATGGATCTTTGTAGCCACTGACGGCTCTCTCTGCTGACAGAAGACGTTCATGAAGCTCGGGGCCCACAAGACCCGACTTAACAGCTTCATCAACAGTCACCCTCTCATTTTTGACGGGATCAATTACAAAACCAGTCGCTGCTTGAGCTTCAAGAAGGTTCGCCACCGTTTCTGGTGACAGTAATTCTTTCTTCATAGCTTGATAAAACGGCATTTTCTCCTTTGTTGGTTCATTCAAAAGTCCACCAATGCTGGGTGTTCCTTGAAGAGCCTTTTTCACAGGCTCCATCTCAGAGATCTCTTTCACTGTTGTTTTGCCGTTACTCAACTTGTTAAACAAGTCTTTGTTGATAATTTTAGACTCTAACAGCTCACTGGCAGACACTGGCGCCCTCAAACCCATGAACGCATTTTTACTTTCCTTCTCCTTGTCTTCCACAACAGTGATGACAATTTTAAATATTTTCTCTCCGTGATCTTGCCTGTCTTGTACTGGCGAATCAAATCTCTTCTTTGCTCTTCGGTGAAATATTCAGAATTGATGACTTCCCAAATGGTGACAGTTTTGCCTTTGAACCTTCCAAAAGGCACAATGACGTTTGATGTGCTGAACACTTGTTTAGTCTCCAGATCTGTGTATGTTCTCTCACTCTGAGTGGCTTTCTCTGTTACTGGTAATATCAGCAGTCCCGTCTCTGCATCCTTTGTGCATTTCTCAAGTAACTGTTTGTAGGTGAGTGGCTCCTGAGTGCTTGGGTCAATGAATAATTTGCAATCATCACTAGGATCAGTGAGTTTCTTGTTCATGTCTGCATCAAACTGACCCTGCTTGTATGCAGTCTGTAGTTGCACTCTATGGCTATTGATCGGGTCAACGATGCCACCAGTTGCAAGCTGCACATCAAGGAATTTTGTGGCCGGCTCTTTTTCAATAAGGCCCTTCTTCATGGCCTCAAAGAGAGAGATTTTGGCTCCAGTATACGGATCTTTGAAGCCAGTGGCTGCTCGCTCTGCAGAGAGCATCCTGTCATGCAGCTCAGGGCCAATTAACTCGCCTTTAACTGCCTCATCCACAGAGAGAAGTTTATTTTTCACTGGATCTACAATGTACCCAGAAGCAGCTTGAGCTTCCAGAAGCATTGTAGCAGTGTTTGGAGTTATCTTGTTCTCTTTCAAAGCCTGATAGACACTAATTTTCTCTTTGGATGGAGTCAAGATACCTCCCACACAGCTCTGACCCTGAAGGCAAGATTTTACTTTATCGGTCTTTGCGAGGTCTTGCACTGAGACCTTGCCCTTTTTCAATTTGTCCAATTCCTTTTTGGTTAGGACGCCAATGTCATGAAGCCTTTCAGCAGGAACCTTCTCTCTTATTCCATCAAACGCAAACGGTGATTCTGCAACTTTCTTCGCTCCGTCCACTTCATCAGAGCCATTGAAGACTGTCTTTGTTTTTCCCACCATGGTCATGGTAACTAACTGCTCTTCAGGGACCACATCAGTCTGCACTTCAATCGTTTTGGAGGCACCCTGTTTGGTTGCACTTTGTTTGGAGGCACCCTCAAGACACTGAAGTTTCTCCCTGAGCTTTTGGTTTTCTGCTCCAAGCTGTTTTTCTTGATCAAGCCTTTTCTTTTCAAGCACTTCCATTTCTGTCTGCTTGTTTTTCATGTCTGCCTCAGCCGCCTTTTGTTTTTTAACCGCTGCATCCATAATGGCCTGTAGTTTATTTTTCTCCTCTTCCATTAGCTTTCTCTGACGTTCTTGTTCATCTTTGAGAGCTTCGGCCTTCTTCACTTCATCCCCAAACTGTTTCTGGAGTTTCTTTTTCTCATCTTCAACAGCCTTTTGTCTTTTCAACAACAGTTCTCTCTCTGTGATGAAGGACTGCTGTATAATGGCCTTCTGTTGCTCTATTTGTTCTTTTTGGGTGTTCGCCATCTATTTGGAAAGAAGAAGAAACAAATCAGTTATTTGTCAAAGCAAAAAGCACTCAATAATTGCATGTAACTAAGCAATATTTAAAGTAATAGTTCAACATTTTTGAAATATGCATTAGATTGAAAGATCCCTTTCGGATGTCTGCATGCTATCTGAAGTAACAGTTAGCGGTTGCTTAGTTTAGCATAGAGGCTGAAAATATTCCTAGCCTGGCTCTGTCCAAAGTAAGAAACTGTGATATCAACATCCGATATCTTGCTATCTTTGAACTTGTCAGAGCCAGGATTGTCGTCTCCCTGTTTTGCTAATCTAACGTCTCCTCACAGTAGTTTCATAATTAGCGTACAGATATGAGAGATATCATGTTTCCATCTAACCCGCTGCAAGAAAGGGAATAAAAGTATTTCCCAAAAAGTTCTTCAATGTTTTCCCTAGTGACCATTTTAACTCTGTAGTATTGTGTTTTGAATGACATTCATATAAATTGCTGGATGTTACTTTAAGTCTCTGCAATTTACATGAAATGTTACATTTGCTTCCACACATACTGTAGTTAGTGTGTTTGATATGACTGTTAATTTGTAAGGGATCTGTCAATTGACTATCTGTTTTATTTCATGAAGAAATACCTCGTTAGATTTTTTCTGCAGCTCCTCCGCCTCTTTTTTCAGTTTCTCCCTCTCTTTCTCAAGGTCAGCGATGGCTTCCTTCAAGCCATCAGCCTCTCTGGTGCTCTGCAGCCTCTGTGTCTCCAACTTCTGCACAACTGTTTCTGTGCTTTGTTTTTCCGTGTCTTTAAGGCGCGCTTTTGCTTCATCTGCTTGTTTCTTGAATTTCTTAGCCTCGTTTTCAGCTTTTGACTGAGCGTCACTGAGCTCTTTCACCTTCAATTTCAGTGTCTCTGCCTCAGCTGAAACCTCAAGCTGCCTCTTCCGTTCAGCCTCTAATGATTTTTGGAAGCCCTCTGTCTCCTTATCAAGGCGCTGCTGGATCTGCTGTTTGTCCTCTAATAGTTTTTTAGCCTTTTCCTGTGCCTGATCCTTCTGTTTATGGAGCTCCTGTGCCTCCGCTTTCAGTTTTGTTGCCTCTTGGATTGCCTGCATTTTCTCCTTAAGCATTTTTTCTGCAAGTGCCCGTTGTTCAGCCAAGTTGGACTCTGCAATCTGTCTCTGTCTGGCTGTTTCCTCAGCTTCCACACTTAGTCTGGCAGCCTCTTCTGCCAGGCTCTTCATCTTCCCTGCTTCCTCCGCAAGTACTTTCTGTGTTTTATCTTTGTCTTTCTTCATGAGGCTTCGATTTTGTTCCTCAATCTTGAGCTTAAGTTTAAGAAGCTCATCCATCTGGATTCTAACTTTGGCCAGTTCATCCTCCACCTGTGCCTTTTGCTTGACGGCATCATTAACTTCCCCTTTGACTCGCTGAAGCTCCTCATCCAACAGAGCTTTTTGCTTATCAGTCTCATCCAGTCTGAGTTTAACCATTGTTAGTTCCTTCTCAACCTGAGACTTCAGCTTAAGAGCTTGTTCTGCTTCTTTTTTGTGCTTGGCCATTTCTGCATCAGCCTGCTTTTTCTGCTTTAGAGCTTCTGCCTCAGCTGCTGCTCGCTTGGATGCCTCCTCCTCTGCTGCTTTCTTCAGTTTTTCTGCATCTTTTTGAGCTTTGGCCTGTTTCGCAGCTTCGTCTTCTGCAGATTTCTTCTGCTTCTCAGCCTCTGCAGCTTTTTGTCGGAGCAAGGCAGCCTCTTTCTCTGCTTTCTCTTTAGCTTTCTCAGCTGCTTGGGCAAGTTGCTTAGCATTTTCAAACTCCTCTTTCATCTTTTGCTGTGCAAGGCAATCTTCCTTATTCTTGCTGAGAACTTCTTGGGCCTTTTGCTCTGCAGAACTGCATTTCTGCGCTGCCTCTTTGGCCACAATAACCTGCTTCTCTGCCTCTTTTTCAGCCTTTTCTTTTTGTTTATTTGCTTCATCAGCTTTTTTTTTGAGGCGTGCAACTTCCTCCTGGGCGGCTTTGCATTGTCGAGCCGCCTCTTCCTCCGCTGCAGTAATCCTCTTCACCTTCTCCTCAGATTCCTTCCTCTTCTTCTCTTCCTCTGCAGCAAGCTTTTTAAGTTTCTCGGCCTCGGATTCCGCTTTGAGTTTGCTCTTCTGTGTCTCCTCAGCAATAACCTTCAGCTTCTTTAATTCATTCTCCAAATCAGACTTTCCTTTGGATGCTTTCTCAAAGTTGATCCTGATGATGTGAATTTCTTCTTCAACAATCTTCTTTTGCCTCAGAGTTTCTTCCACGATAGTTTTCTGCCTCACCAGCTCAGAATCAGAGGAGCTCTTTAGGTGAGTGATTTTCTCTTGTATGTCATGTTTATGCTGAGCGGCTTGATCCTCCAGCAGCTTCCTCTGATAAGCTTCGTCCTCAGCTTTTCTTTTCAGTCGTTCGTTTTCTGCTTCTTTAGCTTTCAGAGCGATCTCCGCCTCAGTCCTCAGGCGAGTTGCCTCGTTAATGGCAGCCAGTTTTTCTTTGAGGATTTTCTCAGCCTCCGCTCTCTGCCGGGCTGCCTCTTCCTCAGCAGTCTGCCTCTGCTTCTTCGCCTCTTCAGCGACTGATCTCAGCCTGGTCGCTTCATCAGCAAGTTGTTTCATTTTCAAAGCTTCAGACTCAAGAAGCTGCTTACTCTTTTCTGTGTTGGACATCGTCTTCTTTTCAGCTTCAGTTTTCATCTTCAGAAGAGAATCCATTTCACTTCTGACTTTAGCCAGCTCTTCTTCCAGTTGTTTTCTCTGCTTTTCGGCGGCACTCACCTCCTTTTTCAGACGCTGGAGCTCATTATCCAACAGACCCCTCTGTTGTTCGGCATGGTCAAAGTCAGCCTTCAGTCGAATGCACTCCTGTTCTGCAGAGAGCTTTTGCTGGGCTACTTGTTCTGCAAATGCCCTTTGTTTCTCCAACTCTTTCTCTGCATTATCCTTCTGTTTCAAAGCAGCATCTTCAGCTTTAGCCCTTTTCTTGGCATCCCGCTCTGCTTCGACTTTCTGCCTCTCTGCCTCCTCTTGAGTCTTGCTCTTCTTTTGGGCTTCCTCTTCGGCCTGCAGCCTCAAGCGGAGAGCCTCATTGGCTTTCTGTCTCCATGTTTCAAGCTCTTTCTCTGCCTGCTCCCTGGCTTTCTTAGCTTCCTCTTGTTGTTTCCTGAGTTTTTCAGCTTCCTCCTGCAGCTGGAGGACAGTGCCTTGCTCTTTCTTCAGGGATTCCTCCAGTTTGGTTGCCTTCTCGTTGAATGACATGGAATGGGTTTGCAGCTGTGTAGCAGCACTCTTTTGTGCCACTTCCTCTACTACCTTGATCTGCCTCAGTTTCTCCTCCTCAGCCTGTTTCATGCGTCTCTCTGCCTCCTCGGCTTGCATTTTGAATTTCTGCAGGTCATCCAACGCCTTCTGCTTCTGCTTGGCGGCCTCTTTTTCTGCCTCAGATTTACGTTTCAGCTCGTCTTCTGCATTTTTCTTTTTCTGAGTTTCTTCGGCCACCTGCTTGCGGAGCCTTTCTGCGTCCTCCTGAGCAGCTTTCCTGAGCTTCTCCGCCTCAGCTGCCTTGTCTCTGAGCTGCTGTAGCTCCGACTCAGCAGTTTTCTTCTGTTTTATTGTCATCTCTAGCTGGATGCGAATTGTGTGGATCTCCTCCTCGATTTTGGTATGACTGACCAGCGCATGCTCAAGCTGCTGACTCTTGGACTTGATCTCCTGCTCTGACAGACTCTTTAGATGATGCAGCTCGTGCTGTATGTTTTGCTTCTGTTGCTCAGCGTCCACGGCAACATCTTGCCTCTTGCTGGCTTCTTCTTTCATCTTCAACTTCAGCTCCTGGGCTTCTTGTTCTGCTTTAATCACAGACTTAGCTTGAGCTTCAGCTAACTGTTTCTGTTTATCTAACTCGGCTTGTATCTCTGCCATCTTTTTCCTCTCCTCTTCTTTTAGTTTTTCAGAAGCTTTCTGTATTAGTAGAAGCAAAAAGGGAGTAAAGGAAATTGAGAAAATGTTAGGTGTTAGACTTCAAAATGACATTTCGATATTAATAAAACATGTAGGTACATGAATATGTAAATACATGAATATGTTACAGTTTTTTTTTAACAATAAATACTGTATTGGGAAATGATTGTCAGGTTATTTTAATGTGTGGCACACAGAACGACACTTGACTTTACAGCACAGCACGATACTTCACTTTGCTTTCATGCAGTTGAGGTATTTCAATTTATTTTTTGTTTAATATAAGCTACAATAAAGCCTGGCAATATTTATATATACAGTGTTTTAAAGACTTTTTTTGAGCAATATATAATTAGGTGAATGTAGTCGTAATGATTTCATACTCAGTACAAGTTTTGTTAAAATGTGCGGAATGTGTTGCTGCTATAAAATGTTTAATATTTGGGTTTCTAAAGGAACATTCTTGTATAATTCAGTCACTATTTGATACTTAGGGTTATACATGTAGTTGTCTTTCCTTAATCTTTACATTCTTAAATTAACCAGTTGAGCCCCGAGCCTGTTTTTCAGGCCTCAGGCTCGAAAATGACATTCCCAGAACAATTGACTATATCTTCACTTCTAAAAGGGGTACATTAATAATCTTTTTTCTCAAAGCAATGATAAACCTGTGAGTTGGATGTAGAAAAGTCAGAATCAATATAGAATTTTTTTATTTTATAAGTTGACCTATTATGCTATATTGGAAACATATATTGTAGGGCCATACCTATACAAAACATGTCTGTGAAGTTTTTTGCTTAAAATACCAAACAGATCCCCCATTGTAGCCATGCCTCATACTGCTCATACCCCTCTTTTGCAGCCCTGTTAGAGAAACGCGGATTTTGGGTCCTTAGCTGAAAAAAGAAAAAAAGAAAAGAGGATCGCCATCCTGTTCTAAACCATATCAAGGATTATTTCTGAAACAGTATGGAGCTCAAATGCTTTTTCTTTTGCGGGCTTATCACAAGGTGAGTTCCTTTTTTTATTTCCTGCTTTTTAAACATGTGCTCTACACAGTACAGGTTAGCTCTGAGTGTTAGCGAAGCTTGCTAATGTAAACAAAGACGAGATTACGTCCAAAACACGTCAGGCATTGTTTCTGATAGCAACTTTCTGTGGGTCCGCCGCCGATTTGACGTCATATCGGCAGCAAATCTGTATCCGCTCGTTGTACCCCCGTTTTTAAAAGATTTGGGTACGGAGGAAAAGAGAAAGGGTTTTATTTTCTGACGCTGCGTGAGTTCCCTGACTCACAGGGACACATATTATGTATAAAAGACATCAAAAAGTGCATTTTGCATGATAGGTCCCCTTTAAAGTAAATTCAGATTGAACATAGTAAAAAAATGTAAATTATAGTGTCCGTCCAAAAAGAAAATCATTACTTATAGTGAAAACCACCCTTGAATGATGGGATGGTAGACTAAAAGCTTTAGGAATCCAAACTATAACATATAATAAGTACCCTGTATCAAGATTGATGCAAAACAAGTGACATTTGACCTTTTTAGAACATTTAGAAAAAAAAACACTTCTTGGGTCATTTGGGTGCATTTTCCATATCTTTGGCCCCCCTCGGTCGATTTTGATGATTGACACCTCTTTTTAACCGTTAGAGCCAATAGAATCGAGGGGAAGTTCCTAAAATCCATCTAAACATTACCCATTGGTGAATGAGTGATGCGTAGCCAGAATGCCCCGGAACCGGAAGCTGTCATACACTCTAGTAGCTATCGTAGCAGCTAATATGAAATCTCCATTATTGACATAAAAATTGGAATGATGGATTATCAGTAACCATTTCAAAGTGACACAGACACATTGGATTAACCTATGGATTAACCTTCAGCAGCGGTTTTCTCGTTTTAATGCCATTGAACACAACTTTTGATCAGAAAACAACAAAGGTAAGAAGTTTTTAGTCGTTTTGGCTCCGTAAAGCAAATGTTGTTGTTGTTTGTTGTCGTTCGCCGCGAGTTCTGATCGCTCAGTGATGATACTTATATGTCTGGAATCTGTGGAATCTCAGCTTGCTAATCGATATCTTGTTTGTGCAGATCCGATAAGTAATAAGGGTATTTTACCTTGAGTTCTGTGCTAAGTGCGTTAGCATTTTTTCGCTCAGGGCTAATTCAGAGCCTTGGTTATTACCCTTTTGTTTCGTTTAGCTAAAAATTGTTAATATTGTCTGATAGCTGAGTTTCTTCCCGTTAAGTGGGTATGACACATTCATAGTTTGTTAAATATTAAGAAGCCCTCAGATGCTGTTTCTTGCAAGATGTTGCGTTTTGCCCCAGCCCGCGGGGCCGTGGGGTTTAACTGGTTTAAAGCAGCTGATTGAAAAATCATTAAGGATATAAGCAGGAAATAAGGAAGAATAGCATATAGTGATGCAGCAAACACAGCATGATTTGATGTAACACAAAGAAAGCTTGGATTAAAATTAGAGTGACCAGACATTAATCCAAGATCAGGGTACATTTAACTCTGACAACAGATAACATTAAGACATGAGTTCTACTCTTTAGAAGTGGGCATTGCATTGTGTACAAATCAGAAGGTCCAACACTTTAGAAATCTTTCATACTGATCAATAATTCATCTGGTTTAGGATGGTTATTGCTGGTATATTTGCATCAACATCCTCGATTGGTTTGATTTTTGAAATCTGAGGTTGAAGCTAAAACAAGTGGTCATTCAGTCGATAAGAAAAATTGTTGTTACTTAACTCAAATTAATTGTTAGTTATCTTAATATATTTCTTTTAAAAGCAGAATAGTGAAAAACATTCTCCAATTGCAATATCTGAATATATATATATTTTTAAACTTTTTTTCAAATAAAACAACATATTTAAAGATGTAACTGCAAATTGTGATTTGAATCATTTCATAAGTTTTGATTTAATATACTAAAAGATTAATTTAATTATTTTTTTAATTAATCATGATTTGCAGCCCCTAACAGTATTGATAAAAAAATACACGTCCTTAAAGAGTGCCTTTTTGTCAGATAATTAAATGAAGACAAAATAATTACATATACTGGCTTGCACATTTAGATTAAACATTGACATCTACACTAGTAAGGCAGATCATGCTTACAGGAACCTGATGCCAATTGATCAGAGAAACTTCTTAATGAACAATTATGAAAGGTCTCCTAAATGCCGTGAACCTTCATTTGACTATACAAAAGAGCCCGATGAAAAGACGGATGACATGAACAGAAAGGGTCTTTTTTTATGTTTTGAAATACCTGGTGCTTTGGGGGTAAATTCATCTCTTAAGCGTGCGATTAATAATCATCATGACAAAGCACTGGCAAGCAGATCAAAGGGATCAAACACAATAGAAAGTTAGAAAATGAAAAAAAAGGGGGAACAAAGTAAAAAATAAGGAAGAAAAAAACATATCTAAGAAGGCAGGTAGCCAAACAGAAATCACAAGTGTGTGTGATTTCAAGAGGAAATAAAGAAGCAAAGACTTAATCAAGCAGTGTAAAATGTGACTGATGCAGCATGTGTCGTATGTACAGACTATGTGACATGAATTGACTAAATACACAGAGGAATGAGCGACATGTACTGTAGGGGGGATGTGATGTGTTGACACCGTTTGCTTCACCACTGAAGGCTGTCACTCTGTAAATAATCTCTGAGTTTTTCTGAAGCACACATTTTGGTATTATTTAATGACAAATGATTTCCCATACATCACTCAGTTAACAGGTAGGAGTTGCATTGATGTGTTAGGGAGTTCTTTGACAGGAACCTGCTGCTGCACGTCTCCAGGGTTAATGTGTGTGTTTACCTCATCGTCCTCCAGGCGGCGCTGCGTCTCTGTGATGAACTTAATGTACTGACTGGTGAGGGTCATCAGCTCACTGTAGCGGGTTCTCAGAGTTACATACTGGAAAAGATGCAGTGTATTTACTTTACACATGTTATATCAATTTGTCTCACTCTTTATAGTACATTTTGTTCCCAGGATTATGTATATAACATTTAAATACTTTTTGTTATGAGCAGACAGTCATACTAAACTGAACTTGAGGTGTTTGCTCTTCTGATGTGTGACGTACCTCCTGGATGATGTTATCAGAAGCACAGTCCATTTTGGGTTTCTTTAAAGGAGATGCCATGGGATCCTGGAGGGCTTTGTAAGTCAAAATCTGGAGCTCATAATCCTAAAAAGAGAAGGAAAAGGTTAATTGAGCCATAAAAAAAACCTTAGTTTGTTGTAAAGCTGGAAATATCAGTACACACCTTGACTGAATCGATATAAGCCTTTGCATTTTTCTGGCAACTGTCAATCTTGTCCTTGTTTTTCTCAATCTCTTCCAGGAGTTTCTGGAAAAATAAATGAAACCATTATAACCAGACAACACTCAAATATTAAAAACATGTTGTTATTGAAATAACAGCGCACTAAAAAATGTTTATGCAGACAGAAGAAAAACCATAGCTACTACTCTAATCATTATGAGACTTCAGTACTCTATTTTTAGATTCTATATTCTCTTAGTCATATCCACAACCACTAATTCTCAGACTCCTTTAAAATACAACATAAAATATAGCTAAGACCTAATAAGAAATATAGGAAAAAAACAGTAAAACAAGGAAAATTCAGAGTTTCATAGGAATTCAAGACACGGTTAAATGTGTCCCATGAGTGTGACCACCAGAGGGCATACTGACTTTGCCTCCCTATCCCACACACATGTTCTTAACAATACCTTCTCCTCTGCCAGCTGCTCCCTGAGAGCCTTGCTGCCTCCGATGGGCACAGCCTGGATCTTTTCCTGCCTCTTTCTGGCCTCTCCCAGCCAGTGGATGAGCCACTCGTAGCTCATGTTGTAGGAGTTCATGTGGCGCCCGAGGAGGTCGAGCTCCCGCTGCCTCATGTCCATCTGAGCGAACACGACCTGCCAGCGCTCCAGCAGGCTGTTGACCAGCTGACGGTAATGCTCCAGCTCGGCGTCACGCTCGCTGTGGATCCTCGTCATCTTGTCGTTGATGGTCGACGCTTTCCTCAGCTCGTCCTGCAGGCGGTCGAATATAACCTGGTCGGCCTCTACTTCGGCACGCATTGACTGTGACGCAAAAAGAACAAGTTATCATCAAGATTATACAATTCAATATGTAAAATGACTGTCTTTATCAAAAGAAAAATACCTTCAGCTGACTACGCTGCTCCTCCACCTCCTTCTCATTCTCTGGAACTTTGTTAACATCAAGCAGACGACTCTCGTAAGTCTTCAGCGCGTCTTCTGCTTCTTTAGTGTTCCTGATCACCACGTCAATGGTCTTCAGCCTGTAATCAAGATGTGTTCACATTAATAAAAAGGCACAAATCCAGCTGTGAAATAACCAGGATGTGCTAGGAGTCACAAAGCCTCACTTGTCCAGGTAGACGGAGGAGAGGCCGTAGACGTGGTCCATCTTCCTCAGCGTGACGTCCAGCTCGGAGCGCAGCATGGGGGCGGAGCTAGTCTGCTGTGGAGAAGCCAGAACATCCTCCGTCTTCTCAGAGATGGAGTTCAAGTCTTTCTTCAAGCCCTCCAGCTCAGACTGGACTTTCTGTCATTGAGAAAAAGGCAGATGGTTTAGTGACCCATTATTAAAGCTATTTGTTTGCATGTATTATCATTTTTTTTGGTTTAGTTGGGATGTGTTACGAGATATTACAAGAGTTTTAAACATAGTAACTAAGTAAATGAAGCACTACAATGCTAAAAAAAACACCTCCACCCTTCAAAGACTGCAAGCACACATTAATATAAACAAAGATTTCTTGTTTATCTATTTTAACATCTATTTATTAACATATATGTACATTTTGTAGATTTATAAATGTTGTTAATATGTATATATTTACAGTTAATTAGATCTAAGTAGGGCCTTCTCTTTGCTGCTACTACTGGTTTGATGGCTTTTATTTATTTGTTCACATACTTTCACTGCATTGAGAGAAGGGTTAGGGAATTCCATTGTACCTAGTGTTATGACAATAAAGATATTCTGATTCTAGTAGGAACACTTTAGGTTATTTAGGTAATTCCCTTTCCTTCTTGACTTTGTGTTCATGTTTTAAACTCAGTTTTTTACCATTTGCTCTGCAGTCTTCATGGCGCAGGCTTTCAGAGGCTCCTTGTCCACGGGCTGGCGGAGGCGTGTCACTGTTCTGTTCTCACATCCCTCCAGCCTGAGGCGGAGGTCTTTGATCTGCGTCAGGTAAGTATTGCACACCGACTCATCTTGCTCTCCTGGTTGGATTAAAATAGAATATTCATTATTATTTTGCAGAATATTCCAACTCTGGATTTAGAAACCGGTTGTTGATCAAAATCAGATTTTGCATTGCAAGTAAGCTATAGGTTTTAATAACTAGCAATCTGCATACAACATGCCATATTCCAACAGGTACAGTGTTAGTTTTTTTTTACAGGACATTTTAAAGAATCATTTGCATTTTGACTTAAAAAATTCAAAAACGTCTACATAGTACTTCAAACACAATAATATGAATATATAATAAGGACTTTAGCACAATAACATACTTTGATTTTTAAATGGATTTATGTCACACTGTACAAAATAAATGTAATTTGACATGTTTAAATGGTCCCATGATTATTCGTCAGAGTGGTTCATTAATCAGTTATTTGATTGAATCATTCAGTGATAAAGATTGTAGATCAGCTGCAGTGAAACCATGCACACAGAGAGGAAGGCAACGGTGAGTGAAGTTAGGAGGGATACCGGGATCAGTGAGGATGATGAATGATGAAGGTGATTTAAGTTAATAAAAAAAGAAATGACGACACAACAGCATTCACACACATTCCTGATCAGCCAATCAAAAGCTGCGACTGCACATCTGCTGCTGTAACTGTGGACCTCACCTGCTCTGGGGGGCACATAGCCTGCAACGTGAATCCAACAGTCAACTTCCACACAAATGACCATCACAAATGTATGAGAACTTATTCAATCAGAAAATGTAAAAATTAAATAAATGAATAAAGAATGTGCCTTGTCATCCCTATCAGACCCATGTTGATCATGTTTGGGGACAGGTTGGAAAGTGAACAGTACACACCTTGTTCTGCAGAGCTGACCATGGTGTTGTAGTGCTGGTTGGCTTTGTTGTAGTTGGACTCCACCTGCATGCGGTCCTCCGCCCCGAACGTCTCCGAGTCCTGGCTGTCTCTCAGGAAGTCCTGGTAGTGCAGCTCCAGGGTCCTCAGGGCCAGACGGTACTCCTCCACCCTCAGGGTCTTAAACTGCAAGGGTGCAAGGAAGATGCATGTTATAAACATTGTGAAAACAAAAAATAAATCACAAAACTCTGTGCCTTTTTATTTAAATCAATAATTTCCAGTACTTTTAGGAATTCTGTATGTGTAGAGCAAATCATTTTCTCCTTCTCTAGCAAACAATCAACACAAATATATTGTCAATTTGTCCTTTTTAAAAGTCATTTTTGTCTACTTAGTACTTACCAGCTTTCATACTTATTATGCACAAATGAATCTTATTTAATGTAAAAATCTAGGAGGAACAGTAAAACTAGCCTTCATCTGATCCATTCTGTTGTCACATAATGGTTGAATGCTACACATATTATTATAGGAATTAAAAGGATCAGGTATACTAGTACAAATATTCTTTTGAATTGCAAACAAAATTACAATTCTTTTTGACTTTTTCCAGTTTTACTGAATGTGAATCTAACATTCCAAAATAGTATTTTTACAAGGAACCACAAGCATTTACTTTGCATGGATGAATCAACATCATCCCAACAAATGATGCTTTTTGCAAATGTATGACTTTATATTATAAGATAATCTTTACCTTTATACTTAGCACTGTGATGTCAGAGAATATCCATTTTCTTCCGTGTAAATTCATGACTTTAATATTGAAAGTTCTGAGTTTTTTGTGTGAAATATTACCCCTTTCCCAGCTCAGTGTTTCTATTGTATTTAACGTATTAAAGTATTTTCTTTACCTTAAATGGCCCTAATGCACCATTGTACTTTGGTAGCATTTTACATTGATGTTTAATTGAATCAAGTCGCTTTTCTTCAACCCAAATGCAGTTCTTAGCGTGTTATTCTTTCTCTCATATAGCGTATCCTGTGTCGTTACCATGGTGACGTTCCAGGTTTTGATGATGTGTATGTCTCTCATCAGGTACTGATAGGACAGCATGCTCTTCATGTCCAGGAACATGTTCTGCCACATGGTGTGCAGCCGCTGCAGGTTTCCATCCAGTCTGAGGAAGGGAAGGTGGAGGTTAGCACTCACTGACAAACTGTGCATGTGAATTTAGATTTTTAGGAATCAATACGGGTGAATCTTAGCTCACCCGGCGACACTGTTCACAGCGTCCTTATTGGTGGGAGGAACCAGGAAGCAGATGGAGGGAACAGACGACTCGTTGCCTTTATCATTCAGCACCCTCCACTTGTAAGGCTGCGAGTTGTTCAACAGAGCGCACTCGTCTCCTCTGTGGACGGTGATCTGAGAGAGAAACACACCAGTCTGACTGACTTCATCTGCTACTGATATCCCTGTAATGTACTGCTGTTTACTGACAATATATAGCCTTCCTTAAAAGTGAACTCATTTATATTCAATCAGGAATTTGGCAAATAAACTTTATTTAACAATTTGTGTTTGTTTTTAAACGTGTGTTTTCTTTGATTTGTATGCATGCAGCAATTCTGTGCATGTCCCAAAAGAATTATCGGAAATAAGTGTTTAAGAGTTTGGTAATAATACAATTCAAAGGGTAGATAAGTGGAGGGCATGAGGCTTGTAATTGGTTAGAACTTCTTTGATATGCAGTCATTTAACAATTTAATCTGTCGTCCTTTTATCTTTAATTTAATTATATTTGAGTTATTAGTGTTCTTCCTATGTCTTCTGGCAGAATGTGTGTTTATATGAAAAAGAAGCATGGAAAAAAGTGATGCAGGAATAAGTCCTAAACCCAGGAAATAAGACAGCATTTTAACACTTACACGGGCTCCCTTATCTCAAAGTCCCATGCTTGAAAAATCCCATGCCAACTTCCAGGTTGGCATGGGAAATAAGTCATGACTGATGTTCACAATAAGAACATGAACTGAGTTTTTTTAATAAATGCAAACACCATTCGATGCCTACCTCCATTTGTTTGAAGTCGCATACAGCCTGGATGGGCTGCTTGCCCTTTATGGCGGTGGCGGGGTTACGTGGTTTCAGCTGGATGATGGTCTTGGCTCTTCGCTTCAGGCCTTCCAGGTGGGTTTGGAACTCAGTCAGTTGTTCTTTGTCATCCTGTGAAGTACACAGAGTACAAGAAAGCGTTAACAGAAGAACAAACAGCTATCTCTACTCCATCAAGGACCCTCTTCACCCTTAAATCAACAGATATTGTATATGTTCCCCAGTCGCACTTTTCCACATTATAATAACAGTGTCTTGATGTGTTTGCCATGTAAACAATATCATGAACCCACAGCGGCGTCCTGCAGGAGATCTTCCAGCCGTGTGACTGTGACGGAGCGGTCGCAGGTGTACTTCCTCTTCATCGTGTCCTGCATCTTGTTGATCTTGTCCTCTGCCTCCTTCACGTCAGAGAAAAACTGGACAAGGAAGAAATTGGAAGAGGTTAAGTTGCAGCATTCAGAACTTGCCCAACGAAAAACAGAAAGGTTTGCAACATAAATACTGATGAACAGGTGAGCTTTGACTCTTAATGGATAACCTGACCCCATGTTTGTGCACAGACAGTTTTTAAGTCCTGCTGTGTAAGTTAGTAAACATACTTGGTAGTATGCAGTGTTTTCTTTCAGGTGGGTTTCTACACAGCAGCACAGCTGCAGGAGCCAACTCCACTGAGTCTGCAGAGCTCCAGTGAAGGCCTGAGGAGGGGGTGTAGAGAGAAAAGTGAGGAGGACAAACAATACCAAATGTCAACATTTCAAAATAAAAATATCTACAATTTTAGCAAAAGAAGATTTGGATCTGTTTTAGCCAAACGACTGATACTGCCTAAATGGAATTAAATAATTTCTTCAAAAGACCTTATACTCATTATATTAAATATATTTTGTTATTCTTTTATTATATTTATACAAGAGGCTGTGCAAAGAAATGGTATGCTTATTGAAATAATTATATATGATGTCAGGGAATAATTTCCCCCCCATGTTTCCTTTCGCCCTCTGACGCAGCTGACCAACCTTGAGCAGCCGTTATCTCCCATAAGGAGGGGCTGCCCTAGCAAGTTGTTGTTGTTGCCAGTTTATGACCGGGCAACTCTCGGTCAGAGATAGTTATTGTTGTGGGACACCTGGAACACATCCTTCTCGGGGTGTAGATGACCCCGAGCCATAAGCGACAACAAATGTGATTCAGTGTCCTCAGCTGTTTGTCTATCTATTGAAGAATGTTGATTATTACACTCTGAACTAGTTAAAACCTCGACTACAGGAGGGGTCTTCAGAATTGATTGTGGCATCTCAACCGGGTGGTCAACTCGTGGCCCGTGACATGTCGTGTAAATTCTCCGGCCGAAGCTCCAAATAAACCCGTGTCTCTTTGAGTCCTGTCTCCAATTGCTTCAGAAGTCTCCCCCACATATGATGTAGAACAATTGACCCATATATTATTACATTTCTTTCTTACCACACATCTGGGATTTAAAACCATTTTTTTTTTTAATACTATTTACTAAAAGTCTCACTTCCCTTTATCACATTCACATTCATGTAAGAGTTTATAGAATGGAATGTGTTTATAATTACTAAACAGCATAATATTACTTAAATGGGGATGGGGCTCTGTTGGATATTGTGTCTATCCCACTCTATCTGGGATTTATTATATTAAATATAACTTTAAAGACCAATAAAACTACAATTGAATATGGTGATTTAGGCTGTAGTAGTCAAGCTAAATAAATATAATAATCGTACCTCTACAGTCTTCCTGGCTGGGTGTCCGTCCCTCAGCAGTTTGTCTCCTGTTGCCTGGACGACGTTCACCTTCTTCTCCCTGAGCTCTAAGTCTCTCATCAGACCCTGGAACAAAGAGGGAAGAAAACTCAGAAGGACAGCACTAGAAAGGTCTGTGAGTAAACCTCATTAGAGCATCACGCTGTTCTGTTACCGAGTAGTTGTCTTTCTTGGCCGTCATGTTGGTGTTGCGTTCGCTCCAGTCGTAGTTCACCTCCTCCTCCTCCTTCTCATTCAGCCACATCAGCTCTTTGGTGGCTGCGATGACGAAGGCGTGCAGCTGGTCCAGGGAGTGCAGACGGGCCTTAGACGCGTTCTGCAAGAGAGGACAAAACAATATGAGGCAATATGAGGGACAGAAAGACAGAGGAGACATCATAACTTTAGGAAAGCTCAATTTCTACTGGCTGCTGAACAAAACATATAAAAGTCTATCCAAGATTTCTGCAGCTTTTTGTATTTATTTTATTGCATTTTGTGTTACTTACCAGGAGCTTGCCATACTGCAGCTCCAGTTTTCCCAGATAGTCGCGATAGGCAGCTTTACTGGCAGGTGAGATCTGACTCTGGAACAGGGAGAGGAAATAAGAAATGTTAAAAATAGGTCAGTCAAAGTAGCAATAATGGTAATTAAAAAAAAAATATATATTTCTATTAGGTTGATCTGTTAAAAATGAACTGTGTTTGTAGAGTTCTCTACACAATAGCAGCACAATAACTGTATATTATACAAACCTACAAAGAAACTAAATAAAGAAATGGATGATGGTTAAGTAAAAGAAAAACATAAAATAATAACAATAAATCCTCATATAAAATAAAAGGAAAATACAAATGTAAATGGTTCCACTTGCCAATATGAATCTGACAATCATCCATGCTACTAGCATGGATGATTGTCCTTCATTTATAAAAGTATCTAAGGTTTGAGTAGAGATTCTTTGACATTTCTTGAGCCATATTACCATGGTTCTTTACCTCCCCAGATAAAATACCTCTCTGCTCTATCTGAAACATCTCCTCATGTTTATGTCAGCAGTCTGTACCTCATCGGCCTTGGCCCTCTGGATCTTTGAGTGGAACTCCTCCACGGACTGGTGCAGGCCGCGGTGGCTGCCCAGCTGGGACTCCACGGTGGGCAGGTCTGAGCCCCACTGCCCGTCATCCACCCGCCGCTGGTTCTCCTCCACCCAGCCCAGAAGATCTTGGATGTAGCGCATGGTGACTTCATCCAGCTCGGGCCTCACCCTCATGGGGGCCTGCTGCAGGGTGGTGACCTGGGCGGTGTGGATCTGAGTCATGGGGATCTGGGAGGTGTGGATCTGAGTCATGGGGATCTGGGAGGTGTGGATCTGGGTCATGGGGATCTGGGAGGTGGTGACGCCGGACTTCAGGCGCAGGTTGTACTCGCTGCGGAGGTTCACCAGCCTCTCGTGGAGACGATACACCCTGGAGCCGGGAAAAAATACAGAATGTCAATTTATTCATTAATTAGTCCACAGGAAATACATTTGATGATGAAATAAATGTCTTCAAGTAAAAATGCTAAATATTTACAACAAAAAAAATGTCTCTATTTTATATACCATTTATTGTTGGGCTTTAGACTGTTGGTTCTAGACATTTCACCACAGTGATATATTATTGATTCAACCATAAGTAATTAATAAAAAAAAGGTAAATTAGTCGATGAATAGATAAATAGAGTTCTGCAGGAATGAAGTGTTTTTGTAGATCAACCCGGATTTTAACAGTTTCCGTGTTCTTGACAAAAAAATCCAAAATAACTCTTTCATTTGATCTGGATTATTTAGCAACAAACTCCACCTACAGTATGTCACACGAGTCTAACGTCACCACCGCTAAGCTAAAGGCGGACTGATCTAAGGACGTTTAATGTCCCGAACAAACACTAAGGTCTCATCAAAACACTTGTAAACAAACAACTTTCTTTTGAGACACGTAAAAACTTTTAGATTTAAAAGAAAGGTATTAATAGAACCCATTACTGAAGCACTATAGTGATAACAAAATGATGAATTAGTTGTCCTCATGTCAAAGGTTAATCATTTGCAATGATATAAGCTAAGCTATTCACCTGCGATACATCTGTTCAGCCTGAAGGTGGCGCCCGTCTTTGAGCAGCTGAACGTCATTGAAGAGCAAGCGGATCATTCCTTCTGCTTTCTCCAGATCTGCCTCCATCTCTGCGCTGTGCTGAGCAGGTTTCCCTGAGTTCATCATCCTCATGTCCTGCAGCACAGACACAGGTTACAGCTCTGCATGTGGTCCAAATCATTTTTTTTTTTACTCATATATGATTTAGTCTGTCACAGATGTTTGTGTCTCACCATCTGCAGCAGAGTCTCCACCTGGTTCAGCTGCTCCTCACACACCCCCGACTCCATCTGGACCTTACTGACGACCCTCTGGAGTTGCTCCAGCCTGCAGAGGGAGGGAAGGGAGGACAAAGGTCAAACACATTTTATAAAAGGTAGACTATTTACACATTTCAGCCTAATGTGAAGTGATTTATTACAATGCATGACGAAGTAACAAATAAAGAAATGCACTTACTCTGTCTTTGGGCGCAATATATGCTTTAACGCGTATCCCTGATTCATGAAAGCCATGTTAGAGCTCTGTCTGTCCACTAAAGTAAAGATGAGGTTTTAAAAACTCTCCACAGAACCCAAACAAAAAGCTACGCCCTGGCAATCTTGTGATTAAACAGACAAATGTATTAGTGACTATCAGATGACCATATTATTGCGAGGTTTCCGTGGCGATGAGGCGGTAGTCATGTGTTGGTCCTAATCCGATTTTTACTTTCCATCCCACAAAGCGAAACTCAGTTTCATCTCTTCTTTTTTTTTTTTTTTTTTTTGCCGAAGTGGACTTTTTCTTAAGGAAATGAGTCACACAGTAAGCAGTTGTGTAGTGATTCATTTCTCATAGTTTTTTATATTTCTTGTGGTTTTTAAATGTGAGGTTTTGTTTTGGCAACATAGCATGTGATGAGGTTTGGGCCGTGGTGTTACTCACCTCTCAAATTCTTTCCTGAGGAGACGCTCTCTCTCCAGGATGGCGACGTGCAGGCGACCCCATTCCTTCTCCACGTCGAAGGGGTGGTAACCGGGAGGCACTTTGACAAGACCGGCCTGAACTGCACCCTGAAGAGTATGACACAGATTAGCTGAAACTGACTAACTGATATTTTTAATTATCAATTCATCATTTTATCATATTGTTCACAAAATGTCCGAAAAAAATATATATCCGTTTCAATTTTCATATAGTATACTTTTGTGGTGATACATCAACAGAATAACTCTGACGGTCCTTGGAGTACTTATGTAAAAAAAACTAAGCTTCAAAAAGTGATATCTCATCAAATTCAAATTTCTCTAAAAGTCTCTTTAACATAAAAAAGTAATAGGTACAGTAGAGCATATGGAGCCCACATTTTGTATCAGTTATGAGAGTTTTGGGCACTTGGAAAAGGTTGTATAGATAGATTCCATAACACGCCTTTTTAAAAATAAATAAATAATTATGTCTTTTTCCATGTAGGTGCAGGTCTTATTCTGTAAATGGCACTATAAAACATAGAATAATAACTCACCCTGAACCTGCTTGTCTGAGCATTTTCAGCACATACTGCAAACACGGCTATACTAAAACATGCCTATGTAGTGTAGCTGCTGATGGAACTCACTTCAAAAGATTTGAAGATGTGTTTGGAGCGGTTCTTATCAGACTCTTTCGCAGGAAGCTCTGTTTCCTTAAACTTCAGAAACTGACGCCAAAGAACCTGCAAATAAAAGAGATGAATGAGAACGCTTCATCGGCACTGTCATCGTGTCATTTCGCTGTTCAAAAATGTTTCTTTAGGTCTTAACGCCCAGACCCCCTCACCTCAATCTCCTCGTAGCTGTTGGGGAACTTCCTCTCCTCGAACACCAGGATGTGATGTCTGATCCACTGCAGCAGCATGGTGACCAGCTCATAATACTCCTGCCAACGCAGCTCCAGCTCCTGCAACACACAGACAATTTACAAATATTTTATTTATTACACAGCATTTCTGAAGCTACTGTTGTTGTGACACATTCTTTCAACAAATCTTCTTCGTAAAGGGATTATAAACCTAATGCTGTAATGTCTTTATACTGTCATGGCTTAAAGGCTGACTTAAATTGTGTGTTTCATGGTGATGATGCTAATAGATATAAAATAAGGAAATATGGTCATATGTACTTGTTAATCCTCATTGCTTTGATACACTTGGACCCTTGATCAATGGCATTTAACCTATGCTTAAAATATTGATATTACTAAGAATATATCTTTCATAAGTTCATAGTTTCCTTCTCTCTGGTGTGAAATATCTTTGCAGTAATTTAGAGGAAAGAAGAACTGACGATGAGGAAGAGGAGGACTCACGTTGGCTTTGACACCCTCCTGAACGTCTGGTACCCTGGGCATGGCATCGTACAGAGAGGAGACATATGTAATGATGGATTTCTCATCAGGGTGAAGCACATCAACATCTGCAGAGGGAGGGAATAACAATGTTTTTAAAAAAATGGTTACTTATTTTTAACTGGAAGCTGGAAAAAGCAATTCACACAGGCTGTAATATTCCCTGAGTAGAGGCTTTCAGGGAGGTATTGAACATGTGACTGCTCTCACCCTCGGGGTCCAGCAGTCTGGTGACGCCCAGGTCTCTCTCGGCCACGCTGAAGGCCTGCTCCAGATTCTCCTGGTTGGACTGCCGGTACACTTTACCCATGTCAATCAGAGTGGGCCTGCGGGCGAAAAACAGCAAAAGAGGGTAAGTGGAGATAGGTTGTTACACAGTTACTGTCAGTCAAGTCTTTTTCTTTGACAGTTGAAAATGTCAGCGAAAAATGTACTTAATTACATCCTCCCTTACTTCGATGTTTTTGCAATTTTTATCTTCTACCCCACAGCAGAAATTCCATTTTGACGGCTGCCAGGTAAAACATAAATAATGATGTGGCTTATTTCATATTTGATGTTGCTTGAGGCCCTTTGGTCATGAGTAGTATGCACCTGATTCCAGAGAGGGCAAGCAAAAACAGGAGTCCTCACTGCCAGAAATCTTAAAATTCCTCCATCTTTTTATACAAAAGGAAACAGACACCTTGCCTTTGAGTGCACTTTGCCACGAAGGTAACTGCTTGATAACATGTAGGCACAGGCTCAGAGGATAAAAATGCATATCATGCCTACAGATAGCAAAGATAACATTCACAGGGTTCCTGCAGGTTTCGCCAACTCAAATTTAAGACTTTTTAAGACCTTTTTAAGACCACTTTGAATAGAATTTAAGACCTATTTCACGGCAAGAAAGTATGAAGGAAAATTGCTATGAAAGAAGAAATATGTCCCATAATTACTTACAAAGTAAATGTATTCATGTTCAACATAAGAACAATGACTGAACATAACAGCATAACAGTACAGAACTGTGTTAGCGTTTTAGACAAAAAGTGTGTGTGTGTGTGTGTTAGGGCTGTGCAATTAATCGTATTTTAATCGCAATTACGATTTTGGCCTGCCACAATTACGAAAACAACATAATCGAAAAAAACGATTATTTTGCTTTGCTAGGTTGTGACAGTGCACTACAACATATTTGATCTAAT
The DNA here is from genome assembly GCA_031216635.1 of Dissostichus eleginoides. Taxonomy (NCBI): domain Eukaryota; kingdom Metazoa; phylum Chordata; class Actinopteri; order Perciformes; family Nototheniidae; genus Dissostichus; species Dissostichus eleginoides. Next base: position 6,838,188 of record CM062280.1, read on the forward strand.
TAATCTTAGTCTAATTTATTTTTATTTATCATATTTCTATATGTTTAGTAGCTTGTGGAAGTGCGCTCCAAAATATTTGTTGATCTTGTTTATTTGTATTTATTATTTTGATATTATTTATTTAAATGTATAATTTATTTAATTTATTTTTGTATTGGTTTTTCAGTTGAATTATACGTTCAGGGTAATCAACAGTTAAAAAGATACTGTTCAAATTATTATTTGTTTTAAAGTTCAATAAATGGATGTTTTCAAAGTCAATGAATAATTGTATTTAATAATCGTGATATCAATTATTGACCAAAATAATCGTGATTATGATTTTTGCCACAATCGAGCAGCCCTAGTGTGTGTGTGTGTGTGAGAGAGTGACAAGAGCTATATTCAGAGCTCTGCTGCCTTGGCTACAATCTTTCATCGTTGCTGTTGTATGATTGGTGTTTAACTACGGTATTTAGCGTCTACAGCACCTCCGCTTTTAGGGTTGACGTAGACCCAAACGTCTCCCGGAGGTCCCCCGGTGTTGTTGCGGGAGCCGCTGCACTAGCACGCTGAACTAGCTAACGCTACATTAGCGAAACAAACGCTAATTTCTTTTGCAAAAGGTGCAGCGGGCTTCAAACACGTTCCCTCCACTGGTTTCAACCAAGCACTAAATTCGAAATACGGTTGAACTTACACTTCCCCATATTTATTTGCAAGTAGATATGAAGATACATGAGTTTCTGACTGCCGCTAGCTGAAGCTTGGTTGCTAGGTTACTAGCTGGGTGTTCTCCAATAAGGGGACGGGGGAAACAAAGTTAGTGATTACTGGTTCCATGTTGATTTATTTCAATACAAATTGTTGGGGGGAACTGAAAGGCTCTTACCGTACTGGTTACTTTGCAGCCCGGACATTTCCCCCAAAACACATTTAGACGCGATCGCTACACAGAAGTACCTTTCAAATCCGATCATTTTTAAGACCTTCTAAATCATATTTAAGACCTTTCTTATTTTTTGGGTCATATTTAAGACCTTTTTAAGGCCTTAAATTCAGATTATCAAATGTAAGACTTTTTAAGACCCCGCGGGAACCCTGCATTCAGGATGTAGAGGAAGTTCTGCACATTTAAGTCTGAGTAACAATAACAATGCCAGTAAATATAAAACTTTTTTTTTTCTTTCAGTTTATCTACAATCCGTAAACAGTACCAGCTACCTCATTAATGTTATATGATCACTTAAAAAATATATACTGCTATTTTTTACCATGGTGTTCTTATCTGTTTTTTACTTATCGTGTTGTGCACATCTATTCTCTTTCCTTTGTCTGCACTATACTTCTGCTGTTGTAATAATGTACATTTCCCGGTTGCGGGACCAATAAATAGATTCTGATTCTGATTAAAAAGCACCAAATGATCCATACACTTGCATAACTCTCTGGATGTAGTATTCTTTGTGTGGCCGGGGGGGTTTCTGCTCAACAAAGCAGGCCTGTCTGTAGGACAGTCTGTCCCTGCTCAGGTGCACCATGTGAGGCTCTGAGTCGTGCTCCTCGCTCTGGGAGCCTCGACTGGAGCGGGCCCCGGGGCCGGTGGAGCCTCGGCCCGAGTCAAAGGAGTTCTCGTTGGGTATGTCTTCGCACAGCATCACCACCCGATCCTCCAGGTCACTGACGGAGCCCGCCGTGCTGCTGGAGGCGCTGTTCAAACGCCTCTTCGATGAAAACCTCCTCTTGAGTTTCAACATTGTAGCAACGCAAAAGTTTCCTTGCAAAAGCAGTTGAAATTGTGAAAAAAAAAGGTTTTCTGAGGAATATCGACTGTATCTTGTGCTGCTTGCTCCTTGATTACATCCTGAGGTTCCTCTCTGCAGCTGCTCAGTCTCTGCTCGTCCTGCTCCTCCTCCACCCAGAGACACTCTCAGGCAGAGCAGTGAGCGTACCTGTGTTTTGCTGCAACCTGCCAAGCCTCCAGTGAGCTTACCTCCAGGGCAACCTTTCCTCAAATGAGTGTAATGCAACCACAAATGCCAAAGAACGCTTTCTCTTTTCACACTTAATGATGCCAGCTTAGGCTGTACATGTTTTTTGTGTTGTTTGGTGGAGAGCCATCGTGCAGGGCTTGTCTGTGTTTGCAGGTGCAAAGACTAAGAGTGGCGCTCCTACCAAAATATATGGTTTGAGTGTTAAACCGTGAAATACTGCAGGCTTGGAGGGCGGCTGATTATAGTTTATTTATGTTGGCAGCTAGATTTAATTAACTTGCAATGGATCTTTAAGAGTAAATTAAACATTTAACAGCCGAAAAAAGCTTTTCGCACCGGAATTGATATGCAATTACAGTTGCAATGAAAGACTGAGCTGTAGAGTTAAGGTCTGAGTTAGCATTTATCTTGATGTTTGATTTACAATAACCAACCAAATTTGTCCTGACAAGTCAGGTGTGCCTCTGTAAAATGAAATACCAACAGTAATAAATAATAAAAGGTACCGCAACATGAAATGCAAAAAAAAGGTCACAGAGAAGACCTTTAAAATGTGTATACATTTCATATCCTACGGTGATAAAGGATTCCAAGCCCAGGCAAGCTTCTCCAACCAGAAATCATTTTCCATGGATTGGAAAAAATGCTTCGTGCAACGAATCTCCATGGCATCCCTTTCTTAGATTACCCTTTTGTGTCACTGTCGTAATACAGGTAGGTGTAATACCATTTTGCAGCTGCTTTTTGCAAGTTATTATTGCTGTTTATGCATCAGATCTATATTCAATTCTAAATATTGCCTCTTAGGGTAATTTTTCTTTCTAAGACATCCAAGTGCATACTTTATCTTAGAGCCACTCTATCCTCCATCAGTGCCTCACCTGTGTTTGTGTATGATGGCGTTGAACAGCTTGCCGTCCCTCCAGCCTGTGGTGAAGTTGTCGCAGCGCAGACCCTGGTATCCCTCCACCATCCTCTGAGACCAGAGCAGCAACTTCTCTTTGGCCGTCATGTCGTCCGACTGGCCGTTCACCTGGATGTCTGAGATCTGGAGGGGAGAAGTTACAAGAAGTCAGCAGTTATAGTAAACTTCATTTCATTTCATTTCTTTAACTTATGTGTTATTTATTACCTGGAATGGGGGGGGGTGTAGTATTGTTTTTATTTTTGGTTTGTTAAGAACGTTATGTTACCTTTTCTGTATAAAAAGTACTATATAAATAATGTTTGATTTAATTTGATGATTTTGAATGTTTTTAATTGTAAGGCAAAAATCTTCGAATGAGTGTAAAGTAAAGTGTAAAGTAATCAGAACACCTTTATTCATACATTTATATTAATGTAAGTAAAACATAATAATCATCTTAAATAACTCACGAACATGAGAGTTTTTCTTAACCATCATGTCAGAATATTTTACTATATTACATATATATCCGCCGTAGGAGATTTTTTGATGGGTCGATCCCTTTGTTTGTTTGGTTTTTAGCACAATAAAGGACTGGCATGATTTTCAGGAAACGAAGTAGAAGGGTGCAGCATTGGAAAGAACTCCATATTTTCATCATCGTTAACATGCAAGATTAAACAGTGTTGCAATCGTGTGATGTCGGAAATATTGCTGAAAGTAGTTCCACAGTGGGAAAACGCTGGTGAACGCTTCACAATTCGGAACAATAATCGTTGATATATAGATATTGATGTGAACTTTTAAAAAGTGTCCATGTTTTCACATCACGACTTGAACTCCTGTACACCAAAGCTGGAAGAACTACTTTCAGTTAAGAAACCGTTTGCATGGTGAAAGGACTTTTCTCTCCCTTGCACATGACTTTCCGTTACTTTGATATTCCTGTATTGAATATGATTGAAGTGTTTGTTGAAGGCAGGAAAACGTATTTTCCAGTTTGCCCGCTGATTTCTTCCAGATTTGACATGAGTCACATTTCAAACCTCAAATACCAAGCAGCATTTTAACTTGGAGGCCAAAGAAACAAAAAACTCACTGTTTTGGAGAGAAACACAAGTTCTTTTCCAGCAACACGTCAATGAGTCACTGATCATACGCCGTTATAATGTATACATTTCCAAACAAAAAAAACCTCACTAAATAAAAGGCGGCTGAAAATGAATGTTGGACTGTGTAGCAGAACCTCCACAGGCAAATTGCTATTCTTTAAGAGCTGCGAGGCTTGGCTCTGAGTCACAAGAACACACTATTAAAAAAAAATCTCCCAACAATATAACTTTTGTTTTAAAGATATATTGTAGTTTTAAGTGAATAAAAGATGATATAAACATTTTGAATCAACACAGACGGATATTAGCTAATAGCTAAATCTGGAATGAATTATCTCTTCTCTTTCTGAGATTTATGTATACTTTATAACCCCCGTTTATAAAGACATAATAATACTAATTTAAGGTAAATCCCAGCATTGTGTTGACACTGAGGGACATCACAAATAATGCAGCTGTTTGACTCGATGTTTTGTATTTTGCATGAATCCATCACCCTGTAGTGGCTGTCTGGCCCATATCTATAATGAGACATGCAAACAGTACTTATGAAAAGGCCTTGAAGTTCCTTCTGTCTGCATGTAGCTCCAGATGGGCGGTGATCTCTATAAAACTAGGCACATGTCGTAAAAAGTTGCAAGAACAATTCCAGGAAACATTTGAATAGTTATTTGTCGTTTTTTTACTTTGCAATTTCAATTGTGAGCACAAACCCAGTGACCCGTGTCTCCAACCATTCCAACAGTTTGTCTTTGATGTCTTGATATCTCTTATTTGGGATTTGTATTCACATATAAAGACATGAAATCATACAGCAATTATAATAGAATTGCTGTAAATAAGCTGTATATTATGCATTAAGTGAAGGTTGAATTTAATGTTGTGATAAATGTCAGAGTTTCTTACTTAAGAAGTGTGGTTTTCATTACCATAATATACTATTTTCAGGGTTTTTCGGTGAGTCACAGCAGAACTAAGAAAAGCAGGAAAAGCTGCTGGAAGGAAAAAAGAAGACTTCCTTCTGCTTTTTCCTTTCAGAAGGGAAACCCTGGTGCTCAGCGTGGACGTGGGCACCGAGTGACTCAGACTGGAAACCGGACCTCCGCCCTCGCAGATTTTCAAAAAAAGTGATTAAAAAATCCCAACTCTGTCACGCAGCAGGCCCATTATTTATACTGGTCACCTGTGTGTGAGTAAACTGTTACCTGCACCTGGGGAGCAGAGAGGAAATTCACCATTGTTTGTGAAAACTAGGATGTTCCAAAACAAAATGGGTGTGGGAAAGTACAATGAATAGCTGACTGGTGACTCAGTACATTTAAACGAAAATGTTTCTTTTATTGCTTGAATGGGATTTATGTTTAGTTGGATATCGGGGAATAGTTAACTTTTGTAACCATATAAATAGCTGGAAATATGTTTTCTCTAAAGCTTTTTGAGTTGTGTCACGCCCATGTCCTCTTCCAGCGTTCTCGTGGGAATGACTGAGTCACACTGGATGGAGAAATGAATCCCACACCAACATCAAAACCATCATACCGATTATAGCATCAAAGAATCTCCATGCACTCCCAGTTTTTCCCCTAAATCTTCCAAATACGCCTCTTCAACATGAGGAACACATCTGCTCATTGACAAATGCTTTCCTCAAATGTGCCATAGGTGGTGTTAAGAATTTAAAATTGTTTACATTTGAGATCCGGATAAAAGGAAACCCCTTTATTTAGATTGTAAGACAGTACGCCGCACAGAACTGAGGAAAGAGTCATAAAAGACTTAAAAACTGACTGAGCACTGTTCTTTCAGAATGAATGAATAGCTTTTTTTCAGTGTTTAGGCTTCGTGCTCTCAAGGACAGGGGAAGCGGTGGTATTTGTGTATAAAAACGAAAATGCTGCCAAATATTCAATAAAGTCCATTTGGAAGTGATTGGCTGTTGGACTCCACTGTGCTCAAACTGCTGTGTCAACATCGGGATGAAGTGGGGCTGATGATTGAAGCTAAAAGAGGGAACGGCACTCAGATTTCTTTGACCGTGCTGCGGAAGAACCCTAATTATAATGTAATCAAAGCAAATTGTATGAAACGCATTGTACTCGCACGGTGGAAGGATTTTTCGTGTGCAAAAACTGTACAGTTTAAAACATAAACACCAAATGTAGTTTAGGAAATGTGAGTAAGTCCACTTAAATACATGCAAATTGCAGGATAATGCCATTTATATAATGACAGATTTTTGTGTCCAATATTTGATGTGCTAGTTTCCTCCACTGCCTTAAAGGGGCAGTGGAGGAAACTTCGGGATGTTAGCCTTTGCAGACCATTTACATGCACAAAAACCTATATAACACATACAGGGAAGGGAACACCCCAAAAGCATGTCAGGGCCCCTTTAACTGAAGCAATTTATAGCTACATTTGTTACACTCATTTCTGTACTGGCTAATGTGTATTGCCTTAAAAACAGCAATGTATAGCTAAACATGCCTTTAAAAGTGCTAGACACTACCTGGAAGTGAAGGATGATGGTCCATATCAGCCCCAAGGTCAGCTTTGGGTTTCCATCTGCAATGTCATCATTCCTGATGTTGACCAGTTTGACCTGAAAGGACACCAATTAAACCTAATGGTCAGTCTTATGGTTTATTTAAACTGTGAAGAATTAGAAGACATAAGGAAAACAGTCAAATATAAATGCTCTTTTGATAAAAAAAACTTGTATTGGAAATGTCATTATTTACCGACCTGTCTGTGTTTGAGGAAGTCCAGGGCGATCTGTACATTCTGCAGCTTGTGAAAGCGCATACGACCTTTCTCCCGTGGCTGCAAGAGACGAGAGGACACCAAACATGAGGAGGAGGGAGCACATGACTAAAGATGAATAAACAGCAAGGCCCCATGACTAAAGAACAGGTGTTTCAGTGTCCAGGAACACCTTTTTGTGCTTACAACAATATTCTACTGTAGAACAACAAAAACATTTAACAGTCATGGCCACAACTTCAAAATTCAACTTTAGCAAATTTGAAGTGCGATTCAAATTCGGCGTGATTGTGATCAAAGCGTCTGGTCAGACCAGATCTGACCCTGATGTGCATTACAAAAGCAGCCAGGATGCCTGCAGGTGAGAGCATGATGATGAATGATACACAATCTCAGTTATTCCCCCGATCATCAGTCACAATCTTCATTTCCTCTGAGGCCTACAATAACACTTTGAAAATAAAAATAGTTGATTCATTACAATAAAAAGACCTTTTACACCTTATAGTAGTGCACAAAGTTCCTTAAACACAGGAATGAGTTAGCATTTTACCACTTCTGTTTCCCTGAAATGTTTGCGTATCAGATTAAAGAGAAGACACGTTGGCTTTTAACACAGCAAGGTTACCTTATTGACCATAAAAGTAGTTTTTATGTTCAAGCCCTAAACTTAACTGGTGTTTACTTTTGACTAAAGACTGATTCTATACTTTTCTATACCCATCAATGTCAATGTGTCAATTCAACAAGGTGTAATCAAATATCTAACTAGCAGAGACAATGAATGTTCTATTTGTAATGCAGAACATTACTTGATTTGATTATTATCAAAAAATAGTATAATCCTTATATCGTATTCAAGCATACTTCAATGATGAAAAGCCTTGGATTTAAAAATACCTAGATTTGTGGCAAGTTCTGAAATGTTGGATATATAGTATGCTCCTATAAGAATATTGTTTGTCCTTGTTCCGCTCTTTACTTCTTTATGTAATGTAAGTGTTTTTTTTTCTTTTTTTTACTCTAAAGACGTCAATATTCAACTTTAAATATGAAAAATCACAGCCACAAAATGCCCTTAATAAACAATAACGGTAGAAATGACTCCTCTTAAAGCTACACTTGCGCCTCTGTTCTCCAGGCTGGACGCCCCGCTGATAAAATGGAAGAGGGCGATGTCGACACACAAAGGAGACGAGGCAGGGAGTGTGATTGTTATCATGCACATCCCAGCAGCCACCTGTGGTGGTGACACATGCCGTGCCTGACGCCCACAGTCCAGGCGCCACTCACCAACCGCACGTTCCTCACAACGTCCCGTTCCCTCGGCTACCCCAGCAAGAGCATCGCACAGAGAGGAAGCACAGGGGGAAGAGGTCAGGGCAAAGGTCAGCAGGAGTTAGATCAAAGGAAAAACCAGGGGTCAAACAAGTCAGTGCAGAAAGGTTACAAGATGGAAGCAAAGAATGAAAATTAGTGTTGTAAAGCCACCAGAATGTGTGTTCCACAAAAAAACAGTGCTTAGGTAAGTAAAGTAAAAAAGAGCATGTTCTGAAATGTCCAACAACCTTGGAAGAATTGAAGTCAACACATGCAAGAGTGGAGACAAGAGACCCAGCAGAGAAATGTTCGACTCAGATAAGCAGTTCATGTTCCACCAAGTGTACTGGACAGTAGAACACATTAAAGTCAGTGGGACAGGGAGCAGGAACAATTGGACGTGTTTGGACAGGACAGAGGGTCACAGCAGAAGCAGAAGTCCAAATACTTAAAGGTCAAAGGTCTCACCAGTGTCTCTCCGGAGAGCACCTCCAGCAGGGAGATGAGGTTGTGTCCATCTCTGAGGTCCTCGTACAGGTCCGTGATGTGTCTCTGGGACTGTGGACACAAGAGAGGAGACAAGGCTTACATTTTTTCAATGATATACCATTTTTTTAATTCATTGGTTTTCCCAGAGTGTGAGCATCAGCGGTGAACACACACAATACAAACACTGCAAAGCACAGGAACAGGTTACCATCTCAACACTGACATGGATTTCACTCTAGGCACAGACATAGTCCACTGAATCCCACTGTGTCACGTCAAAATAATTAAAGCAACTTAAAAAGGAAGGGCAACACACAATGACAACTATCTAGATTGTTTTTGTGCGAAATATCGACCGTAGAGATGTCTGCTTTCTATCTAATAAAATAGAACTCAAAGCAACAAGAATTACATTTTGAAAACTCAACAGAAATGTACTTTTCACAAAATCATGACCTAGTTTCTCCAAATATTCTACAGACAGTTTAGAGAGCAGTTTCAAGTAGGAACAGAATTCAATCCACTATCAGTATCATTGCCCAGAAAGAAGCATCATCTACTCATAAGAAGCTTGAATAGTGCTAGCTAAGCTAACGTTACATGTTAGCCAAGTAGGAAAGGATCCCCTGCTGTAAATGGCCTCGCGTCCATGAAAAGATGGGCGCGGTGATGCGGTTAGCGGATGTAGTTTGGAAAACAGAAAATAGTTCTGGAATGAAACTGCTCACAATGTATGTAGAATTTCTTTAGTAATTGGTCATGATTTCTAGAAATACCGATATTACTGTTATGTATTTTCTTGCCGTCTGAGAGCCATCTAGTTCCTTATGTTGAAGAGAAAAAACTACCAAGATTGATTAATTCCACTACTTGTAAGAGGGAGAATATTTGAGATTTTGGAATGAATCGTCTCTTTAGCAATGGAAAGGAACATTACGATCACTTGTAAACAAAAAACAGTTCAACCACTAAGCTACTTTCTTAGAGGTGAAAACCAAAGTGAGTACACTCATATATTTAACCGACACTGCATAGAAAAACTATGCTATTGTTAGTATGAAAGTTAAACATTGAAAAATAGTATTGGTCTGCAAAAACGTATACTTTTTCAATTGTTTTTGGGTCAGAATGTGATGCTTTACCTTCATTTTCTCTACCAAACAAGTTAAGTAAATCTCGATGAGAGGGTAAAGTGTTTCCACAGGCATGCAGGCAGAAATGAATGTATATCCACTCAGCACTCGGCTCACTGACAGCACCTACCTCTGCCTTCCAGTGCTGAAGGAAAAGATGAAGTACAGGATGAAGGATGGAAAGAAGAAACAGTTTGATGAGAGAAGATATGAAACAGCTCGGACGAGTGAGGGGGACAAGAGACAAACATGCAGACGCTGGTTGATATTAAAGACAAAGACTGTTGGTCATATCCTAATTTTAAATCATTTGGTTTGACTGGTACACCAAAAAACTATTTATAACTGTGGTCCAGTATTTCCTTTGCTTCTGATCTTGTTTGGATTGCATTGGTATTAATAAAACTTGAATAAACACAGACGGACATCTGGTTTTCATTCTGCGTAATCTAGAGAGATGTAAAACATGCTACAGTAGATGGCACTTTTGAGACAGCTAAGTTTAATAGTGGAGTGTTCCTGGCCCTCAAACATTAATCCATGATTCTGTTGTGACCACAAGTCCAAAATGCCTCGAGGGCAGCCACATCGAACACCCGCTCAAGTCCTATCAGACCCAAATCTGGGGGATTTCTAGACAAAGAAACAACGAGTGTCGACAAAAGCCAGTGAGCCGTCTCGGACAGAGGCTGTGTCACACATGGAGGACATTCCTCACAGTTTTACACACTCCGATTCTCCTGTCAAAACGGGGATTCATCAAACTGAGTGTGTCTGTAGAGCAGCGGTCAGAACTGGACACTTCAGGTACAGCTGAGCGGTATCTTCACTTTAACAGTATACCCTGGAAACTTTGGCAACAGGAATCAAACAACTGCAATCTTGCTGTTGTATTCTATGTAATATATATGACTAGTGTCTATAATTGCTTGAAACCTGAGATCCCTTTTATATAAAAGAAAGTGTGTTGGTTCAAAACTGAATATTATGTCCTTCTCGTTCTGCTGTGATAACATAGAATAACAGGAGCTATTTGCGGTGGGATTTGAAGTAAAGTGTCACATAGAAAGATCCCTTTGAGTCCTCTTGTTAGTGTCAAAATGTTTTCCAAAAACAAATGTTTGAGACACTGACATTTTCATTGATACCTATTGTGAGAATGAATCTCTTATATACTGAAAACACATCTGTTTGTCAAGGCTTTCAGTCTCAGTTAACTCTCCATATCTCTGTGACCAGCCTTCGATTTTTTCTGTCCTTTTTTGTCCCCCCCCCCCCCCCCCGCGTCCTTGGATTTCTTGAAAGGCGCTATAAAAATCCAAGTTATTATTATTATTATTATTATTTAACTCTTCAAAAAACTTTACTAAAAACCAACAGCTGCAACGATAGGTGGATTATTAGTTGCCAGATTATTTATCGGCCACTGTTTTTTTTTCAGTATTAAGTAGTCATTTTTCAAGCCAAAAAAATGTTTCCTGTTTTTAAACTGTAAGATTGGTCTGTTTTCGTTGTAATAAATAAAAGTCAATATTTATTGGTACAAAAATTATAATTTTTTTATTGGAACTTGAAAATTGTTGAGATTAGTTTTGCTTAACTGTAAAGAAAAAGAAAAACACAAAGATTTACTTTATTTTATGTCAATTCATTCTTGATTATTTGGAGGATTCATTGATTCCCGGAGCTCAAGAGGCTAGTCCTCAAATTGCTCTTTTTGTTTAACAAACAGTACAGACATACAAGACTTTAACATGATAACAACAATCATCGGCTTGCATACTACAAGTAGGAAGTGCTTCATTTCTAAGGGTCGTGGGGCAGAATGCTTTACAAGTGTTTCCTGACAGTGTCACATGTTTAGTATTGGCCTGAACTCAGAGCAGTTCAGACGTGGAGCCTCCCGTCCCCGAGCCCTGTGCAGAGCCCTGTGCAGAGCCCTTTGCAGAGAGCCCTGAGGAGCCCTGAGGAGCCCTGAGGAGCCCTGAGGAGCCCTGAGGAGCCCTGTGCAGAGCCCTGTGCAGAGCCCTGAGGAGCCCTGAGGAGCCCTGTGCAGAGCCCTGAGGAGCCCTGAGGAGCCCTGTGCAGAGCCCTGTGCAGAGCCCTGAGGAGCCCTGTGCAGAGCCCTGAGGAGCCCTGTGCAGAGCCCTGTGCAGAGCCCTGAGGAGGAGGAGCCCTGAGGAGCCCCTGACAGTCTGGAGCCCAGATGTGAAACCTGAGCGAGCCCGGCCCACAATGCCTCTGTTTTTCTAAAGCGAGGCCAGGTGTCCGTGACTCACCCCCTCACAGTTAACACAAATAGCATGTATGGAGGAGCGTTTTTTTACGATGTTGTTCACCCTTTCAAAAGAGTTTCGCTTTTGGAATAAAGGCATGGGGAACAGAAATCTAATTTAGCTTTTCGTTCCATCTCCAGTTTATCCGTTGTTGCTTTAAGGTTACTCAGCAATTAGGCATATTGTAACCAGATGGGACATTAAAGTAACCACTGCAGTTTGACTTAAACAAAACAACATTTAGGGTCATTTAAGGACAACTTTTTTTCTGAGCTCCAAATGAAAGCTACTTTTGTAATCTGCATAATTTTACAACAAATATAATGCACAAATATGTATGTAGTGAACCTTACCTTCATCAGGTGCTTGTTGACCCATTTTGTGAAAGTCTTTTTCTGAACTCTGTCCCGTTCATCTGTGGAGATCAAACAGAAACTCAGTTTAATTAAATGTGTCCATGCATTAGTTCTCTTTTACACTATTTACGACAAATCATATATACATTACATTCACAGTGATTATTTTCCAAAACATACCGGTTTATCAATGTCTAAGCTTCCAGCTGGAAGCTGACTCACAACCACTAAGATTTACCAAGTCACCCCCTCAGTGGGGTCAAGAACCATGAGTTAACGACCCCTGCCTTAGACAGCAGTTGGCAGTAAACATTATTAGTACTGTACCAAAAACAGTGTTAAAGTTCATCTTCAGTGAAACATCTCTTTGAAAAAAACTTTTATTTCCTTATTTAATCAAAGTTTGAGAAAGTCCTATAAATGAAAGAAACCAGAACAATGAAGGGAAGCCAACAGAAACTTTAAAAGATGCTTCAGGTGACACAGAAAGGGACTGCACTCCCTCTTATGTGCTTTAAAAACAGTCCATCAAAACCAAGAAAACGTGTCGTAAATTATCAACAGTTAAACACCTCTACAGAAACATGTTCCACTGTAACACACTTCCGTTTTGGTTTTGTAAATCACAAACATACCAGCAGGTAATGTTTATCTTGTGCAACAGATGCAGTGTTCGGACAAAAAGGGAACAGAGAACCCAAAGAACACGACATCCCGTGCTGCCAACGCCCATCAGGGTGGCATTGTGCCCATGACTCACAAACACGCTTGTGACCAGTTAGGAGTAAAAACAGAGAAGTGAAATGAACCTCAAAAGCAGAGAAATTATACCGGTTCATTTCCCACTGAATGCATGGCTTTGTATCTAGGATGAAATGCAGAAAAACTCTCTTGTTTCTTCATGCAGTTAAATACAATATAGGAATCAAAGTCAGAGGAAACTAACATACGAGCTAAAAGAAATAGATTGAGACAGAAAAGCAATTTCCTGATCTCTCTTAAAAATAATGTGTTTGGTTGACATTTGCAGCCTTGAGCGGCAGACAGAGCTATTGGTGTTTCCTTTCATCCCCTGAAAGAATCTTTTGAGATGAGGTGAGAGATATCCGCTCTCCCCAAAGAACATTATTGTTCGCTCATCCCGTTATGGCTGTGAGATAACTGCAAGTGTCACACTGAAGGAGACAACATGTTTATCTCTTCATCCTTGAGTTTTCAAGCCCCTTCTGGTTAACACATCTGACAGCAGCTGAGTTTGATAGGGTGAACAAAAGAAAGATAAAGTTAATACATTTTTCGGTTCATCTGTCAGATGATCGTTGATATTTCGTCAAAAAATGGGTTTGGGTGTCAGCACAGTTGACCAATAAAAAGAGTAAAAAGCCATGACGCATAAAAGGGGTGTGGCCTGTTTGATCAAAGAGAGCCAGACGACCACCGCAAACAAAAGTCGATTCTATCATTTAAACATTAAACTATAACATTTCTTTATAATATCTAAAAACGTTCAATTGGTCTTTTTCTATGTTTCGATTTTAAGGGAAATACAGAAGACTTCCATGCCAGTAAAACTCCAACAATGTAAGGATGAAAGACTCTACCTTTCCTGTGATCCATGGCCCTGAGCATTCCCTGGTAGTGGGACTCCTCTATGCACACCCCGTCACTCCCCACACTGTTGGAGGAGTAGTTTTGGAATTTGCGCTCCATCTCTGTGCTGGCCTTATCTCAGTAATCACAAACAAATCAGAAGCCTCTGCAGGTTTAGGCGTTGTTGTCTACTTCCACTTCTTCTTATTGCCTGAAACCCTCTCCACAGTCCTGTAGTTAAGTGGGAGTGTTCACTGATTCCGTTCCTGAGTCTTACTCCCTTTTTTCCTCCCTTTGCTTCTCTGACATTCTATGCTCCTATTTCTTTTTTTTCTCCAGCCCTTGCAAAATGCCTGCCTGCGGGCTATGTTGTCAGAAGCTGTCATTTACAGTGATCTGTGGAGAGAGAGGGAAGATTCTCCCCCGAGGCCCAGGCCTGTTATGTACACCCCGACCCCACCCATCAAACCACACCTCATGAAAGACCCTCACTGAGCACCACACCACACCAACACCAATTAAATGCACAGATATGGAGACCTCAACCACCATATGCCTATCTTTTACAGTTGCATTGATATTTCACTTAGGATATGTTGAGCAACTTAGAGACAGGAGAGGGTTTTTTTGCACGTTGCATATGTCTTGCACAACTGACAAAAATACTCGTTTTTTGTGAGTGTAATGATGTTCTACAGTTGACCTAAATACTGTCATTAAATGCATTATAATTGTTTTCTAAAGATGAAAAAAATGTAGCTAATGGTTGTTTACTTCAAATGTAAAACCTTCTATACGGTATATACCGCAGTCAACTTTAACAACAGCATTAGAAAAACTGCTAATGAAAATGCCAAGAGTAATGACAGAGTATCTTCAGAGGGAGGTCAGAGGTCCAAAACAGGAGCCTGAACTCGGGGCATCTTAGGACCTTAGGTTCCAAAACTGAGCTTTTCTAACACATATTGTGTTTTAAATAACTTTGCAATAAACGTATATATATATTTTTTAAAACATATTTTTGGTTCCAGATTAGCCTTTATTAGAGGGACAGTTTTGAAAGGGGGAGATAGAGGGGACGAAATGCGTAAAGGGACCACTAGCCGGATTTGAACCTGGGTCTGGGTACTGAGCCCCAGTACATGGGCCGGCCGCTTTAACCACTGACTAATACAGCAGCCCAAACTTATGTTCTTAAAAGGAATGTCTGAATAAGGGGACATCGCCTCTTATAGACCAACGTTTACAGAAAGCTTTTAACCCCAACTGAACTCCACATTGGCAGGCTAGCAGTCACCAGTGTTGTTTCTGAGGCTGAAGGCTGCACAGAACACCACAGATCATCAAAGAGAGTCCTGTTCCTGAACACAGAGGAGACCAGGCAGTGGCAACAACGTCCGCGGCCATTTCTCGACATGTTACAATCACACGAAACCCTCGAGCATGAGCCCTCTGCCTCCATCAGGACACAATTACAGGAAGAATTGGCATGGAGGATTGGCAGAGAATCGAGTGGCAGGAAGAATAGAAGCACTTAAAAATCGCTAATGAGAACAGCCTGCAATGTTTTACTTGAAGCGTTTGGCTTGGACTTGGATTTATATTTGTCCTGAATAAAGCTTCTGTTGAGCTAGTTAGTGAAAAACGTTCAAAAAGAGAAACCACACTGCTGCACAGAATGATCCCAGACACAAAGCAGCGATTGTGGCTCTGGAGTGGACTGGACAGAGTGCGTCAATGTGCATGAGGGGTACAAGAAAAGGAGAATTGTTCTATTTCATGTAAATATAACTTCAGTCCGTCTGTTCAGCTGTACAATTTATGTCCAATGAACACTCCGAACTAGGAATGCACGATATATATACTGTCACGAAAACTCACCGCTGATAATGAGAAATGGTATTATCATGTATTATTCCAGAAACTGAATTATAGATCATAAATTATCGGCCGAAAATATGAAGCCCAAACACTTTAATTGATTAACAGACGGGGCATATAAACACTTCACCGAGTACAGTATGTGGTATGTGGTATGTGGTATTTGCCTTTAAATGTTGTTTTCAATCCGCCAATAAACAAAGTGCTGAATTACAAAAACAGAGAACAAGTCGTCTCCAGCGTGGACCTTTGTTTCACAACAACAACAAAAACCTTTTTGGTAATCAGTCTTATAGGATGTTTAAGAACTGGTTGTATTTGTGTTTCCAGTTTTAGAATACAGTATAAATATAACATTTCTCTTCCCTTTTAATTGTTGAATGACATACCCAATATAATAACAATACAAGTTTCTTAGGGTACTTTACAACACATTTTTTTTTAAACAATATTGATGTCAGTGAGTTTGGTTTGGCTAGGTCAGAGCTTTGGAATACTTAATCATCCATGTCTGCTCATTACATCTTAGTATTTCTAAAGTTTGGAGTGCAAAAACGACAGAATATGATATTCTTTTCTAAATACAAAATCCTACATTTATTGGTTATCTTAATCTTAGCTTCTTTTGAGCTAGTAACTCAAACATTTTCAAAATGAGTATGTGGCGGCATGTGCCTTTAAATTGGGTTTCAGGACGCCAATAGATACAGAGAAGAAGTAGATAGTGGTTGTCAGAAGTGATTAGACCCCTAAGGTGCGTATAAAGTACAGGTTATTAACTTATTTTAAAAATTCAAAAATGTGAAATGATTGGTTTATCAATCATCGGTATTAGCCATGACAGGTATCTTTATCTGTTATTGAGATCAGCTGTAAATAATCCATATTGTGCATGCATAGTGTGGCACACAGCACTGCTGTTTTTGCAAGTTAAGCATTCCGCTGCTCTCACCTCGACCCTAGCACATACATGTCCCATAAATACCTGCAATACCTTTCACCCTTGGGAGCATATATCTTCCGTGCAGATACTGACATAAGAGTGTTCAGAGAGGGATTTTTTGAATGCCTACACAGGGAGGTGGCTTGTCGGGGCTTGAGGAGTAGACCTGCATTTGACTCTATCTGGGTATAGGTGCTGAAAAATTATATGTAGGATGTAAGGTGTCTATGAAAGCCTGTATTTGTTTACAATACTGTTTCCT
This sequence comes from Dissostichus eleginoides, assembly GCA_031216635.1. NCBI lineage: Eukaryota > Metazoa > Chordata > Actinopteri > Perciformes > Nototheniidae > Dissostichus > Dissostichus eleginoides. Next base: position 6,855,193 of record CM062280.1, read on the forward strand.
TGCATTGATGTACAAATCATTGGCTGCCAAATACTAAATTGTGCTGAGGTCAGCTGATTAATGAGTTTTCATTTTTTGACTTGAAACCCAATTTTGTGCAATGTTGAATAAGTATCAAGTGCCTTTAATGTGATGCAGTTAGGTCACTTTCAAATATATTGGTCCTATCAACACAGTGCTTTACCGTGTAAATTGTTTCCCTGTTTCTGATCACATGCAGTGATAAACCGAGCAGTGCGAGCTGATAGGAGTTTTACGATGACAGTTCTGGCGTGAGAAGCACACAGGTCTGTGCATTCCTGAGGGAGCGCCCACCCTCCTCGCAGACAGGGGGAGCCGCCTCTGTGAGATAACATCACCCCAATCAAACGAACCCGCCTGCCTGCTAAACTGTGCAAGTGACAGCATGCGGTGGCAGTCCCAGCGAGGACAGGAATGTTAACTAACAGCGAGGATCATCTGGATAGCAGGTCGTGATGGCGTTATGGTGCAGGGATGATGGTATGAGAGTTGGACAGATCAGGGAAGAACTGTGCCAAGGTGAGGAATGAAAGCCCCGGGGAATTATGGGGCAGATCCAACCTGGCAGTGAAGACAGTATAAAAGCATGTGCTACACAGATGAGACTAAGCCCGGTCTGTTATTGAAATAAACTCAGGTGTTTAAAGGAGAAAAATTTAACTTTTTGAAAAATGCAGATGGATAATAAACTCATGAATTCAAAAAGCAACAACACTGAGGCATTTTGTAGTCCTCAATGTTGCACACATTGTGTGTTCTCCATAATTAAAGAGGGCTGATGACTGAAAGTCACTTTTGCAATAGGAGTAACATTTTAAGGCAGTATGCATTCATAAGCACTTGTAATTAGCCACACATGGTGTTTACACTCTTGCGGTTATGAAAATATGAGGACTAGATCATTCCTGGATTTATGATCTTCACACGTGACAATTAAAAAGATGATGAGGTTGTTGCTTAACACAGTTTGTCTCCCTCTTCTGTTGGAAAGGCTGCACTACAAAACATAATAAAAGTATGAATATATGTAATAATCTTATTATAATATTTTAAAGTGTAACTAGCAGACAGACAGACTAAGAACGTGCAAGTCCAGTGGAGCCCGGCAGTGTTGACTCATGGACAGTCACTTACACATGTGGGGAGAGTGACTTGTGAGAGAGTGGTTGCCATGACAACACAGCCAAAACACACAGAAGCTGTGAGTTGGTCAGCGTGATGTTTACAGAGGAGCGGTTTTGGCCACAAACCTCCAGAGGACTCTTGCGTTGCAGTTCTGTGAGAAACCCTTTTTTTCTCCGTCCTAAACTAAAAGTCCATGGAAATATAGACATTCATATAATCAGTGGCTGAGTAGAACAAACATGTTGTAATTGCTTCCAGACTGAATGTTTACGCAGTTTTTTCTGTTAGTGTAATCAGAGCTCATCACATATTTCCTCTTTAGACTGCACACCTCCGTTTGACTTTGTAATAAAGGGACCATTAAACACCATCAAAATGGTTTGTTAGCCAAAAGCTGCACCTAACAATCCTCTTATCCATTTTGATTAATATAGTAATTATTTCTTGTTAAATCTATTAATAATCTGGTTTAATTTGTTATCAGAAACATTTTTTTTTTTTTAAACTTTCCAAGAGCCAAGGCTTACATATTTAAATAACTTGTTTGGTCTAACAGACCCGAAGCCTAAAGAGGTTCATTTTAGTATTTAAGAAGCTTTTCCTGGGGAGCATTTTTGCATGTGGAAATACTTTAACAAATGGAATGATTATGAAATTAGCTGCAGCTTAATTTTCTGTAGTTCAATATTAGTTTCAGCTCTTTATAACAGTACAGTTTGCTCTACGAGAGGAGAGGTAAACAAGATGTTGCCATCACTTACATAAACAAAATAATTTTTGGGTCAACTTCCTTCAAAAGTAAAATAAAAGTTACCAATAAATAGAACAACAACAACGCTCCTAGCTTTTTTGACCCTCCGGGCTTTCTGTACAGTGGGCGGAGGCATGTTAATGGTTAACATCATCACTACAGTAACCCAGCAGCCCCTCCCCACCACATCGTCCTCCTTTTACAGACGCGGAGAGATGGAGTCGGCGGCTCAGACCTACCTGCGCAGCACATCCTGCTGTACAGAAGAGGCCCCACTTCCCCGCAGCTCATCTCGTGGATGTAATTAGTTCGTCGGTATATCATTTCCAGCTCCAGGCCTCCGCACCAGGACGGCACCGCAGCGCGCATCGTATCATCCACTCCCGCCATCCCGGCGTGTGTTTGTGCCGCGCGTAAAGCAACAGCTCAGGACTCTCCAGAAAACGCCCCCTCCTTTGCGTTTTTCTCTTGATCGTTACCAGCCCTCAAAACTTTCCCCTCTCCCCTACCCGAGCCACACGGAGGACACACAAACACAGGGTCGTGTCAGATTGCAGACACTTTGTCACAAGCCCGGCCCATTTTTCTTCTGTTTAGTGAGCGGAGTTCTGTTCTGCTCGCCTTCGTGCGTAAAGAGTGTTATAACGATGTGTGCCATTGAAACGCGCCTGAGAGGGACTTCCCCGAAATAAACAGAGCGGAGTGCTGTATGTGTGCTGCCGAGGACCACACGATATCCCTATTTTAGCATCTGCGCCTCTTCCCACGTTACATAACCCCTCCAAGTCCCCTCAATGCGAAACAGAATCGAGGATCACTTCTGGGAAGACGCATTTTATTTGATTATTACAAACAGCGAGTGAAGCTCCTTTCTATTGTCCCTCTGAGGCTGTCCACAGGGCAGAGTGCAGGTTCGCACGGGATAATAAATTATCACTTTCCCAGCATGCAGAACAGCTGCAGGGTAATAAATAACTCAACATTGTGTAGGAGTCGTGTTTTCTTTTTTTTTCTCAGCGCAACATTTGGAAATAGTTCACATTCACATTGGCCTATTTTCAAGTTAAGGGAGCAACCATCGTGATAATAAATATTTCATGTTAAGTACAATCAGGCTATTGGAATGTAGTTAATAAAATAACACATCTGGAGCTTTTCAGCAACTAAACTTCACAGAACTTGTACAAACAGTCGTCTGTAAATGTCCCGTCAGTACCAGAGAAGTTTAAACAATATTGAGAATATGTCAATTGTCTGAACTGTTAGTTACAAAAGCACAGAAACGTAGCTCTTTATTAAAAAAAATATGTAATTATTATTTAGAAATTATCTTGGTTGTTACACATAGTGTGCAGTGTGCCTACATGATTTTCTTTAACAGACTTCATTTTTTGCCTTTAAAGGGTCCATTTTATGCTTTTAGGGTCCTCCCTTTCCTGTAGTGTGTTCTATTGGTCTTTTTGTAAATGGTCTGCAAAGGCTAAAATCTGAAAGGTTCCCTCCAGAGAGATGTAACAATCGGGCTAGGGCTGCTCGATTATGGCAAAAATCATATCAGCTAACCAATCAGAGCAGTGGGCTCATCACAGATAAAATAAATAACTTTCTGAACATTAAATCATGTAAACATGTCACAGAAGGCACACAAAATACAAATATGTATAATGTAAATGTCTAAATTCATAGTAGGGCCCTTTAACTATATTGGCACAAAACATTTAAAGTTTGGTAGATGGGAATAAACCACATTTATTTATGTTTTATTAGCTATAGCCTTTATGTAGTTTCAAATGTTCATGTGGATGTCAGTTTTATAAAACCGGTTTGTATCTCTCACGATATTCAAAGTAGGAATGATAACTAACATGTCTGCTTGATTCAGGATCACAACACTGCTTGTTAACAGCATAATGTTGCAGCAAAGCACAGCAGAGACAAAAGTTATATGACTTAAGCATATATTAGAATTCTTTAAAGACACAAAAACATTTCCATAGTTAAGTCTTTAATCTTAAAATAATTAATACTTAAGATTGATGCAGGATGCATTTGCTTGAATGTTTGCAGGAGTTGGTGCCAATTTGACACCGTTACTGGTCCTCCTCCCACACAGATCAGAGCCAAGCTCCAGCCTCAGCATGGGCTCACAGAGTACAATAGGCGAGTTCACACCGCAGTACTTTTCCCACTTTAGTTCCGATATAGTTCCGAAATGTTGCGTTCACACCCAAAAAATCCGGAACTAAAATTAGTTCATGAGAACCTTTTTACCCCCTTTTCCGTTTCGTGGGAGAAAAAGGTTCCTATTTCTGATTGGCTGGGCGGATTGCAAACCACGCCCCGTAAAACTCCCAAAAAGTTTGGTGAAGCCGCCATTTTATTATCCTCGCATTAGCATTATTAGCATTAGCCCAGCGCACAAACGCAGAGAGACTAACTTATGGCAACACAAAAGAAAACATGGGAGCGGTGGAGATGAGGAGGTGTCGGCGTTCTGGCGATTTACTCGGAAGGCTTTAGTAGAAGCTGCTGGGAGTCCCAGCATTCCAACATTGGTTGAAAATTGAGCAAGCTATGGTTATTTCAATAGTGCACCATAGACATAATGTTATGAATGAGCGAGCTGCCTGTGGCAAGATGGCCGCCATGTGGCAACGTCGGTCTCCATTGGCCAGCAGCGCGGGTGAGTCATCCTAGTGTTTATATATATCTATGGCAGTAAACGCCGTGAAGTTGTTTGCGGCCTGCTGGTAAACCCAAAGCAGAAGAAGAAGAAGTGACGTCAGCGGCTTCATTTGCCTAATCCTCCTCCAGGGACTTATTCCGGTGTGAACGCGATCTGTACTTAGAACTAAAGAGTTCTCATGAACTAAGTTCTGATGAACCTTTGTGGGAAAAGTACTGCGGTGTGAAAGCGCCTAGTGTGACAAGCCTTACTACAAGCTAGGTTTACCATAATGTGTTTTATGTTACTTTCTCTATTGTAAAGGGCATGTGGGCGTACTTTCTTTCAACAGCTCAATAACTGCATGTTTTTTTTCAGTTAAAACACAGCAGGCCATCCCCCCTCCTAAAGACTGTCATTAATGCCACAGGGAAAGTAGACAGGGAAGTGAGTCACAGCTGCTAACGGCCAGTCAAGATCTAAACTCAGCCCTACTATGTGCTGTATGCAGCATGTGGTTTAGCAGAAACCAACGCCAGTCTGGTGGCTCCTCCATGAACATGGGAGCAGATTTGGGTGTGGCTTCCTCAATGGATAAAACATATTAAATTTTGTGCAGTAAACAGAGCTTTTAGATCTTCAGAAAGCCTCGCAGTAAATCATTAACGGAAATCTCAAGATCGTATAGTGTTGAGGAGGAGGTCAAAATCAAAAGAAGCCTCATGCAGAACTAAGAACAGTTGATTTATAGATAATCACTTAGTGTTAATCACTGTAATTATCTAAAGAGAGATCCTTTAAAGATCCTAAAGATCAGCATGAGGCCTCGTGAAGGGGAACCTTAGACCTCCTGCAGTTTGTTATGACTGTAACCAGGATACACAGTGCTGCGTCCCCGGTGTCGAGTTTACTACCATTAGCCGGACGCCATGTGTGGCACTGTGTGAGCTTTTTTTAAACCTGGCTTCGGGTTGAAATCCCTTTTACCTACTTTCACTGTGTCAATGGCACCTTGCCGTGTGGATTATAGCCGTAACTCACACAAGCTGTGTCCTCATATCCAGCACGTGACACTGCAGATGTTTGGAAGTGTGGACATTATTTACATTCAGGGTCCAGTACACGCAGAAAGACAAAAAATCAATAGCCACACCTCCCTTCTCTGTTGAAAATACATCATTAAAGTTCTGGGAATAGGGAATATGAGGAGTGTGCTCCTATTGTCTGCACTGCGGCAGACACAGCTGAAAGCAGATCTCTTCAAATGCAAATCGGCTGGATATTGACAGAAGGTAGAGATAGCACGCAGCCTAGTTTTGCAATGCAATGTTTGCCCGCAATTTCAAACCACTCTTCCAGGCAACGTTTATTTGATCAGTGCTTTGACTTTGCACAGTTTACAAAATATACAGCTCAAAAGACAGAAAGAGGAGAGAAATCTGTTTTAAATGCTTCTTGCTTTTGTTCCATTACTTTTGAAGGCATACAAAGCCTTTTGGGAGAAAGTTTGTGGGTCTGTTTTCTCGCTGATGACTTGACACTGCTATAAAAAACGATCAGGCTGTCATAATAAACTCAGGCAAGTCAGTGTTTTGAAAACCTCTCATCTACTCGAGGTGTGTCCTCCTCGACTTCCTTTGAAAAAGGCTTGTGCAGTTTATTACCAGACCCAGACCACTGGGAGCGATAAGGGAAAAGACAGTGCCTGCCTTCAGTTTAGCAAAACAACCAAAACCCTTTCGGTATGTTGTGACTGATACTACAAACACTTTACAACTGGATTGAAGTGTAAAGCAGGTAGAGGTTTTGTGATGTGACCTGAGGCTACTTTAATGTTTTAAGCTGCCTCATTGTCCTAAGTACATTTTATGAATTGTTTTCAAGTGTCTGTTGGCCAAACTGGTTTTTCACAATGCTTTCAGGAAGGAAAATAAACACTTTATCTAGAGCTGCAGACTGAGACATCCTCTAATTTAACTCTGGGTGTGTCACCTGCAGGTCTGTTTGACAGCTGCCATTGTGCAAGGCTGTGTCAACAGTAAAAAAAGAGGGCCTTTGTGAGGTGTGTCTGGTGACATGTTAGCCACTGGTGCCTGCAGGTAACCTTGAGGCTTTTCAGTGGGTCGAACAGAGATTAATTATTTTTCCATGTCAGCATTTTTTGGACATGTGAAGAGGATATGCAAATGCTTTAAAACCATTCCAAGAAACCAGTAGAACTGGATTATTGATACATGAGTAAACACCAACTAGTTAAGGGCTTAATCTCACATCAAGTCACCTTAAGGGAACCACACAACTGAAGCCGCGTTTCTATTTAGACAGAATTGGATGAAGCAATTAAAAAAACACTATTCAAGGAAAAACCCCAGCATATAGGAGAAAGCTGCTGCTGAGATGTGCACATCAGAGCTCTGACTAAGCCGAAACCCCCGGAATACTCCGACTCTGACGTCATCACATTACAGCCAGCATTTAAAGGGTTAACCGCAACACATCCATACCACAGGAAACCCAGTCCCAGAAAGAGGGGGGTGTGAGGAAGAGAGGAGAAGGAGTGTGCGCCACAAAAACACAGCAGAGAGGAGCAGGGTCGACGGACGACAACAGCCGGCAAGAAGCTATTTGCACAGAAAAAAAGCTTTGATCTGCTCTCCGAAAGGCACAGTTGTTTCTCTTAAAGTGAGCCTCGCGGCGATGAGTTTTCTTACCTTGCTTCTTCTGTACTCTCCACTGCCAGGCAAGGATTAAGGTAACAACATGGCCCACAACCACCAGGGCTGGGAACACGTAAGGGGGCCTTACCGGCATCGGGCCTGGTATAAAGTGGAGAGTCCCAGGCTCTGAAGACAGACGGGAGGGCTGAGGAATGGGAGGGTGCGGGCGGGTTGAAAGGTGAGGGAGAGTGGAGGGAGGGGGTGTGCGGCTAGGGGTGTGGTGCCATCCTGGACTTTAAAAGAAGCCGCGCAGCCAAGTTGTCCGTGACTTTTTACTAGAGAGAAGATTGAGCACCCCTCCCTCTCCTCCCATCGCTGTGACTCAGTCCTCTGGCAGAAGTGGCCGATATTCCTCCCTCCCTCCCCCTTTTTTCCCCTATAGTTTACTCTAACAATTCCTCTTCTTCTTTTCTACAGACTAGTTATTTCAAAATGTACTTTAATTTTCCCAGCATGAGCCACTTTGCAGCTTTTTAAGGGGTTAAAAGAAGTGTTGTCCTCCTTGACGGCTCAAGTGACTCCGCTGGTTTTGCTAGAGGAACTGGCTCGCTGCTTTCCCCACTCGTTGCACCCTATCTGCAGGAGTTAATAATATATGAGGCTGTTTTGTGTAACACACACACACACCACACACACACACACACACACAAAACACTCTCCAGTCAGTCTTGATAAGGAAAACTTAGTACAAGGAAGTACACCTTGAGCCACTGTCACAGTTTCCAACTCATTCACCCTACCGTATATTATTTTCTTTTACCCACCAAAAGTTATTTTCCACCATGGTTTACGAGTCATAGATCATCCAAGGCCTCCCTCCCTTACAAATGTCTATACTGAAGCCATAGCTCCCCATTTTATTTTTCCACTGCACAGTATACCAAGCCTCATTATGCAACTTCTCTATGTTCCCTAGATGATAATTGCTTCCTTATGCTTGGACAGCATGGCTTATAAGCTTCCCAGAGACCTATTTACTGCATACTGTTTCACCACGAAGCATTTTATATTCTCCCTTAGAATTAACCCTAAAAATCAGAGAGAGCTTTGCATTCTCCCTTTGGGCAAGTTATTAAAACACTGAAAAGTCTTGAAGGAAAACGCAGACACCACTTTTTTATGATTTTGACATTTTCAAACCTGTTATTCATCTATAATTACAAGCTTTGTGTCACTGTGTGATTACCAGTAAATTCCTCTCTAAGCTTTTCACCTGATTCTCCCAGCAACATGGCTTTTGTGTGCAGTGTTATCTGAGTGTATGGAACTATGCAAGGACTAGAAGCCCTTGACACTTGAAGGATTTTTTCTAATAACTGTAACAGCAAAAATAACCCATACAATACCAGCTTACATCACAGTTGAGACATCAAAACCATTTCTTGCTGCGGGCAAAATGGCATCTGCCAGAGTGTCTGTTGTCGGAACATAAGTTGGTGTACACCTTAGAAACAGTGTCACGCGGAAACCTAACACCAGGACCAGTGACATGATCACACATCGGAGGCAATGCCACACGCCAGCCGTGCCTCGTAAAGCAGGCCAAAATAGATGATAGAAGTTAGACCTTGAGCTGTCTTTTGCATTAGCAAAGGGTCCTTGAATGTACGGAGGAGAATTCAGAATAGTCTTCTGATGTACAGGCCTTGACGGATTTTCTGGCAACCCAGAAGAAGGAATGCATTATAAAGGGGTCAAAACGCTAGCAGAACTTGTTAAACAATTCTACCAACACTAATGTGTTGCTTGTGCCTTTAATTGGGGATTGTGCTGGCCTTTGATAAACTGTTAAGGCACATTATGACAGAGTAGAGTGACTAAATTGAAAGCTGTCTCAAAAGTATAGCAGTGGGAAACAGAGTCTTAGTTCACTTGCAATAGAACAGAGATTTTGATCTGAAATGTTGGCAGATCACTCTGGGTGAGACCTTATATGATCCCAGTTATAAAACGCCAACCAAATCCCCAAAGCCTTTGAAACTGGTAGCTCAAATTGGCAATTATGTACCGTGGAGACTGAGAAAAGGGAATAAAACGGAGGGAGAAGTACAGATGTCTGGAATAAATTCATTCCACCACTCCTTCATGGGAGGAGTCAGCCCCCTCCCGCTCTATTCACATGGTATGTGTTGGTCAATGATTCCCATATTGTGATACATACTCTGCATACCCACACGGAGGCAATAAAACAGAACTTCACAGCCAAAAAACAGTCCGTTAGGTACAAAAAGTTCAGTATTCAGTAAAATGCCTCTATCACTAATGGCAAAGATTTCCCAAAGGTGACAAGTGGATAAGTCAAGAGAAGAATGTCAGACAGGTTTTTAATTTGCAATTTACAACAAAAAAGATGCTGATGCTAGGAGTGGCACTGTCTTGATGGGACATGCATGATGAAAGGAATTCAATTATACTTAATGTATTCCAGTTGTAGCATATTTGAATGCCACAAGACAAAGTCTAAAATGATAAGTTGCTGTAAAAGGCAAGCCTACCTTTTGGTGGTCCCGGACAGAGACAGCAGCATAAGTCCATCTTTGCTGAGCGAGCGTCTTCGCAACTTTTAGAGAAAAAACTCAACTGCCAGGGAGTCAGATCTGACCTCACGACATTGTGTTCTGATGAAAACCAGGGGGGCGTGCTAAAAAAAGCCCAAAAAAAACAGAAAAGCGGAGGCACGGCTGGGAAGTGAAAACTAGACAGCGCTGCGAGTTTGCCTTAATTTGTGAGGCTTCCTCTGTGGAAACAGCATCTCATGCGTGGTGGTTTCTGACGAGCGCCATTGGATTGAATCCATGTGCCGGGCTGCAGAAACTCCCTGGGACACATTTTCTTACAGGATTTAAACAAAGAGCGGAAAACAAGATTTATTGCCAGCAAGCTACCATAACAAAGGCTTCTCTGTGGAAGCCATGGAAAAGTTGGACAGTTTAAATATACCCCCTCATCCACAGGATAAGGATAATAATGTATGACTACTTAATTGATTTAAAGTTAAACAGTGGGAGCTGGAACATACTGACCAGAAAGAATAAGAAAACAATAATAATGAAGCATATTTTTAGCTAATGTATTATCTATACTAAGCACACATCTATACAGTAGTATCTTTGTATACAATTATTGCTTCTGTTTGTCCATCATTCTGATTTAACTGTACTATACCCTCTAGTTGCAGTATCTTTCATGTAACACTACAAATAATCAGTGCTGAAAAAACAGACCTATTTGATTTGAAACATTTAATTATTTATTTAAAAAAAAAAAGCCTGGTTCCAGTCTCAAATATGATAACTTTTTTTATATTATTGCAGGTCAAATATGTATTTATTTTTCTTGGACTGGAAAAAAAGATTCATGGAAAATGATAATCCCCAGAAAGTATAAAGTGTGCTTCTATTGAAGGCAACATGTGTATCCTAAAGGTATGTTATATGTGCAGCTGTGCATCACTGAGCCTCACCAGGCCTGGTACTTCACTGCGATGCTTGTATTCACCCATAACACTACTATGCAGTGGAGAAAGACGTGGAGCAGCCTGTCAGGGTCCTCCGGCTGCCCACACCCTCTGCATTTAACGCCATGGAACATGATCCCAGACACTGCCAGGCAGTGCGGGTGGTGTGTGGAGCTCAAGGTCTCCTGGGTAAAGTTATAAACTATAATCTGAACTCTTTTTCTCTAAATTAACGCTCGCTGTACACATCTGGGATCATAAATAACCAGACAAAAAGGGTGCAGTTCTGGATTTTAAAAGAAAGAGAAATCTTAGGAATCCTTCAAACAACATGTTGCCTGTTTTGCACAAACACAAAGCCCTTATCCTGGACTGTCCTCTATAATACACTGCAATGAGAGCCACACCCAAACCTGCCTCATGCTCTTTGGTCCAGACTCACACTCACCATAAAGCATTTCTGTGCTGACACCTTTTGGTAAGAAGACAGAACTGTTCAACAATGAAGACTTCCTACCTTGGCCGTGTTGAATCAAAGTCTCCATGGAGTCTCGTTTGTAATTCATTTCCATTGTTTCTCAAGTGGTTTCTATATCCTATACTAAATGCATTACATAGTATTATGACACAGCAGGTTAGTGAATCTGAGTGCTGCTGTGGCTGGTCCTTTCAAGTACAGTATGATCTTTTTAAATGTTGGAGTTTACGTTCATTGCAGGCTGGGCTAAAACACTGAAGGGCAGATGAAAGGTAGCAACTGCCACATGTTCCCATCTAGACTGCTTCGCCCCTTATGCCGAGGCACTGGCAGGAAAAGCTGAGTGTGGTTTAATAGGACTCACATTTCCCCAGTCCCTCTGCTTAGTCATATATCAGCCCTGACAATGGAAAGCTAAGAGGAAGGCTGCATATTAAGGTAAAGCCTGGGACTTACATTGGAAGCTTATGCAGAAGTATTGATCGACATCAAGTGGGTGCGTGGCTTTAGAAATATTTCAAACAGGAACTCTGGGAAATTCCTGATGTTCTGAAGAGAAAAAATAAGTGGACGGTCTCTGCACATTAATAAAGTGCAATACAGTAGCAGGACAGTATTTCAAACAGATCACTTTTTCCCCAGCAGATGGCAGAGTAAAGTTCATACCAACAAAATCTACATGTACATACAGTAAACCTTATGGAAAACCTAATATCGGTAGGTTTGAAATAACAGTGAATGTGTAAAAAAATGTAATTCTGCACAATCCATAAAAAAAAAAAAAATGCTTGAATACTAGTCCCTAATATCTACAATTTAACAAACTAGTGTTATTCAAATGAATCAAGTAGTTCCCAATTGACTAAGCTAAACTGTATACTATCCATGTGTTTATATCTATTTATAGGCCTTGATGTATGTTCCCCTTGGGGGTGCTGCCACACTGGATGTGTGCTTTCATGTGTCAGTATAGACTATAAATAAACACTCCAGAGTGATTGCCTATGTCTGTTCTTGTATGGAACAAGCATGTATCAGCACCACTAGCCTGATGACCTGCAGGCCACACGTACTGCAGGGTTGTTTGCATGTAACATAACACTTTGATTAAGTATTCGTTGTGACTGTTATAAAGAAAACGTTTCAATTTCAGTTACACCAGCTTAAATTAGTTAATCAAATGGACTTGAAGTATGCAAAGGGGTATCTACTTTCTTTTTTATGAACCATTTCTTTCTACTTTGTGCAAACATCTCCATAAAATGAAATGGAATTTTTAAGTTACTTGAGATTTAAATGTAAAAATAAGACCTACACTTCATAACTGGGCACACATCAAGCCACAGGTTGGCACAAACCTTTATGCATCCAGTACAATGATACATCATTGTCAGTCTGGCTGTTATTTAACTGTATGGACAATGACAAGAGCATCAGTTGTATTGTAAGATGATCAAATTATCTCTCTCTTAACCTCCCATACACAAGCAGTACCCATAGCAATGCCCGGATATCCGCTGCAGACAAGATGAAAGAGAAGGAAACAGAAAAAGTGGAGAAGTAAGACAAGCTCAAACTCTCCAGGAAGACAGGCCAGACCCTCTGAACATCCTGCTCCTCCTCAGGGTCCTCCGTGAGGAAGCTCCCAGGATCAAGGTGATATGGGAAACAACTGGAATCTCTGAAGGGACTACAGGGACACCCTTCAACAGAGAAGGTCTCTGAAGCTAAATAAAACTCAGAGATGGCTTTTATGATCTTGTCCACAACTTTCTTGGTATCCTCTATATCAGTTAGTGCTGTAATGAAACATTTCTCAATTTAAGATCAATAAATAAAGTATATGTTTTTTTTTCTTATCTTATAATCAACCACATTTTCTGTGGCTGTTGATGGGGGTGTTGCTGATGGTTGGGATCAGACTTAAGAAGAAGAAATTGACTTTCAGCTGTTTCATGGTCTCAACATCACTTTCAAATTACCAAAAGTTTCTTCAGTCAACCCATTAATGTCCTCAAAAACACCTTCATCTTTAGCGACCTTTTTTCTTTCTTTTTTCGATGGGCTCCGCCAACAAAGATATTGCTTGCCAGTCAACTACTGCATCTTCAACCTCAGGTATTATCTCTCCAGGTGTCTTCAGGGATGGATTTGAGGTTTCTCTTCTCTTCACAACTAAGATCAATTATTCTGCGGCTCCTTAAACGTAGCCTACTGCAACTCCACACAGTCAGACTCTTAAAGAGCAGCAGGTGGGAGAACAACAGCCTTCATATCAAACGTCTGCAGGACTTCCTAGACAGTTGGAGAATACTGGTACAATAGAAGAAGAAGGGTCTAAAAAAAGGGATGGCTTGGCCTCCCCTTCAGTGAGTCGGGATTTCTGGTAGCTTTTTCTTTGGTAGGGAGATGGAAGCTCCCAAACTTCTTTGTTTGAACTTCGTTCACCCAAAGTTCTTCTCCTCTGCTGAAATCCTTGTCTCGTTTAAGAAAGGTCTCATCACCAAGCTGGATTACTGATGCATCCAACTGGTATGAGGCTCTGAAGTTTATTGGAGGCCTCGGGTTGTACAATGTGGGGACTTGTATAAACTGTATGCACATGATCAGAATACACACAGTGACTAACAAGTTGAAGGTGTGAAGGTCTGTTCTCTGGAGGCAGGTCCATGTAATCTTGTAGGTATGCAATCCCTTCGTCTGTAAGATAGTAACAGGCGTGTTTCCAAGCAAAAGTCTCCCGGACACAGCCCTTAGACTTGAGAGAGCCAGTGGCACAGATCCCCTTCAGGTTGTTAACCCCTGTGACTTCAGAGGGCATGGACTGTGGACGCTTGTCCTTCTTGGCCACAAGGACAACATGTCGAAAGAGAATATTGTAGATTGCCCTCAGATCGCATAAGGGCATTAACATACCAGCTTCTGTTTTGAATTTGGCTTTTCTTTTTAACCTCTTGGAGGAATGACGTTTTGAGATATTTCTGCATGCAGTACCATTTCACAACCCAAAAATATTTTCTTCTGCGTCAGTTTTTCTCGACACTGACAACAGTTCCATCTACCAAGTTGTCATCATGAGTTGGCATGGAGAAACAGCGAGGCTCACAACCACTCATATCTTCCTGATTCCCCAGTTAAAAGAGAAACTGTGTGGCAATGATGAGAGGGAAGAAAAGAGGAGATTTCAAGTGGGGGGGGGGGTGTTGACAGGATGAAGACAGAAACCAAAGGATGAAAGAAAGCCGGGTAAAGAATGTCTGTGCCCTGCGGGGCTAATGGGCATTACTGCTACAAACCCAGATCCATCTAACATATCTCATTTGTATGACTAATACAAAGCAATCAAACAAAGGAACAAGCTTTAGCCAAGGTTTTCTTAAAAACATGTGCACACTAGCCACTATTGCTATATTCATACTTCAATATATATTTACAATATTTATAGTTTACCATTACAAATCAACCATCACAAGAGTGTTTTTTTTTTTACCTAAATTGTTATTAGTGCAGTAATTCATTGTTTTTAGATATTGACACAATATTTATTCTATTTTTCTTTTACAAAATCAGAAGAGGAATGGTAATTTTGTAAAGAATTTTGTAGGGATGCACTGTTCTGACTTCTTCAATCCCGATACAAATACAAATTCCGGACTGATATCCAAATGACTTAAACACACACATTCTTTATGGGAAGTAAATGACATTAGTAAGAAATATTATTTTACAACTAGAGAATGCAATTCCTGAAGAAATTGCTAGTGGGAATGCTTTATGCTGAAAAGCTGATGCTAAACTGCTATGCTGAAATGTAATGTGTAAGAAGAAAGTGAAGAATTTAGATTGAAATGATACATGAACACTGGGGGCTTGAATGTGTGATGAGAGAAGAAAAGAAAGTAAAAAGGCTTGGAAAAGCAGCAGAATATTTGAACTGCAAACTTTTGAACTAACTTGATGGCGAATGATCTGTCGCCATGCCAACGGCATTTGAGGACATCCCATAATACGCTTAGATGCGTTGATGGCAGCATCGTTACCAAACGAACCAACAAGTTTTGGGCCGTTTGGAGCATTATCACTGAAGTTATGAGAAAACCATGTTTCATGGTGAGCATTGTGTTGCCATGGCAAGAAATCTCAAAACTGTCCCGTAGATGTCTTCACGGCTGGACTGTTAGCACACATGTGAAGTTTGAGCACTTTTTGAACATTTTCATAGGAGTTATAGCAACATCGTCTTTTATGGTGAGGGATGCGTTTCCATGGAAACGGCATATGATAACACCCCATAATTGACGTAGAGCTGTTGAGGGCTGGACCGTTAACCATTATCTGAAGTCTGGTGCTGTTTTGACCCTTTTCATAGGCGTTACGACAACATCGTGTTTTATGGCGAGGGATGCGTTTCCATGGAAACGGCATATGGTGAGATGTCAGATTTGACGTAGAGCTGTTGAGGCATGGAGAGGTGATATACAGGTGAAGATTGTGGGACGACCGGACCGTGTCCATTGGAGCTACAGCGACATGGTGTTTTATGGCGAGGGATGCGTATCCATGGCAATAGCCTATGGTGAGATCTCAGATTTGGCGTAAAGCTGTTGAGGCATGGACCGGTGATATACAAGCGAAGTTTATGGCGAGGGATGCGTTTCCATGGAAACGGCATATGAAGACACCCCATAATTGACGTAGAGCTGTTGAGGGCAGGACCATTAACCATTATCTGAAGTCTGCTGCTGTTTTATGGCGAGGGATGCGTTGCCATAGTAACACCACATTACGTAACATCAGATTTGATGTAGAGCTGAGTTAACCATTATCTGAAATCTGCTGCTCTGAGCATGTCAGTTTGAGTTATGACATCATCGTGTTCCATGACACAGGTGTTTATATTTGAGCTAACGACGTGTCCAGAGATCAAAGGTTTCCATGGTGATGTGCAGTAATCAGTGAGAGGAGAGCATTTTCATTGTTCTGAATGAGAGATAAACCTCTTACATGTGAACGTTTTGTTGAAGAACCGTAACAGATATCAGTGAAATTTCAAAGCGTGAAGCATGTCAAGGAACTTGAGCATCTGAAGTGTACTTTTTGTGTACTTTCGGGTTAATAATGTGGCCTTTTTGGCAGATGAACTAAAGGTGTGCGGCTGCTGTGGTGGGGAAAGATGAGGCTGAACTTACAATGGGGTTTAATGGAGACATGTTGAAATTTTTGTCACTTCATGCCCTCAAGAGGCATTTTGTTTAATTGTTTTGCTTAATTTATTTTTATTTTTCAAGCTACGAGATGTTTTCCTACGTTTCTCATGAAAAATGATGTCTCAGGAATGTAGGGTTTGGGAATTATGGCAGGTTTAAAAAAAGATATGAAGGCGAATTTCAATCTGTCCTCCACTCTAGCTGTGAAATCACACACTCTAAATCTGAAGAAGGCCTCTTTACCAAGGTCTGAACAATGTTTAATATTTCTAAAAGTATGAATCATATTTAAAAGTTGTGAAACACAAATAATGTCAGAAAGATGTGTAACATTTTAAAGTTGGAATGAGGTTTCTGAGTGAAAGTATGAAGGAGCAGTTAGCAGTTGAAGTTGCATGAAGATTGTTCAAGTCTGAAGAGTTTCTCCATTGACTTCCATGTTAAAATTGATGAATTATGGGATGTATCTCTGGAATTATGAAAGTTATGAATAAGAAAAGTAATAGCAATCGATTCCCGACCGAGCTGAAAGTTTTGATGTTTGAACGGAGTTTCTGCGATGTGGAATGTGGGAGAAGAAGAGCAGCAAAATAACCCGGCGGAATAATAATAAAGAATTTTGCGTAGAAGAACAAGTAGTTGGAATGCTGTATCAGCATTCCCACTAAATTAACTATGAAATTAAACCACCTTCAAAAAGCATGAGAAGGCTTTGCTCTTCTCCTGATTGCTGCTTTTTTATCAAGTCATATTGAAGCATAGTCAGAAACGTCACATGCTTTGTCTGGTGTAAAGATTCATAACACATAACTTTGAATCGCAGTGCACACTGATAACATAGGGGTACAACTGATGCTCTGTTTGTAAAACCAGGTCAAGTGCAGTGATAAGCAGATTAAGGGAGCAACAGATCAAAAGGTTTATCTGATAGAAGCAGAGATGACACACAACCCACTATCAGCAGCGCTGAGGGCAAAACCATCATCCGAACAAAACACAAGACACGCCTGCAGCAAGTCTACCACTTTTAGAAGCAAAGGTTTGGTGGATTTAACGTGTCTACTTGAGCACAAAGATACAAAATATGGCTATGGCAAATCATAGCTTGTGTTAGAGATTTTGTATTTATTTTGGAAAGACTAAAACTAGTTCCCAGTCACTGAGAGATTCAATGATCTTTGGCCTACCCACATTCCCCCAGAAGTCATATCCCACAACCCCAACCAGCCAATTTTGAAAACTTAAATGGAAAAGCCATCGAGTCATTTCTTTCCTTTAGGAGAAGACAGTTGTGCCTGTGTTTACTTCTCTGTTACTCAACCTCCTTTGGGATGATTGCCATTGGAAATTGCCACAGGGGCTATAAATACAGAGAGGAGGTTTGGAAAATGTTTGCAAGGGATGGGGATTTTTCCCACTTGCCTTTAAATAAGGTGTTCCCTCCTCTGACAGCTGCTCAAATGTCATTCTGAAGAAAATGTCTGAATAAATAGAATAGAATAGAATCGGAGGGTTGAAACCCCTCTTTAAATGGTCACACATGCAGAGCACACAGCACACATAGTGACATTTGTTCTCTGCTTTTAACCCATGCTAGTACCAGGAGTCTAGTACTAAGAGCAGTGGGCAGCTATTGTACAGCGCCCAGGGAGCAATTGGAGTGGGGGGGGAAGGGGGTTTTCCGGTGCCTTGCTCAAGGGCACCACGGCAGGGCCCAGGAGGTGAACTGGGACCTCTCCAAGTAGCAGTCCACACTCCATATTTAGGTCTGTTCGGGGACTTGAACCGGCGACCCTACGGCTCACAGTTCAAGCCCCTACTGACTGAGCCACTGCCGGACAAGCTACAGTGCCCTCTGTATTTCACATTAAGAGTCCCAGGCTGTGCATAACAGCTAATACAGGAAAAGTGATGAGAAAAATGAGAACTTCTGCAAATCTGGTAGAACATCTGTTATATGCACTGTAAAGTTTCAAAAGTTTCGAAAGTTTCAAGCCGTTCTAATAATTAGCCCCTTGCACATTTTTTATAATCCTCTTAATGAAAAGCACCTTTGTTTGTCACCCTGTTTGTCAAGGAAAATGAATGCGAAACAGATTCCTTGCTCTCTACTTGAAGCAATATTTCACAACAAGCGCCTGGGAGCAACAGAATGCAGGAGAGGCAATAAGCTGAGCAAGGAGAGCTGAGCAAGGACAGCAGGTCTGGCTTGAACAGCATTGGTCAGTAATTCTTACAGTTTAATAGGGGCTCTGTGTCTACGCCACTTAAAACAATGTACAAATATGTTTTAAGCACACTGTGAGCTCTGCAGATAGAGATAACCACACCCTTATGGGACATGGCAACGTTAGCACGATCACTGCAAATAATCTTTGCTCCAGACGAGGCTCCACGGCAGATCATACTCGGCAATGATGTGCTGCCAGTTCCATGGTATTTTAATAGCAAGGAATGATAAACTGAAGCAATAAGTGAAGCTATCTGGAAGAAGGAATCACAAATCATAATCATGACTGACTCTGCTGGGATGGTTAAAAGTGTGATAACTGTCAGGGCACATTAGGGGAGAAGAAAACAGATCTCTCACCGTGCAAACTTTTTTTTGTGATACCTTTAAAAATGTGCAGCCTGTATTGTGATGGTTATGAGGCAGAGACTTTATGTCCATGTGCTCTTCATCACCTGTGCTTTGGCTTTAAAACAAACAAAACCACGGCAACAACAGACTTTTGCTTGGTTACTACCAACGAATCTCAGAAAAATGAAACTGTCTGTACCTGCGTCAAACCTCTTCCAGCTTCTGCTCTAAAATAAAGCCTTTTTTTAAAACACCAAAGACAACACGATAAGAAATGTATACGTTATATATACACGTTTTTAAAATGTTTCAACTAACCAAATGGGAATTAATATGCTGTGTTAGGGATGGGCGACATGTCAATGTAATACCTTGCAATAGTAGAATTGTGTCCACCGGTAGAGATTTGGCAACACGGTTTTGATGGTGCTAGCCATTCTCGCGTGATCTTAAAATACAGGACAATTATGGCATTGTCATATACCGGGACCATGCTATAAAACTACATTTACAATAGAGGACTTTTATACATCTTCTATATGCTCTTTCAAAACCCCTATACTTTTTGGAAACTTCCTCAAATTTAGACCGGATGAAAAAAAACAAAAACATTCTTGTAATTGTGATCAGCTGCCCCAGGGCAATATGTGCAACCCATGAAGAAACCCAGCATGCATAGTAACCTTTGCCGGGATACATATAAAGAAGCTGGTTTATTGTGTCCCTCTTTATGCCACAATTAAAGCTCTTTGCCATGGTGGGAGTGGCAGGCGACAGGAGAATGAAGAAAACTCAAGGTGACAGTGGCTGCTTTAAAAACAAACCAATTCAACTCTTTTGGAAGATGAAATGCTCCCTGCATTCCAGTACAGACTTTATAGCGAGTAATTCAAGCTATATGGTTGTCTTCCAAGTCGTTAAACGCAATTCTGCATTTGACATTTGGAAACGGAGCAGTGGGAAAAGTGGTGGTAGCAGTATTGCTTAAACAAAGTACAAGCTCATCTGGTTAAACAAACTATTCTGCAACAATCACAATCTAGTATGCATCCAATAAGCTGATCGATCAACTGTCTACAGTGAAACAAAAGCCAATACATCTGTCTCGTATGTTCTCTCTTCTGGGGTTGGATCTGACATGTGCCTGCCTCATGTTCGCTGGAAGTAAAACGTTATTCTCCCCAGGGCAAACTGATCATCTGCTGATATTCCTTGCAAAACTGTTCCTGACGTTTAGAGACTCAAAACTATCAGAAAGCAGTATTGTAGGCTTATGTTTGGGCGTTTAAGGTCTTGCTCTTTCTACTTATCCTCGCAAAACACAAAGAAGCCTTGTTAGACAGAAGCAGTTGTGTCCCTAGAAAACCACAGGACAGCGGTAGGTCCCAGTCAGATGTGCACAGTGACTTTATCCCATCTAGGACAGTCACAAACCAGCCTTGTCTGTAAGGGAGCAAGAAGATACTGAATCTGATTCACCAGCAGCATGCTGCTCTGTATCTGACAAGTTGCAAAAGGCAAAAGAAGTACCTGAAAGACTGCAAGATGACAGGTGGTCGTGGTGCAAGGAGTTTGCTATTGGAATTAAAAACATAACATGGATTGACAAGTGTGGACATGTTTTCGGTGTTCATTTTAAAAGAAAAGGTGGTTGTTAATTGTTATGGTGACAAGACATGAAAGAGGGGCAGTTAAGAGTGTTACACTCACTAGGATAAGATCTCTGATGAGAAGCTAGTTTGTGATAGTACTTAATCATGGACATTTATATGAATTGGTTAAAATGCTTATAAGAAAAACGTTACTTTAGATATGGGTCATTCAAAAAGTAGTGCCATTACGAGACAGTTAGGATATCAATGATTAGGACATGATAGCTTATACACTAACAATATGCCTATGGAAATATATATTTTGAAAAGATAGGCTATAACTTACATTAGGAGTTAGAGGAAATGTAACATAGTTAGCTAGCTAACAGTTTTAGCCAAAAATCAGGCAAAAAAGTAACATACACATTTACTGATTTGTAATGAAAGTACCACTAAGAACAGCAATCCGAAGAAGCTAGCATGCTGCACACACAGAATGGCAACAGTTCCATAAAAATGACCATCCTGATATGTTGATTTTAATGGAAATGTATGTTCTACTCTTAGTCTACCTCTTTGCAATGCTGGTGAAATGATTATTTTGGGGCATTTTATAAAACAAACTCCATACAAAATGAAATCCTCAACAGAATGTTGGAAGGAGCAAAAGGGTTTCAGTTAGTATTGCACAAACCTCTCATGAGGCTATAAGTGATTTTCAGTATAAAAGCATTGGAACATGAGCTGTCTAGATTGCGATTGAGGTAAAATGGCTGTCAGTGTGAGCAGTTAATGGATGCTCACAGCATCAAAGTGGCTGAACCCCTGACTTTATGAAAAAACCATGGGAGGCGTCTCAGGGAGGCATGAAGCAGCTGCACTGTGGATAGAGGAAATGCTGCTCGGTGCAAAGGTGACAGGACGCACTTTCTCTAAAAGATCACACAGTTAAAATGACTTAGAAAGCAGCTAACTGAAGGCTGCACTTTGCAAGAGATGCCAGTTTGCCAAATCAAATCATAAGAGAACTGTGTGATTAAGAGGAACCAGGCCATGGCGACAGAAGAGAGGATATGTGAGAGTTTCCGTGTGTGTGTTTTGTGTGTTTTGTGTGTTTTGTGTGTGTGTGTGTGTGTGTGTGCGTGTGTGCGTGCGTGCGTGCCAGACTGGCCACTGCAGTGAGTCATCAAAAAACCCATGATAGGGTGTGGTCGGCCAGAAATGCCTGTAACCATGGAAGCATGACACATTACAGAAATATGAGTAAATACACGAGTCCAGAACAGTGGTCAGAGGAGATAGCATCGCTACTGGCAACCAAAAAATAGACAGACTCTTCCTGGAAGTGAAAGCTGTTCAGTGATTCATCACCAGGCAACCATTAGTGACCATCCAAAAGTTGCAGATGATAAAAACATCAAAAGACTGGCAGTGTGGGTGCAGGATGAGGTGAGCGCAGACTGGTTTTGACATTATTTTGAAGAGGACACACGTATTCCCCTCAAGGCTATGAAATACATATAATCCCAAAATAAAAAAACACAAGGATGAGAAGTTGAATTATTAAAAGGAATACTAATAATTTGAGTATCTACACTATTTTGTATGTCTGAAACTCACAGTTTCTACACTACACAGCTATTTGCACCACTTCTTCAACATTACCCAGAAGCTCTGCTGCAGGCAAGGATTTTTTACAACACATACAGTACTGTGCATACCGATCTCAAGAAGAAGTCAATTAGACAGCAGTGTTGTTCACATTTTTTCTATGAACATTTTTGACTTTTTGACATTCTCTTGCGGCCCTGGGTCACTGGTGGAATGTATTGAAACTGCTGTGAATCTAAGCAGAGTACTGGGTGTTCTTTAAGCTCTAGTTGATGCAAAGAAACGAGAGTACTACACCAAATATTTTGCAGCAATTTAATATTTCTAGCAAGCTGCCAAAGGAGATAAGCTCTAAGCTTCAAAAATAAAGTTTCTGTTGGTATGTTCTTGTTGTGGCTGTCATTTAGGGATACTCCTGCAGAAGAGGGCTGTTAGAAATGGCGCTGTTCCCTAAAAAACAACAATAATATTTAAGAAATGTTCTCAGTGATGCAGAATGGCACTGAAAGCCTAATTGAAACATGTCTTACACAAACCAGGGTGTTCTGCGTGCAGATAAGACATTCAAACGTTCGTTTTTCTCCATGGAGGCTTGCAGGCCTCAGTCAACAATCTTCACAACTCATTAAATCTCCTTACACTCAGACCTTGAACATTGTCTTAGGCGCTAATAAACTACCAGATGAAGAAGAAACTTTGTGTACAACTGCCGTCATTAAGAGGATACGACTCGAGGGAATTTAAGGTAATGGGTAGTAAATCCACTGTGGGGCAACAGTGGTGTTTCTGCATGCCAGATAAGCATCAACAAAACTTAAAAGGCACTTTGGCCAAGTAACACTCCCGTAGCTAAAATCCTCTTTGGTCAAGCGGGGACTCTGAGGTTACTGTGTCAGCATGATATGTGGGGGGGGGGGGGGGGGGACATTAATGGAGTCCTATAAATCCTCATAAACCGTACCCTGACAGTGTGAAAGGGGCTACTTTAGAATAAACCCTTTCACTGCTTCCCCTCCCCTCTTCTGTCCCCTTCTAGATCACTCCCAGATTTTACACCACCATGACAAAAATGCATGATAGTAGAGTGTCAAAGAAGAGGTATCATAGAGAAAAAGCAGCCTTTTTTATATGCAGGGGCACCTTGCTGGCTGTTGTTGGCCGTTGTGCCTGCGGTGAGAGCTGGAAAACAAACTGCCTCTGCAGCTTTTAAAACTTCATGTCATTGCCAGGACAGTTCTGGAAATGGCACAAGGACGACGGCTTTATAACGTACAATTACTGAGAATTTCAGTAGGAGGGGTGTTTGAATATAACTCACTTTGGATTGCAAAAAATAGAATGCATATCATGGTAGGAAATGTAAGGTACTTCATGCAGGCTTTGCTGCAAAGAAAAAGTGTCTGTGAATCAATAAATCAGTTTATTCAACATTTTTATAAAAACCAACAAGGCGTGATTCAAAATGTTGTTTCGAAACCAGTCTCTTCTATAAAATCCTTTGAAATAAGATGAGTGTCCAAACAGAGAGAGATTGCAGTGTACTCAACAATAGAAACCTTTAAATAAGTGTCCAGGTCCTAACATCTGTCAGTAAAGCCCGCGTCACACTGTCCCGAAATTGACACCGGATGGACACACGAATATGGAATTGTGAATTTCGCACGAAGATGGCCCCGAACTTGGTCAACGGCCAAACAACAGCAGAAGCAACAGCCGAAGCAAGTACGATGCCTACAGAAGGCCACACGATGGCGCCCGAACCACACACGAAGGCAACATTTACGTTACATTTAAGACATACAACTACAACGAAAGTAACAAAAACAATTATGTTAAAGTACTATGGGACTTTACATTTTGGAAACTTGAGATTGTATATAATAACAATTGTCACTGATATGTTCAGACTTTGTTCTTTACTTTCTCCGTCTTTATATGTAGAAGATATTACGTTTTCTCCGTCATGTTGTTTCCATAGCAACAACAACTTCCTGTCAACAGCATAAACTCGCCTTCAAAATAAAAGCATCTAAATAAAACAGGAAGTTAACCTAAATTACATTTAAGACATACAACTGCAACGAAAGTAACAAAAACAATGTAATATCCTTTTCAGTTTCACAGAACACAAATTGGGTTATTTACATAATATGTTTACATGATTTTGTTGTGCAATAAAACAACCAGAGAAGCGATCTGCAAGGAAACATTGCACACCGTGGTCCCATCTCGATGTCATCGTACTATAATACGATGGCTACACGACGGCATTACGAGGGCTTCACGTAGTCGTGTTGCCTTCCTAAGACAATCGGGCAGCTCCTTGTTTCCTTCGTATTGTCTTCGTGAGGCGAAAAATGCCCGATGGCACCGATGATCACACGAAGTAAAGACGAAGATGACACGATTTGACAAGATGCCCTCACGAGTGCCTTACGAAGGGCAAAATGGACACACGAATTCAACACGAAAATGAACCTTCGCAAGGTGTTTTGGAATTTTTTTGGCATGCCAAAGATTTTGCCACCGCTCACGAAGATGCTGCCGGAGCCTGAGAAACTCCACCGGCGGTCATACGATGGCTTAAGATGCCCTCACGAATGGCCCGATGTTACGATCAGAGCCGCATTTGAACATTTTCTTTATCGTGTGTACATCTGGTGTCAATTTCGGGACAGTGTGACGCGGGCTTAAAGAAATGTATGCTAATTAAACGTGCCTTCTAAATCAATCTAAAATCTGATCAGACTTCGGAGGCACCCAAGTCAACCAACAAGCTGATCGTATCGCTGAAACATTTATTAGACTGATTTGTCAAGTGACAACAACAACAAAATCTACTTTTTATTGACTTTAATCGTGAACTAAATCATACTTTTTGGAGTGTTGGTCCGACAATGAAAGTAAGCTGAATAGCTCTGTAAGTTGGGATAATCATTTACTAAACAAACGGGGTGAATTAGATGAAATAATAATTAGTTTCAGCCCTTATATCACACAAAAAGCAGACAGTCTGTAAAAACACGTGATTCAATCCTCTCACCAAAGGGCTCAAGATTTCATTTGAGATACAGAAAGAGAGACAGAGACATCGCCTTGATCTGCACATCAGATAGGCTACAGTTGATTCCCTTGGCATCAGAGCAAAGAGCATGTCAAACATAATGACCAACATCCTGCAGCATCTCATGCCACCAACAAACACAGCACAGGCCGCCAGTCACTATCATTATTAACTCAAATGAAAAGCTGTATTCATATCCACATACAAAGCTGGTATGTTACTATTGTAGACATTTGGATAATCGTATTGAGACACTTTTACAGAGAAAGAGATTTTATCAAACTCTCTTCTAAGAGACAACATTTGCTAAATCTAAAGGCTACAAAAACAGGTAACATTTAAAAATGTTTAGCACATAGAAGGACCTCACCCTTTGTGTGCCACCTGCAGCACCCACTGGCCCCAGGGAGCCACAACTTAAACCCACAAACAGTTTTAAAGGCAGGAACAGCCACTTACCTAGAAGAAAAAACACAAGAGAAAGAGGCAAATTTAGCAAAAATGCAGTTCCCCTAAAGTGAAATAGTTACTGTTCCAAAAACATAACTGCTAGTATAAAAAAAGGAAGCGCTTTAAAACGGGAGTGGTGTTGACACAAACACTATGCGTTACTGTGGTTGTTAATGGATTGAACAGTGCCAACAAAACCTTTTGGAAATGCTTTTAACGGTATAAGATGCAGATTAATGAGAAGACCACAAAACCCTTCTGGGCAAAATGAAAGAAAGACAAATAAAGCAGATGGAAATGGCTTTTGAAGTAGCATTGACCTTCATAGTACTTAACTCTGTGAATGCAATCTCATTAAGGCCCCCACCAACTCTGACATCAGCCTGCAGTAGCTTCACTAACAGCGACACCTGCTGGCCCCTGCAGGGACAGCTACAAGCCCAGAAGCAGCTGTGTTTTAAAGCTTGTCTTTCAAGTGGTTTAAGAGCCACCTGGTTTCAATTCCTGAGCTGATTCCCCTTGCCCTAACCAAACAAAGCATGGCGAGTGTAATCATGTCCCCCTGAGAGGAGGATTAGAGGAGGGAGTGTATGATTAGAGGATGTGTCAGTTTACAGAGGCAGTCGCCCTTCTGAATTACAGGAAACCTGGGGTTAATGAGATTATGTAATTACATCAGCTAAATTAGGAGGACGCTCCGCTAAGATTGTGGACAGATTTTTTAAACCAGCATGACTGACAGACTCACTGACAACTGTAACAGGATTACACTCACTACTATCATTACTATTACTGAGGAATACAGAGCCAACACAGAGCACACAATCAGTTCTTACAGACTGAATTATACACCTACAACAGAATATGAGAAACAAAGACTGAGTGCCTAGATTTATATTGGGCTTGTTGTAATCCATGTTTCTGGTACTGGTCACTTTTTTTCCATCTTGTTTATTTCTGAAATAATTGATTTACTTTTATACAATCGCTGAATAAATCTGAGGTTAGTGGTGAAAAAAAAGGTCCAAAGAAAGCTTTCCCAATCCTGCATTGACCCATAATGCACCAACATTCAAGACCTCAGATCAAGTATCCAGGCTCAGGCCCCATTTACACGGGAACGCAAACGAAACCGTTTGGCCCCCCAGAGCGTTCCGTCCGCAGATCTATCCACCTTGGGACCCGTTATCGTTTGAGGGGTCCGTTTCCGCAGTTCCGTTACGGCCTCGTGTGAACGAACGGGCTATACGAAAGAGAAACGTAGCGGATACAACCCGTTTCGTTCCCGTGTAAACAGCACCTCAGTGTAGTCAATGTGGTGTTTGTTATTTTAGGGGTTTGTTTACTCAAACTCTTTACTGCATTACCTAATTTTCTTTATAGGTCTATCTTATCGATCTTGGTTTGTTCTAAAATGTTCATTTATTAAGGGGTGTGTATTAGGAAAGGTTTTCCTACTTAACCTGTAATACAGGAAAATACACACCCCTTAAGTTAAGAAATGCACATTTTGAGTGCTGAACATGCAACAGCTGACAGCCTGATGCTAAAAAGCCCTGCAGGGGATTCTGGGTCATCAGCTGTTTTTTGGGCCACTTTATGGCAGCAGAAGCAGTAGAGAGTAAATGTACTTAATACCAACATATTACTTGTCTTAAGTTGATAAGACAAACCTGTTAGCAACATGCAACAGATATGTATGTGCCAAATATACATTTGGATCAAATATCCACTCTCGGTTACTGTAGGTCGTAATCAAAGCAATGTAGCTCTTTAGCTGCTAAATGTTAGCGGTAACTTTGTCTGCTGTTTGGTTCCCAGCAGATGGTGTACACTACATTTATCAGAACTGTTTTGCTGAAAACGGCTTCCTGCTTGCACACTTGGCGGAAAAATACAATGTGGAGCTGGTAATCTAAAACTTTCTTGCCCAATGCATATACGCAGTACAGATTGGGCATTCACAAGAATATGCGAGTAGGTAATGACAAAGTTAATGTGATAAAGTTCAAGCGAGCATTTGTATTACTCTTGAATAAGGAGTTTAATTGGATGGCGTTAAAGAATGTTGGCAAAACTCCAATTAAGTACTGTGCAGGTTATCCAAAGTTTAGTTTGATTTTTGATCACATGACACATCAAGTTCCTGAAAATGGCTCTGGAATGCCATGACAAGCATGATCTGATCTGACTCATCTACATAAACAGAGCATAAGCATGACAAATATTCTTAGTCTTTGTTGTTATTCGATACAGCTAATAAATGTATTTAGGGGCACGGAAAAAATTGAGTCGGCTGGACAGGAAGGTAAAAAAGCATTGACGTTGAGATGTCGTGTCCGAAAATATTGTTGATGGGATTTATAAAACTGAATCATAAGAATAACGTTCCGGCTGTAAAACCAAAACAAGCAGAAGGACACTAATGGCTCATTTCCACCGCAGGCCTCATTCGACTTAGTACGGTTTTGTTAGGCCTTGTTAGGCCTTGTTAGGCCCGGCTCACTTTAATGCTGTGCTTCCATTACAGTTTAGGAACAGGGGTAGTATCTATAGTAACGCAGTGTAGGCGGAGCCGTGACGTCATCTTCAGAAAAACAACATCAGCCGTTAGCTGTTAGCACTCAAGCTCACAGCTCCTCATATCTGTTCAGAAACTAGACAAAAGTTAAGCAAGTACAAACCACAGACTGTCTGTGTCATGGCGAATACAGTCGCTGGTTTATTTATGTCTGTATAGGACGTTGTTGTGAGTGTGGACGGTCGGAGCATATAGTGCGTTAGCTTAGCCGATCTCCATTCAGACAACACGCATTTTAAAAGGTTTTCGCCTGCCGTCTGTCTGCAGACTTGTCAAAGCATTAATTCATGGTTTTTACTAACCGGTATCAGTATGTTGTTACTTCGGCATCATTTTGAAACGTGTATTACAATTAAATCACGGTCAAATATGTTCATCTTGTTGTAGTTGTAGCCCCCTTGCCAGCGATTCTCTCACTAGTTTAGCATATTCAGCCCGGTTGTTGGCCCGATAGAACCACGATTTTGTCGGCCAGAAAAAAGGTGAAAAAGTAGCCCCGGGCCGGAACTAGGCCTAGTGGAAACGCAACCAAAAACGGGCCCGGCACGACACGGCACGCTTAAACCGCGCTCCGCGCCATGGTGGAAATGCGCCATAACACATTCAGTAGACCTGATAAGAACAATGGAAATGTGTTGTAATTATATTTATTTTTAATTTGTAAAACATTAACAATAGATCCCTTTCAAATACAAGGGATCTATTGTTAATGTTGAAACATATTGATTTCAATTGAATTAGGGCGGGGCAGGCTCTTTGGTGTTTTTATGTCTCTGCATGCAGTGTACGTGGTTATAGTTTTCCCATCTGGAGTGACTACTACCCCTGGCTGGACAGAAACAGGTGAGGAATCTGAAACATGGCCATGCACCAATTTCTTCAGCTCAAATAGCAGCTGAAGCATCTGAGAGCAACTTAATACTGCTTCTACAGATACAGGCAGAGTGACATATGATCCCTCCATAACTGAGCATGAAACACAGACAGGATGTATGCATCAGCAACATTCAGCAAACACGCCTAATGAGGCCAGTTCAAGAATTACAAATGTACAGAAAGATGTCTATTTCACAAGCATATTTAGTGTATTCATGAAAATCAAATATGTTTTCAATCTATGAGCCCCACCGCTAAAATACAGCAGCCACTTATTTATCCCCTGCATTGGATCGTTATATGCTGGGATATTCTTGGCAAGCAAAAGTGCAGCAGTAGAGAAGAAAATAAAATGCTGATGTGATGCTGGACTGTTATCTGCAGATCAAACAGAGCACGACTGCAGATACACATGTACGGGATGTTGAGGGGAAATAAGGAAGCAAATCATAGTGGAATACTTATTCATCACTAAATGGGAGATTACAATCTAAACCATATACTTATAGTCATGAGGAAACCACATAATAGCCCCAATCATGTTGTTGCTTTTAAGTTGGTTCTGGAAAGCCTACATGTTGTTTATCTGTACAACGGAAAGCTGCAATCAATAGAGTTTCAGTAGAAGGATTTTCACCTCGTGATCATTAAAGGGATAGTTCAGATGTTTCGTGACGTGGTTAACGTTTACTAGTCCTTTTAAACATCAAATTCAGACAATTATACAAATGAAAATAACCGTTATGCGAGGTAAAAAAGTGTACACTTAAACTGACATTGTTTGTTTTTTTAGGTGGGCTTTTCTTTTTATGTTTCTAAATTACATCATGCTGCCACACTCAACAAAGCTGTACATGCTAAGCTGTTACTGGTGTCTGATTCTCCAAGCTTACAAGCGATACACTTAAATGGATAGGTAGGCCATATAATCTCCCCTTAAAAAAAATCAGGACTAACCCCTTTAGGTGACTGGGTGTTTAGAAAACATTTGCTTAAAGCTATATTCTGTTTTTGCTTCTGAGTTTCCTTATATCTGAATATCTAATAAATGAAACAATATAAAATATCACCAAAACACATGGATTTGTTACAGCTTAGTTATCACCTGTCTAACTGATACTGCATCACAAGTGATGTCAAAACAATGTCACATGGTATTGCTGACAATAGCAAGCACTTCCTGTCTGTCTCTGTTCATGTTATAGACACAAGGGTCTTCCCTCAGGGCTGCAGGTTTGGAAACAACAGCTGATGACCCAGAATCACCTGCAGAGCTCATTAGCAAACAGGTTGTCAGCTGTGGCGTGTTCAGCACTCTGTGCACCGTTCATAATTCTCATTCCAGTTCAAACAAAGGCAATCCCTACGTGAGGTTGTATCACCATTATTGTGAAAAAGGGAATCCACTGAATGATTCCGAAAAGGACTAGTGTCATTGTTAGTACCTGAACTTGATAAGCAGAACACAGCTTTATTATTTATATGTGTACTGTATGCTTGTTTCCCCCTGAACATAGTACATCTGGGTAGAACTCCTGTATTCATGTTTTTGTATATATAATGTAGCCGCTTCTTTTAAGTGTTATAATTAATCAATTACTTTCTGAGTATCTGTGTAAAATATTGAAGTAGCTCTGCAAAACACAACCTGCCACTGTCAGGAAACCACTTTGTCACGTACGTCTGAAACACTAAACCGTCAGAGGTCAAGAGCACTAACCCCTGCCCTGACCTTCCTTTTAACTGGATATGGCTGGTTTGAACCTGCACTGCTTGAAAGGCCCAACTTCGTGCTCTCACAGGCATATAACATACAGGAAGCATCACTCACAGTAGTGCACTGTTAGTACAAATATGCTGATATGACAGGAACCCTGGAGAAGTGTGTTAAAACACACAGGGCGACAGACATAGCTAATGGTAGCGCTCTACAAAGGTCAAAGGTTAAAAACAGCATGGAAAATCCTGTTTTGCGTAGTAATTTCTTTGGTTATTTGATTTAATACAATTAAAAGTTGAAGTTGTAAACCTCCTCAGTAAGGGAGAAAATGCCCAGATGGACCCTTAAGAAGTTGGAGACAAAACAATGCAGAAATCAGGTAAGAAACAGAAGAATGCTAAAATACATTTTCAGAGTTAAGTAAGAAAGTAAAGAAAGAAAGTAAGTAAAGAAAGAAAGTAAAGAAGAAAGAAAAGCTTCCATCAGTGGCGAGCCATCAGGCCCTCATATTTGAAAACATTAAAAAAAAAACATTTTTAAAAAAATATTATTTTAGTTATATTTTTCATTAATTTACCAAAATAACTTGATTTAATTGTATTTAAAATAACATTTCCAAAGAAATAAATCCTTCAAACCTGCCTGTTCAGTTTCTGTTTGAATGTGAAGGGTTAAATGAAAGAAGCTCCTTGAGCCGTCTCGCGAGTTACTGTGAAGGAGCTGATTGGTGGTCCTGCTGTAAATTCACAGAGGGCCAGCTATAGTAACTCAACGAAAGAGTAATGTCAAATGACAGTACAATTGACCAATCATATCTTCCCTCTAAATGGGTGGGCTTTATTTTCGCGGACTATATGACAAGTTCCGCCCACTGTGAAGTTGATGCATGTGTGTTAGAGTGGTGCAGTGACGCATCCTAAAACCCGGAAGTAAGCTGCTGGTTCCCT
The DNA here is from genome assembly GCA_031216635.1 of Dissostichus eleginoides. Taxonomy (NCBI): domain Eukaryota; kingdom Metazoa; phylum Chordata; class Actinopteri; order Perciformes; family Nototheniidae; genus Dissostichus; species Dissostichus eleginoides. Next base: position 6,887,036 of record CM062280.1, read on the forward strand.
CGACAACAAAGCAATGGGATTTCTCATATGATTTTGGAAAATAGCTCGAAATAAGGTCTGTGGAAAACGAACCTGTTAGATAAATGCATGTTTTGTTCAGCCGGATAATATCCACATGTCTACCCTACTTTTATAATTTTCTAATCATAAATCTAATCGATAGATTTATGATCGATAGATCTATGATTAGCATAAGTTTGTTCATGATGGCTCATGTCAGTGATAGTGATGACATCGTTGCGAAATTATTAACCGAGTCATTTTCAAGATTGAGTTACAATGATAAACTGGAGTGGCAAAGGATGAGCTGCATGACCCGCCATCAAGTGCTTCATCCAAAAGGACAGGAGGATGGACTTTATGTTCAAGTGATTTGATCATCAGAGGTAGGCCTAAGTCATTTTCAATGTGGGCCGCCGTGCCGACTTAAGTCATTTTTAATTGTTACTTGGCTGTGGGTGCCCTGTCATGATAGGTGTTTATATAAATGATGTTGTTTTCCGTGGTAGAGGGTTGCTGTCATTGATGCGTTTTGCACCCTGGACCGTTGTTTTGATATTCCGCTGAAGTATACGCTGTGACGTAATAACTTTTATTTTTATTTTTTTTCGAGGGAAGGGGGGTCAGAGGGCCTAGGTATAAAAGTCACGGCTCGCCACTGGCTTCCATACATATCTTCATTTAAGTTGGGTCCTATTCAATCATTAACAAATGCTATTCAAATAAAATGAATATCTTTGGGTTTTGAACTGACAAAACAACCTTTAAACTCATCATTTAGGAAATGTTTCACTATTAATCGATAAAAAATACTTTGCAGATTTATCGGTAACAAAAATTACTTCATTGTTAGTTCAGCAAATTCAGCTCTTTGGCCCTTTTTCAGAGATCTGCATAAGCCTTAAATGAGCTCAGAAATATCTAGGTCAAGAACCCAAAGCTGTCTGGTAGACCAAGGTTAAAGTGAGAAGAATATCAAGATGTTTTAAAGGGTGAACTCTACTGTCAGGAATGAGTCATCAAAGCCATGTGTCAAAAATGCTTGTCCCAGCACACACAGGAGAGCATCAATAGGCTCTTGTGTCAAAGAGCTGATTCTGTACCAAGTGCCTGGAAATAGCTGACAAGAACGCACAATGGGAGCAATGGTCTTGAGGTGACGACATGCTTACAAATGAAGTGAGCTTCACTAAGTAAGCAGCAGTGTTTAACATATTAAGGAACTCCTTTGGGAGTGCTCAGTGAAGCGAGGGAGCTTTTGTCCCAGGAGCTCTGGGGAAAACATTCTCAGCCTGTCTGAGTGAGGAGGACTTCTTTAGATCCCTCTCCAGGATCATTTAAAGGCCCATGCCATCCTGGAAGCTGGTCCAAAGTCTGACCACATTTTGCCAAAATACTCCAAACAAACCACAAGTCCACACAGAACAGCTTTTGTTTTTTTTTTGTACTCCTTTTGGCTCTCACTAGTTGGGTTGGGTTCTGTCGCCTCAAATTTGAGGCTTTCTGTCACTATAATTGTCAGTCAGTGTGCTGTGAATCCTTTACTTAGTGAGATATATGCATATACAGTATGCTGAACATTGAGTCACAGACACACAGTAAATGAGGCACACTCTCAATGGCCTGAACATCTCAATAACTTAGTCTGGAAATACCAACCATGCAGACAGTGGTGCCTGCAGGGCATGAAATATAGATGGAAGGAGAGGAGTAGTATGTGAATATATTTAAGATGCCTTAGGGACAGAACTTACTCAGAATATCCACACAGTTGGGTGCATGCCAATAATAAGACTAAGAGTTTGATTAAAAACTGAATTGCCTTACTTTGCAAGTCAAGCAACATACCATAATACCAAACCCTGGAGAAAAGGGTTGGGTATTATTAGAAAAAGTATGATACCAGAGTTTTAGACAATACTTTCTTAATTTGAACAGAATCAATATTCTTATTAAAAAAACAAGCCAAAGGTCTCAAATATTAAGTAACATACAAACAAGAACTTCCCTATAAGTAAATAAAAAGTGTCTGAAATCTGCAACAATGTTGTCTAGTAATAGAAAATATAGGTTGAAATGATTAAGGGATCAATGACAAAACTGCTGTTTTGCTGTTTTATATCCAATTAAACTAAATATTTTTGGTTCTGGACTTGTGGTCAGATAAAACAAGGCACCTGAAGTAACATTGGAGATATAGTAATGAGGATTCTTTCACTTTTTTGACATTTTAGACAATTCATCTAAACAACAATTGCCAAACTAATTTGATAATAAAACTGAGTTGCGGCTCCAATCTCATTAAATACCTGTTAAAAGGGTTAGGGTTAGTGAAACTGATCATGCATTGGAAAGTTTCTGATCGTTGTCAGAGACATATTGCGGTCAATAGTATTGAGCTTTAATATCAAGCCCGAATGGAGAACTAGCTGCAAGAAATTAGACTGAAAAGGATTGTATAACTGGATTCTGATACATTTAGGTCGTGGGATACCTATAAGGGAGAGAAGTGGGAGGAGCACACTGCTGATGTAAACACTAGATGTAGGAAACATCTAACCATGCTGCAGCCTGACGAGCAGCAGAACAGATGTAAACATATTTCCTGCAGATGTTGTCCTCTGACCAGGCTGAACACTCTTATCTCTGACTGAGGGGCAGGGCAAAGCACGGCCGTTTCCCTGCTGTTACCGCGGTGATGCAGCAGCAGTCACTCTGCATCTCCCGGCGCAGACGCAATCACTGTGCCGCATGCAGCAGCAGCAGCAGCAGCAGCCCCCACAGCTTGTAAAACACATCCTCTCTGCACAATCATTGCCCCTGACCCCTGATCCCTCTGCTCACGCCTGGACACAAAGAAGAACAAAAGCTCTTCATCCACAAAGAGCATGTCTGACAACAGAACAGAGGATTATGATACCTCCATTTTACCCGACAGCCCTGAAACCATTCAAAACTGAACTTTTTCCTCAGCCTGCATCAAAACGATGAGGACGTCCTCACCATCGTGGGAAAACAAGGCAGTCCAGAATACGCTAAATATTGAAAAAGGCATGAGGAGTACCTTTTAGAGAGCTGATCTCATGCTGGATAGATCTTCCAGGGTCCATGCTCACTGTGTCTGCTGCCCGAGGCTGCAAACCGACGAGTCAGCTCTGAAACACCAGGCTTGAGGATGCAAACGACTCTCAGCTAACTGCAGGCTGCTTCTCCCTCTCTCCGCTCCGCTACTGCCACAGAAGTTGGCAGCTTAGTGTTTTTGTTCTCCCTCTCTCTCCTGCCGGCTTGCACACAATCGCTGTCAGCAGAGAAATTGTGAAAGGAAGGAGCTCCCTCCTTTCTCTCCCACCTCAGTCTCACCCCTCCCTGATGTTGTCCCGTCCCATCCTTGTGGTCTCAGGGAGGCGCCTTAACCAATAACAGTCAGGTTGCACCATCACATCACAACAGTGTGTACAGCTGAAGGGAAGCAGCCAATGCAGAGTGTGAAATGATGACAGATTTAACTGTAGGAGGTGCTGTATGAGAAGTGTTCATGTTAATTCCCAGATAAAATATTACTCTATAGGTCTCTAGATAAAAATAAACAGTTTACTTTGACATGTGGTGTTATAAAACTAGATATCTGTTCAAATAAAAAGTATAAAATCAGGGTAAGGGCCCTTTCCTTCTCCCTCAGGACAATGGCGTCAGTGACTCAGCATTACCTCCCCCTATAATACTAAAAGCCTTTCTATTTTAATGAAAAGTGCTGCAGAGGATACCTCGGATCTCAGGGAGGGGCTCAGATGACACAGCACTTTTTTAGTTAACTAAACTTTGCAATCAGAATGAAATGAAATGATGGCACTTTGAAATAGATTTAATTACATTCCCATGACAGCTAATGAGAACTTTAAATTACACACATTTTAAATTGAGTGTGTTAAAAAAAAGATATTAAGCAAACGATCCAATCCAGCGGTAAAAATACACAAATAAAGGTTTACATTGTTAGAGCCTCGACAGTGTTATTTTAGAAGATGAAGGTTATGCTGCCTTTGACTCAGCAGTCTCTTGCATCCTCCAAAGACTGGCTGGCACTCTGCTGTGTCGTGTCTGAAGTCAGCAATACTGAAATTGCTATGCTGTCTAAGTATGAATAAATTGACAGATAAGGCATACAGTATGCCTCTACATTTAAGACTTTGACCAGAAGTGGAAAACATATAACAATACGCAGTATGTGAAACTCAGAATTCCTAGTTGGCAGTTACACAATTTAACTAAGTATAACACATTGCGATTGTAAACTATTTTATTAAAAAGGATCAGCATAAAAGTGTCCAATATGATCTGCTAGTGCCTAATATTAAAACGGGCCCTATTATGCTTTTTGTGGTTTTCTCTTATCAAAGTTCCTCCAGAGCGAGTTTCTCTCCCACACACTCCCCCCCCTGCCTGAAACTCCGTTTGACTCCTTTGTTTACTTCCCTAACGCAGCGTCCACACGTACGCGGTGAAAAAATCTTGGCGGTGGGCGTGTCTGAAGCTTGGGGATTTTTTGCGAGCAACGCGACCAACAACCAATCACATGAATCTCCCGCCCCCGACATACAAAGCAAAAAACCCCGGTTCTTCTCCACTATTGCCAAAATGGATGCCGGTTTTGCAGCAAGGGTAGCAAGTGTAGTAGCAAGGGTGAATTTAGTGTATGCAATGTCTCGCAGGAGGCCATGTAGTGTGCGTCGCTGTTGGGTACATCCAATACTCCGAAAACGTCTGCAACGGGGGGAATACCACGTTCTGGTCCAAGAGCTCCGTCTCGATGACCACCTGTTTCAGCAGTACTTCAGGATGAGCAAAGACGTGTTCGACGAGTTGCTTGGAAAAGTGGGTCCACTGATTACCAAGGCGGACACCTGTATGCGTTTGTCAATCGGACCCGCCGAGCGACTCGCCATCTGCCTACGGTACGTTTTGTGTGTGTTTTCTACTTCTTTCATCTGACTCTGTATAGAAAGAGAGAGAATGCATGCCATGGATGAATGATGACTGAAGTCTGTGATTTAGTTCAGATGGATGACATTAATTAAGATAGCTAGGTAAGCACAGTATTGCTCCCCTGTGTGGTCTGTGTGTGTCTGTGGTCTATGTGTGTGTGTGGGGTCTGACATATATATTTTAAATCATGTATATATTTTTAAATCATTTTTTTAATCATGTATATTATTTTTTTCTCAGGTACCTGGCAACCGGTGATTCATACAGGACCATAGCATTCAGCTATCGGGTCGGGCATGCAACAGTGGCTGTCATCGTCAAGGAGGTTGCGGGTGCCATCTGGACCGCCCTGGTTGAGGAGACCATGCCGGTACCACAGACGGAGGACTGGAGAGCCATCGCTGCTGGGTTCCAGGAGCGCTGGGAGTTTCCCAATTGCGTTGGTGCCATTGATGGGAAGCACGTGGTGATCCAGGCTCCGGAAAATTCTGGGTCCCTGTACTTCAACTACAAGTCCACCTACTCCTTGGTACTGCTGGCTGTCGTGGATGCCCAGTACCTCTTCAGGGTAGTGGATGTCGGAGGCTTTGGAAAGAGCAGCGACAGTGGGAGCCTGCGGAATTCGGCATTTGGAGAGAGCCTCAGAGATGGCAGTCTGCAGCTACCACCTGACACCGTCATCCCAGGAGCAGAGCGGCTGGGCCTTCTTCCCCATGTGTTTGTAGGAGATGAGGCTTTTCCGCTGATGGACAACCTGCTGCGTCCATTCCCTGGACGTCACCTCACCCGTGAAAGGAGGATGTTCAACTACCGCCTCAGCCGGGCCAGGTTGGTGGTTGAATGTGCGTTTGGCATCCTCTCATCCCAGTGGAGAATGTTCAGGCGTGTCATCACCACCAGCCCGGAGGTAACAGAGTTGTGTGTGAAGGCCACCTGTGTGTTGCACAACTTCCTCCGCAGGAAGACGATAGGAAGGACATCACGCACACCTATCGCAGAGTCCACGGATGAAGCTACTCCAACCCTGTGTGATGCACCGAGGCTGGGCTCCAACAATGCCACACGCAGATCCATCCAACTGCGGGAGACCTTCAGCTCCTATTTCAATGAGGAGGGTGCAGTGCCATGGCAGGCGAATGTGGTGTAGGGTCACCATTGTCTCCAAACCAAAAGCTCTTTTAAGAGCTACCCATATTTTCTTTAAAAAGCCAATTTTCCAAATGAGCCATTTTAAAATCAATCAATCATTCCTAATAAACATGTTTCTTGAATTGATATTATGATATGACTAACAAACTTTTTCCTTCAGTCCTGTTTTTAGTGATAACCCACTCATAATTACAACAGGTTTTCACATTATATATCGACATACATTAAGCTTTTGGTATGTTGCAACTGACAAACCACATGAACAAGTCAAGACACAGTATAGCCATAACATACTTTAAATAACTTTTATTTATGTAATGTTGAGTGAAGTGTGTGATGAGTGTAAAAACATGTAATGTGGATCAGTATCAGTATCAGTAATCAATTTTCCTCCTGGTCTGCATCTAAAACCACCTTGTGAATGGCAAATCTGACTCTTAACCTCTTCGCTCTCGACATCAGTATCATGGTGGGCAAGAGACTCTTGAAGAACAACAGGTCCTCGTCGTCCTCCACCACCACTGGTGGGGGTGGTGGAGGTGGCATGGCCAGAATAGGACTGACGGCAGACAGCAAACTTTGCTCAAAGGAGGACATCTCCTTCCCCTTTTCCTTTTCCCCCGGAACGCAACACTCGCCTCCTCCTGTCCTGTCTCCCCTTCCTCTGCTTGCTGGCTGTTAGCTGGACTGGCTGGCGGACTGGCTGCTGACTGGCTGGCTGACTGGCTGGCTGACTGGCTGGCTGACTGCCACCTGGCTGGCTTTCCTGGCTCTCTTCCTCTGGCACCAGGGTGGCAGGGTTTGCCTGCCAGGCAAAGGGTGGCAGGGTTTGCCGGGGGACATTGCTGGACGTCTCACGGTCAATCAGGAATGGGTTTAAAAAACTCATGACTGCCGCGAAACGCCAGGGCTTATATCCCCCTGAAGACCCTGCACCGCTTCTTTTCCCTTCCTTTTCATTTTGTTTATCCTTCCTGTACCTGTCCCTCAGTGTCTTCCATTTCTTTCTGCACACTTCGTCTAATAAAATGAAATGAAAGAATACAGTTAATTTCTTTAATTTACGAAAATTATTCCTCCATTAATGAAAACCAAATCCCTTTATCACTGTCAATTGCATAAAAGGTTTTACATGTCACACTATCAGAATCAGAACCAGAATCAGGTTTATTGCCAGGTAGGTTCGCACATACTAGGAATTTGACTTGATGTCATGGTGCATATATAAAAAACAAGAAATCTAATATAAAACACAAAATGTTTTACACCGTAATAAAATACAGTTAAATTGCAATAAGATAACAATTAAATAAAGCAGTAATTGACATGGAAATAGAATGCTATGAATGAATTTTAGAATATAAACTATGAAATGTGAAATCAGAATATGTGCAGAAAGGAGTATGACATTGTGTGCATTCATGTGATGCATATAGTCTATGATGTGGCAGAGGTAAAGTGTCAGCGGGGAGGGCTATGATGAACATTTATGAGATTAATGTCTATGGTGCTATTTTATGCTACATTCCATGCTGGCTAAATATACTGTCTATGCTTGCTAGCAATGTTAAAACGAAGTAAACTGGATATAAAATCCCTAAACAGGCGAAAACCTACCAGTTTCACCCACTGTCTCTGCCACCTCCCTCCATGCCTGGTTCCTCCGGTATGTATCCCGGTAGGTAAATAGGGACTGGACATAAAGAACCGGGTGATTTGCTACCGCAATAACTAATTTCTCCTCCATTTTGTTAGGAATATAGAAATGAACTGCGGTATGTCACTCCCAGCTTACACACGGTTTGATTGGCTAGCGCTTGTACTGTCAGATTTGCATAAACGGGATTTGATTGGCTGACGCTTCCACCTCAAAGATTTCCAGGCGTTCCAGGCGTCAAAAGTTGAACAATGTTCAACTTTTGAATCCTGGAACGCCTGTAAATCGCCGCTCTGCTTCCCACAATGCAGTTCGGGGAAAAGTGAGGCGAAGTGACGTCACCCCATTCAAAGTGAATGGGCAGAAGCGTTGGAAGATTTTTTCACCGCGTACGTGTGGACGGGGCGCAGCGTCCACACGGCGACGTGCGTTGAAGCTTGCCGGTGAGCTTGTCTGAAACTCGACCAACAACCAATCACATGAATCTCCCGCGAGCAAAGCGAAGCAACGCTCCCACAATGCAGTTCGGCGAAGCGTGACGTCACCCCATTCAAAGTGAATGGGCAGAAGCGTTGAAGCTTGCCGGCGGGGGGGGCTGAAACTCGACCAACAACCAATCACATAAATCTCCCGCCCCGGACACACAAGCACGCGGTTTGATTGGCTAGAGCTTGTACTGGCATATGATTCGATTGGCTGACGCTTCCGCCGAAGCTTCAAAAGTTGAACATTGCTCAACTTTTGCAGCCAGCAACGCGAGCAAAGCTACGCTTCACTCCCACAATGCAGTTCGGCAAAGCGTGACGTCACCCCATTCAAAGTCAATGGGCAGAAGCGTTGAAGCTTCAGCGCACGCCGCTGTGTGGACGGGCCGTAACACAGTGACCACAGTATTTAACACACGCTTCGATTGGGTAGCACTCTGACACATTGTAAGTGATAGGCTAAGGGGCTGGACATCTCTAAGCAGTTAACCAATCACAGCAGAGCCGGCCAGCTAACCAATCAGAGCAGACTGGGCTCTGGTTTCAGACAGAGGGTGAAAAGAGGTGCTGCAGCACAGGCAGTATGAGAAAAATAAAGAGCTTTTTGAACATTAGAGCATGGAAACATGTCCCGGTAGACGGGTAGAGGGATAAAATATGAATATGAAATCTGAAAATGAGCACAAGAGCGCCCCTTTAAAGCCATAACAGTTATCTTTGCCGTAGCTAATGTCATAAAGTCAAGCTAGATCGATAAAAATATGATTTTTTTTCTACTTTTAGAAACTGATGTGTCAATGCAAGATGACACAGCAGTCTGGAAAAAGATTATGAGGAAAGCCAGCTCAACTACAGGGGAAAATCCATGAGTAACTGAAAACACAATCCACAGAACCTCGTCTAAATCAGCACATTTTGGTAATAGGATTATACTTTGTTATACGGAGAAAGGAGAGGGTGAGTCAGTCGTTTTATTCAGGCTGATGAAGCTGAGAATAACTCATGGTGTATTTGTGTCTGTTCAGTGTAGACGTGAGGATCGTGCAGGTGTATGTGAGCTGTTTGGTTTGAATACGACAAACTATTCATGTGTCAGCCTTGAGTCATGAGAAAACATTGGCATCATACGGAATACGTTGAATGTCAAGCACTGGACTTTAACCACTGTTTGATTCCCGTGTGAAACCAAAGTTAAGTTGTTTTTAATGACAATGCTGCAACATGCCATAGGAGGTTGTCATGTGACGTTACTGAGTCACTTTTTAAACATTAACCTTAATCTTTTTCGTTAAACTTAACAAAATAGTTTCATGGAGTTCACTGGAACTGGGATGGAGTTTCATAATTTCACGAATTATTGTGCAATTTTGAAAAGCGTGATTTACATTAAATGTATCAGAAGCAGAAAATCTTTCTTTTTTTCGGGGGAAATTTGGTTTTGTGAAAGTTGTTCCACTAAGTATATATCTTTTTTTTTATAAACATAGGAAATAGAGATGTGCGATAAACAGATAAAATATAATATCATAAGATATTAAAAAGTAAAGCAAGAAAAAGAGAACATATTTATAAAAATATTATATAAACACAAGGGAGTTAAGTGCAAGCATCTTGACTCAGAGTTTCTGATGCTCTGATGGAGTATCTTTGTTTTTTCTCAGAAGTGTACAATACCAAAAAAAAGATTGGTGACGGGTGTGCACATGTAGGTGAGTGTCCTCTAAATAGGCTTATGTTCTGGAATAAAGAAGAATCCCACAATATCAGCTACAGCTACATCTACCTCATGTGATCTGATTCATTCCACACTCCTATAGGACAGATGTTCATGTGGTCCCATGCTTCAGGGCCACAGCTCCACACCGGTTCAAGTTTCAGAGTCAATGCCATTTCCTGCTCATGGTTCGTCTTCTTCCTAATGAATCGTTCCGTGGCGAGACATCTTGAGTGCTAAGGTTTTAAAGAGCATCCATTACAATTCAATAAACATTGCTATGTTCTGACTACCTGTCTAAAATGTTCTCCTGATCCAAAGAGCATAACTTTGACAGCTGATTTTTATTATAAAAGATAAATAGCTGAAATATTTCACTTGGCCTACATACCCATCACAGACAGTAAATCACAATAACAGCATTTAGAAATGTCCTGAAACTAAACCAGGCCTCCTTTGCAAGAAACATAAAACAGGCATTAAACTAAATAATTGGGGGCAAATTATCTATAAATTCTTCAGATACAAAAGCAAGTGTTTCCATCGTAGATGTTCAACTTGCAAATTCAGCTAGTTTTTTCAACTTTACGTGATCCTACTGTTTCTTTTTTTCTAACAGCGTGATGCTGAATTCAACAGCCTGCCTCTGACCTCGCACAGTAATTATTCATCCTGTACTTGTGCCCAATCAGCTGCCAAATAAATACTTCAAGTGTGAGTAAAACCGAAGTATCAATTTAAAACACCTCTATTGCAAATTGCATTACACTACTGATATATTTTCAGCCGTGGGCTCGCAACAGTCTTGTGCTATAGTCGAGAAATTATTCAGGAGCGCTGTAATGACTCCTTTACCAATCCATACACAATCAATGAATGCTTGTCGGCACAGATCCAGTTTCAGGCAGCTACAGCAGCAGCAGGGAGGAGATTAACAGTGACTACTGTTTCTGTGGGTGAGGAATGGGGAGAGATTAACTCTTCAATTGACGACAACAGCCCCTCAGATTTCAATATTAAGTTTGGGATTTATTTATTTACTGTAAAGAGATCAAAGTGTGACAGTCAAACTTGATTCAATTATCCAAATGTTCCTTTGAGTCTACTTCCTCAAAAAGGACAAGGATAACAATACTGTAAAATAACAAAACATGCAGTCTTTTCCTATTTATGCTGTTTAATCAAATATTTCACTTTGTTGTGACTAACAGAGGTCTGTTATTCCCCAATTTGAGGCTCTCAGACAGACTTCTCTCAAAGCCTTACTCCTGAGAAGGGCAATTCCTAAAACCAATAATGGCCCTTCACATCAGAATCAGCCATTTTGAGCCTTTGTATTACTCTTTCTTGGTAGACCACTTTGCAGGCGGTAAACAACCTGGGAGAAAGCAATGACTGCAAACATGACTCTTTTGACAAATGTACATTCTTTCAGTAAAACTGTGAATTTCAAAAAATGCTGGGATGATACAACCAACCTTCCTGAGAGCAGACATTTTGACACAGAGGTGATGGATGTTCTCCATCTAGGTGTGGCTGTCTCAATGCCAGTGAGCCCTGGAAGAGAACTGGCTGAACGGAATACAGCAACATTCTTTAATCTTATTATTTAGATAACAAGTCAAAGTGTGTGCTGTACGAAGAGGTAGGGCTGCTCGATTATGGCAAAAATCATAATCTCGATTATTTGGGTCAATAATTGTAATTGCGATTATTAAATGCGATTATTCATTGACTTTGAAAACATCCATTTATTGTACTTTAAAACAAATACAAATAATAATTTGAACTTTTTAACTGTTGAATTATACGTTCAGGGTAATCAACTGAAAAACCAATACAAAATAAAATAAATGATACATTCATATCTACATTTAAATAAATAATATCAAAATAATAAATACCAATAAACAAGATCAACAAACATGTTGCAGTGCACTGTCACAACTTTGAAAACATCAATTTATTGGAGAAAAAAAATGTGAACAGTATATTTTTAACAGTTGATTACCCTGAACTTTAAGTATAATTCAACTGAAAAACCAAAAAAAAAAAGTAATTTAAAAAAAATAAAAATAATAATTAATAATAATAATAAAAAAATAATCGTTTTATTTCGATTACGTTGTTTTCGTAATCGTTGCAAGCCATAATCGTAATCGCGATTAAAATACGATTAATTGAGCGGCCCTACGAAGAGGCTATTTTTCTTGGTTTTGTTATACCACTTTGCTGTTCAATACAAATAGTTGCATTTAATCCCTTTTTTTCCCCAAACTCTGCATTTACTCCGAGGTGGTGCACTGTGATTGGATCTAGGTTTGCTCTAAATGGCCCTAGAGCCGCTTTCTGTGATTTCTGACTTTAGGGGCAGCCCTGCTGAGATCAGTGCTGTGTGAAGAGAGGTAAAGAAAATACAGCTGCTGCAGTAAAGAGTAGGGTGAAGGGCTTCACACCAAAGGAAAGAAGCCCCCAGGTGATGAGCGATGACGGAAAACATTAGGCAGTAGCTGTCAGGCAGCACCTGAAACATCAACTTGTCTACAAACAAATATTTGTTGCATACTATCATTAGTGATAGGAAAAGGAGGTGGACATTTTTTAAATGTATATAAAGTATTAACTGATTAATGTTTACCTTAGTTCATACAACTGTAAAATAAGAAGATTCTAAGGCAGGGGTCGGCAACCTTTTTGATATGAAGTGCCATTTAAAAAAAAAAATTGGATCAGTGTGCCGACGATCGTGAACTGTCAACGGGGGGGGGTGAAGAGCTCGATGCTCGTGAACTGTCAACAGGAGGGCGGGGGGAGCCTCGCTGCGGGGAAGCAGTGTGTTGATCTCTTTCACCTGTCAGTGCAACTTACATGATGCGGTTTAAACACATTTAAATAATTGGTTTAAACAGCATTATAATAATGACGACGGTCCGTTCTGTGATTCTCCAGAACACACAGATGGCCAGTCCGCCCCTGTGTAGCATATTATTTTCGATGAGAGATGAGCAGATCGCCACTGGGCTTTCAACTAAAGACACAGCCACGCAAAAACTGCGGCATTTGTACAGCTCCTTATGGGTACTGCAATTTGTGAAGTGCGGGCGCGCTCCAGCAGCACTACACCCCTGATCGTTTCAACACGGAGGAAAGCAGCAGAAAGTCGACTGCAGTTAAAGAGAGCGGGGCTGCGTTGCGTGCATGGCTTCCTTCTGCAGGTAACGGGGAGACACGCCCTGGCGGCGGTCTCGTTCAGGATCCGAAAATAAAATTGTAATATGTTGCACACTTATTCCACTTATTCCACTTATTCCTAGTGTGCCACTGGTTACAGTGCCGCGTGCAATGGTGGCACGCGTGCCAGGGGTTGCACGCGTGCCAGGGGTTGCCGACCCATGGTCTAAGGCATAATATTTATATCTTGGTACGTTCAGAATACAGGCATTGATGCCAACTATCAGAGAGGAAGTGTAAGACATCTGATACATCGGCAAATAAAACCGTTTTATATCTGTCCCATCACTAGACACTGCTAAATTAAGTTTTTGTGCAATTTGTTTTCTAAGAATCAGTAAAAAATATATCACATGATAAAAGGCCATAATGCAATTGTAGAATTTTAAAAGACAGACAAAATTAAGTGTTGTTGCTAAATGTCACCATGTGCCATGGTAGGCCACATAACTCCACACCGGGGTGAGTTTATGTTTCTCTTTTCACGCAGCTGTTCAGTACTACAATGTCGGAACTCAATCTGAGACACAGTTAAAGTCTAATTTCTCTTAATCAGAGGTGGAGGACCTGATACACCCCCTGCACCCCTCTCAGGGATGTGCCCCTTCCCACTATTAGAAGTTGGAGTAGTACCAGGACACTCTGTAGTGGGGTTTAAGTGGTGTACCATTCTCAGCCACTATTTGGGGGGAGGAGGTGTTACTGTTGGTGCCATCCAGTGCTGTCTAGATTCATTAAAGCGATATCAAACTCCAAGAACAGTTGGTGCAGCCCATCGACACACACATATATAAACAGACAACAACCTAGTCTAGTCAGGGAGTTAACTGCCTGCAGCTAAAAATAACGATTGCCACTCCCTGCTCCTCTCACACATTAAAAAGGGCAAATTCAACAGTTTATATAAGCAAAATTACACAAGAAGAAGTGTTCTGATGGACAAAAATAAAAGAATGTTTCTTCATCTTTAGTTTCAGCATGTACCTCTACATGAAATCCCTGTGAGGCCAACTCTAGAGTAGGTAATCACATTAAAGTAGCTACAATCAAGTTGGGTTTCTCTTTTTTTCTGGGTGATGTCTGATGAGGTGTTGATGTGCGTAAACCACATTCCCCCAATCCTCCTAACTCGCAGAAACCAGAGTCAGTGTTGGAACAGTAGAAAGACTCAAAAAGATGGTTTTGGTGAGTTCCTTTGTTTCAGTTGAGCTTGAATGAAGTGCCTAAAAATTACTTGATTATTGTGGCTTTGAGGAGAGCATATTATTTATGTATTTTATATGTAAATAAATGATTATAATTGTCCAAATCCCTGTTGATTTGAATTACTATATACAGTATATCCACTGAAATGCATGACACATAACAACGTGCCGGAAAAGGGGCCATACTGTAAGAACCAGAGGCTGACATTCACTATTGCAGAAGGTTTAAGAGAGCAACTAGAGGGTAACGTGTACGTGTGTGTGTGTGTGTGTTGTGTGTGTGTGTGTGTGTGTGTGTTTGTGTGTGTGTTACTTTCAGACAGAAGAAAGAGAACACTTAACAGTGTCAGTGTGTACACCAACACAGGAGGAATGCACTGACTGTGTCAAGATGAAAAATGTATGGTGAGGCCCACTATCCCTCAGATCTACCACTTCTAAAGACACACATTCAGGCTGCCTCTTTACCCTCTGTGTAGCCCTGACAGATATCCACTAGAGGCTGTTCTAGGGTCAGCCAGAGGAAAAGTTTATTACCAAAAGAAAAAAAACATTATGTGTGGATAGTTTAACTGTAACCATTGAAAGACGTGCAGATTTTCCCCTACCATTGTCTTGGAGGGGCGCTGCACCCCGCCAACGGAGCCCCGCACCCCCCTGAAATTCAAGGTGTTTAAAAAAAGAAAAAAAGGTTTATATATATATATATATATATATATATAGCACCAAATTGCAACTAATTATCTACTGTCACTTTTCACATTGAACATGTGCTCTTTTATTAAATAAACTAAACACTTTCATTTTAAGTCGTGAGTTTAGTGTTTTTGACCCTAAGAAACACTGATGCATTAATCAATAACAATAATCCACAGCTCCTCTTTCAGCTCCAGAGGATTTAAAAAAAAATATCCCAATGCCATTCATTCTCAGCCTTTAAGATAAGTTTAACCAGGTGAGACAAAATCCATATAAATGTTGTTATTGTTGAATAACAACTACAGATCCACAGCTCATAGTTACTGCTATAACGAGAGAGGGTTAAGCAGTAGCTCTGGGCAGGGTTTCTTGGAAAAGACAGGCAGCAGTGCTTCCCAAAACTCAGGCACCCTGCTGAAAATTGGAGTACATGCCAGCTAGCTCACTACTGACATTCCTGGCATTAGTCTGGCTTATTGTAGCATGCCAGAACCAGGGTGTTGGCACCATTGTTCTACCCCCAAAGACCAGCGTGAGGCCAGGGTCTCTGTGTATCCTTATACTACACAGTAATACACAGGCTAGGGTTAAAAGGGGGCACTTGAGTAAATGAATCAATACACACAATCGACACATGTGGGCATAAAGAAGGCTCAGAGTACAATCACTCAATTTGGCCTATATGTCTAGCTACTCCCAATCTTTTATAGTGTACCCGCACAGCACTGTGGCAGGATAAAATGACAGTTTGCATCTGAATGTATCCTGGAAACTGAAATGTCCCAGCGTCACCCTCACAGGCAGATTAGAAAGACATCCTTTCATAGTGTCAGTCAATACCACCCCACTACTCCAAACACTGTGGGAAAGTAAACACTGACTTCATACTGTTTAATCAGCTGAGGTTAATCGTTAAAAAAAACTCTTTCTATTTTTTTTTTCTCTTGAGAGTAAAACTGTAAAACAGACAGCAGGAATAGATGGATGTATTATAATAGGGTTCACCACATGGACAGGCATGAGATACAGCAGTTACCTGTTCTAATTGCCCTTACCAATAAGATAACAGTATTGTTAACACAGTTCTGACTCTAAAACAGTTCACTACATTTTCTAGTTGAATATGCTACATCAAAAAAGATACACAACTATAATCGAAAATTAAAAAACAATTAATTACATATAATATGTCAAATCATAATTTTAAAAAAGGGCTTCTGGAACTTCCAACCACATCCAGACAAAGGTATGAGGAAGACCATGTGATTTGGTTGATCTTTTCTGATACAGTTTGAGATTAAAATAACTTGTCGTGCATGTTATAGTCTGGTAGCATAATTACTGTCAGCTGTTATTGGCTCCCTGGTTTTGGGAAGACGGTAATCCTCCACTCTAACACAAATCCCATCTCAATTACAGAAGCTCTACTCCGTGCTCTCCAGGCAGAGTTCCCTTGAAATGGTTCATGTTTGGACTTGCACTTCTCTGCAGACTTGAAATTGTTCCAGAGAAAGAACCAGAGACACAGTAAATCAACTAATAACATCTTGATGTCATTAACCATCAAAAGGGTTTTTGGCCCAGTGAATGAATGTGAAGAACACAATACTGCCAGATGAAATGGCATGGCCAAACTGGTCTTACTGCAGAAACAATATAAAGACTTTCAGCCGTCAGGGTCAATATATCTACCCTGATTGAAAAGCTCCCTACGTTTGGATCCACTACTGATGTTAAGGTGTTGGTGGTGTCAGTATGACGTGTACTATGCCTATTGGATCCCTTACAAATCACAATCAGGTTCTTTACTGTGGCCTTTATTTCATTTCTGAATATTTTCATGGCTATTTGCGATCATTTCTCAGTGCATACTAGCCCGTTATGTATAAAAGGTTTATACTCATGTGAATCAGATCTGAAACAATTATTTGTCCTTTAGTTGAGGAACAAGACTAATCAGATTACTGTTCCAACATTTCCCCAGAAGGCCCTTTAAGAAGAAAGAAATCATGTGAGAAAACAAGTTATAAAGTTGATTTACAGTTCAAAAGGAACAGATGACATTTCACATTGAATTGAAAGTAACAAACATGAAATGATATCAACATGACTAATTAGAGGATATGCTCCTTTTTCCTGTTATAGTGTTATCGCTCATTGTTTGGGTATTCATTGAGAGGTGAGTCCTAAAACTCGGAAATGAGTCAGCATTTGACCATTTCTGGTACAGTCGTTGAGAAGTCAATGGATTTGTAACATGCCTGAAATAAGATCTTTGTTTACATAAGCTAAAGAGATTTTTACGTATTGTTCTACGACATAAAGTATGTCAGTTATTACCCCACTGGTGAATGTCTGAAGGTTCTATGTGCCATAAAAATGCCAACAAGTGACTAAATGAGACTATAAACGTCATCACTCCGAACATTTGCTGTATTTAGCTTAGGGTTTGTGATATGACTTGATGCAGTTCATTTATCTGGCGATTACATTTACCTTCCAAAATCACAAAGTGGTGTACATT
Source organism: Dissostichus eleginoides (assembly GCA_031216635.1). NCBI lineage: Eukaryota > Metazoa > Chordata > Actinopteri > Perciformes > Nototheniidae > Dissostichus > Dissostichus eleginoides. The sequence continues at coordinate 6,904,683 of CM062280.1, forward strand.
GTGGAGATTATCCTGCGGAACAAAACCTGAAAGTATCATAAACGTGTTTTTGCCAAAAGATGTAACAGTTTAATTTCTGTAATACTTCAAAATCCAATGGAAAAATCCTGTCGAGGAAGCCCTTGGGATGATAACAACGTCCTGGTTGGCTTACAGAGAAACGTCATCAATGCACCACTCTATATCAAAAGTTTGAAGAAGTTACCTGTGACAGGTATTTGTAATTAGTCATTCATGTTATAGTACAAAACTATCCATTTTAAAGATGCAATTAATTTGTTAAGTAATAGTCAAAGTAGAAGAAAATATGAAAACAAAGCATTTGTCTTGGTTTAAGAAAAGCTACATTTTTGGAGGTACAATATTTAAAAAAAGTTCAGTCATACAGTCCTGTCCAATCACTCATACACAAGCACACACATCATGTTCTCAGCACACAATATGTTTCAGCTGCACATGTGAACAAACAGAGAGCAAACAGGTCATCTTACAAACTCATGTGAAGTAGCAGACAGGTGAGAGGACCCTGCTGCAGCACAGCATCCTGGGTAATCTACAGTACACTCACTGTGGCTGGAGTGTAGGTGTGAACATATGTGGAGATAATATATGAGAATGTCTCTCTCAACAGGGCTCATCAAACTGAGAGACCATAGAAGGATACACAAGTGGCATACACTGTATTCATCATGTCCAGTGTCTGGCCTCTACACACACAGCCTGCAGGGGCGAGAGAGACCGAAGAATGATGGATGACTGAGAAACTGCTGCTCAAAATCGCAAGTCCACATTTTCCATTAAAACATGCCAAGCTTTCAACAGCTTTAGTCTGATGTATTAATTTATTGGTTTCCAACTGCTATGAACTTATAATGTGATTAATCTAACATTAAACTGCGTGTTGATACTAATCAGATTATGTCAGCAGATGATTGACAATTTAGCTAACAGCAGACGTGCAGTAGGAGGCCTTCTAATTTCAATTAGGAGTCATTTCACTGTAAGAGCCTCTCAGCTCTTCAGGGCTGAACACAAACAGTCAATTGAAAGGCTGCTCAAAGTATTTAGGGTAACAGGACATGTAGAGACATACACACACACACACACCATTTCAATATATAATAAATGACTGCAGTTATTACACATAATTACACCAATCCATCAAACTTTACAGTCTAGAAGCCAAAAAAAGCTTTTTGATTATGGAGCATGGTCTTTCTGTAAAAATTATATATTGTTTAAAGGAATTGTTCAACAACACCTTGGGAATAAACAAAGAACAATAATGTTAATTTGCTACCTAGAAGAGATAATGGCCAGACTCCTGGAGCATTAACGTTAATGTTCCTGGCCAATAAATAGTCCGCATTGTGACACCAATCTTTCCTATTTACATTTGTACGGTATAGAGTGCAGCAAATGACGTGTTTGTATGAGGGGCCATTAGGGACATTATTCCGAAATACCGTTCACATACACACGTGAAACGCTCTCACACACACACATGAAACGCTCTCACACACACATGTGAAACGCTCTCACACACATGAAACGCTCTCACACACATGTGAAATGCTCTCACACACACACACACACACACACACACACACACACACACGTGAAAAGCTCTCTCACACACATGAAACGCTCTCATATACACATGTGAAGCGCTCTCATATACACATGTGAAACGCTCTCATATACACATGTGAGACGCTCTCATATACACATGTGAAACGCTCTCATATACACATGTGAGACGCTCTCATATACACATGTGAAACGCTCTCATATACACATGTGAAACGCTCTCATATACACATGTGAGACGCTCTCATATACACATGTGAAACGCTCTCATATACACATGTGAAACGCTCTCATATACACATGTGAGACGCTCTCATATACACATGTGAAACGCTGAGTTCAGTATTGAATTAATTTGCTTTTCAGTTAAAAAAGGAAGGCCTTCCTGTCACATGAAGGAAACAGGAAGACTTCACTCTATGAATAGCATGATATTGCTAACATTTCAAAGAGCCCTTCTTAAACCAAATTAATTTTCATCTGTTCCTCGTTGTGTTTCAAGTACAAACTTTATTTTTTGCGGTGGAAGGAAATGAAGAGGATGTTTTACGTTTTTTTACTAGTGCTTTGCAATGCATTGAGTCACTGCAAATAGAAGAATCCAACAACTTTGATCAGGAGAGGCTGTATAGAATGCTTGATGACCACACAAGGACTCTATCTGCATATCTTACTGTTTCGAGGTATGGTGAGGATAATACGGATGTCAGTAACCTTCTAGGATCATTGTATAGATGTTTTCGCAACTTGCTGCATGCACATGAGACCAGACGGAGAACCACTGATGTGACAATCAATCTAATACCCCCAACGACATTGCGAGGCCATGCAGGTCGACCCCAATACAGGATAACCGCTGAACAAATTTCCCACTGTGTTTCAATTGGTATGACATGGTCAAGAATTGCATCATGCTTTGGAATTAGTCGGAGAACCCTATACAGACACAGGCAAACTCTGGGAGTTGAGCCATTAAGCTATGCAGTATTGTCAAATCAAGACCTGGACAGCATTGTGACAAACATACTACAGAACACTCCAAATGCAGGGGAAGCATATGTACTTGGAAGCCTGAGATCACGTGGCCTAAGAGTTCAGCGCTGGCGGGTCAGACAAAGCCTGCATCAAGTAGATCCCATTGGGCGGTCTTTTAGACGTCGACATGCTATAAGACGAAGGGTCTACAGTGTTCAGGTCCCCAATCAATTGTGGTAAGTTGACAGTTGTAAACTGCTCAAATGTGCAGGTTTTAAGTACATGCTTACTTTAATGTATTGTATTTTTCTCCCAACAGGCATTTTGACGGCAACCACAAGCTGGTTAGGTGGCGGATGGTCTTTCATGGCTGTGTTGATGGCTTTAGCAGGACTATTGTGTACTTACGGTGCTTGTCTAACAACATGGCTTCAAGTGTCTTGTCATTATTTTTAGAAGCAGTAGAGAACTTTGGTATGCCTTTAAGGGTCAGATGTGATCATGGTATGGAAAATATACGTGTTGCCCGTTTTATGTTGGAAAGAAGAGGATTAAACAGTCGTAGTGTTATTACAGGTGTTTCAGTACACAACCAAAGGATTGAGAGACTATGGGCAGAACTAAATAGAGTTGTATCAAGACACTATGCAAACATTTTTACCTTCATGGAGGAACAAGGTATACTGGATTCATTAAATGAACTTCATCTTTTTTGTCTACATTACGTCTATTTACCAAGACTCGAAAGGGCAGTAACAGAATTTGTCAACCAGTGGAACAACCATGGCCTTTCCACACAAGGGGGGCAGACACCTCTTCAGTTGTGGCATTCAGGTGTCATACACAATGTAGGAATTCATCCAGTTATAAATTACATTTTTGATGTCGACAACTTTTACGGTACTGATGAAGAGGGGCCATTACCTGAACTGCAAACAAATAACAACGTAATAATTAAGGTAAATGTTACCTTAAATGAGACAATCATGAACAATATACAAGTTAACCCACTAGAAAATGATGGTAACCATGGCATTGATGTTTTCTGTTCACTTTTGCAATATTTTCAGTGAAGTCATTTTGTAGATATCTTGTTTTGAAACAAGAAATTAACATAAATAAACATTTGTTCAAAACTATGAAAAGGAGTTCATATCATTTTCTTTCTTTTTTTCAAGTCATTTTGCAAGAAAAGCAAGTACTGAATTATTAATGTTTGGAAGGTTTTTATTTTAAACATATCCACACATACACCAACTTTCCCCTGTGTGTTTCTTTTTATAGAAGGAAAACTATATAACTTTCATCACTTTTAGGACAATTAACTCTCCTCATTGGTATCATCCCACCCATTTGTTAAGGGACTTTCAATAATGTTTCTACAGTAGTAATACTGTGCTTTCCGTCATCCCAGTAATTAACCCAGAATTGTATACATTCGATTAAGAAATGCTTTCATTCTTCAATATGGAAGAAAAAGTAAAAAAACTCAACGCAGTTAACACAATAAGATGTCATACATCGGAAATTACTAACGTTTATCATCTTTCCTCTTTGTCCCTTATCTATAATTCTCCATTATAATGCTTTTGTGCTTTTTTAATCTTTATTTCTTTTTTCCCCTCAACACCACTAAATCAATTGCAGAGCAAACAAACAATCAAACCAACACCTTTCCTAACACAATCACCTGAATTCAAAATCAGCAACCTCTGATTTATTTTGCTGTTACTGTTAAATGTTTTGTCCCAAACTGTATTATGTTCTGTTTTATGTCTACTCTTGCCTCACATGTTATGTCTCTTTGCACTATATATTCATGACCTGCCAAACCCATATGTGTTCCCTAAAGCAAAGTCAAACTTGTCTTTAAAGACTCCGTATGACACATGTAGTGGCAACCTGATGCAGTTGACAAATGTGTTGGCAATAGGAAACAATGGAGTTGAGGCAAAGTCATCCTCTCCATTGTGAATGAATTCGACCGAAGGTGTTGGGGAAAAGCCGATGGGTGGCACCACAGATGCTCCTGTTGCGAAGGCCAATATTTTCTGTACTTTGGTTGGCCCTTCTTCTTCTATAAAAAAAGAAAACACTATTTAGGGACCAATTAATCTGCATATTAAACCATTTTAAAGTAATAATACTCAAATGTAAATACAGACAATATTTTACTTTTTGTATTAACTGATAGTTAACTGATAGTAACTTTTGAAGTACTGTTACTAGACTACAAACCATTAGTCAAAAGTTCCTGCAGCAGAAACCTATCTGTTAGTGCTATAGCCAAATTTAAAGAAGAGATTCCACCAATACTTAACTTGATAGCATGTCTGCATGTAAGGGAGGAAACTTATACAAAATGTACACCACCACAAATTGATCATGTTGTTGATAGTGCTACAGATGCGCTGCGAATAAAATTAGACTCTGTTGCTCCTTTGAAAGAGAAGAAAATAAAACAACATAGACTAGCTCCATGGCATAATGACGAAACTCGCAAAATAAAGCAAAAGTCGAGACAACTTGAAAGGATATGGCGTTCCACTAAACTCGAAGAATCTCGTTTAATTTGGCATATTACTCTCAATGAATATAAGAAAGCACTGCGTAAAGCGAGAGCAGCTTACTACTCTTCATTAATAGATGAGAATAAGAATAATGCAAGATTTCTTTTCAGCACTGTAGCCAGGCTGACAGAGAGCCACAGCTCTACGGAGCCTTGTATTCCCATAGCACTCAGTAGTAATGATTTTATGTGCTTTTTTAACGATAAAATTGTTACTCTTAGAAACAAAATTAATGACCTCTTGCCTTCGACCAGTATAGTGTTATCAACAGCTCCCGGAAACGTAAGTTCTAATATTACACTAGATAGTAAATTAGAATGCTTTTCAGCCATAAACCTTGAACAATTGAATTCAATGATTCTTTCTTCTAAACCATCAACGTGTATCTTAGACCCGATTCCAACTAAGCTGTTAAAGGAAGTTTTTCCATTAATTAGCACTGTTTATTAAATATTATGAATATGTCTTTATTATCGGGCTATGTTCCACAATCATTTAAAGTAGCAGTGATAAAACCGCTTCTTAAAAAGCACAACCTCGATCCAGAGGTTTTAGCCAACTATAGACCTATTTCTAATCTTCCGTTCCTCTCAAAAATTCTTGAGAAAGCGGTCGCAAAACAGTTGTGTGATTACTTAAAAACAATGATTTATTTGAAGATTTTCAGTCTGGCTTTAGAACACATCATAGCACAGAGACAGCTCTGGTTAAAGTCACAAATGACCTTCTAATAGCCTCAGACAAAGGACTTGTCTCTATTCTTGTCTTACTCGATCTCAGTGCTGCATTTGATACTATCGACCATGATATCCTATTGCAAAGACTAGAGCACTTAGTTGGCATAAAGGGAACTGCTTTAGGCTGGTTTAGGTCCTATCTATCTGAACGCTCTCAGTTTGTATGTGTCAACGATAAATCTTCCATGCAAACCAAAGTTAGCCATGGAGTGCCACAGGGCTCAGTGCTTGGACCTATTTTGTTCACATTATATATGCTTCCGTTAGGCAATATTATAAGGAATCATTCTGTACAGTTTCATTGTTATGCGGATGATACTCAACTATATTTATCAATCAAGCCTGATGAAATTAATCATCTAAATAAAATTCAAGACTGCCTTAAGGACTTAAAAACGTGGATGACTTTAAACTTTTTGATGTTAAACACGGCCAAAACTGAAGTTATTGTACTCGGCCCAAAGAATCTACGAAACAAATTATCTAAAGATATACTAACTATGGATGGCATTAATTTGGCCTCCAGTGAGACTGTAAGGAATCTTGGTGTTATATTTGATCAGGATTTATCCTTTAACGCCCACATAAAATCTATTTCAAGGACCGCCTACTTCCATCTACGTAACATTGCAAAAATCAGGCATATCTTGCCTCAAAACGATGCAGAGAAACTAGTCCATGCATTTGTTACTTCAAGGCTAGATTATTGTAACTCTCTATTATCAGGGTGTACCAAGAAGTCAGTTAAGTCGCTTCAGCTGATTCAAAATGCTGCAGCACGTGTACTAACCAGAGTTAGGAAAAGGGACCACATTACTCCTGTTCTGGCTGCCTTACACTGGCTCCCTATAGAACATAGGATAGAATTTAAAATTCTTCTTCTCGCCTACAAAGCCCTTAATGGGCAGGCGCCATCTTACCTTAAAGAACTCATTATACCCTACTGTCCTACTAGGGCATTGCGTTCCAAGAATGCAGGGTTGTTGGTTGTTCCTAGAGTCTCTAAAAGTACAATGGGAGCCAGAGCCTTTTCATATCAAGCTCCACATTTGTGGAATCAGCTTCCAGTTTGTGTTCGGGCGGCAGACACCCTATCCGTTTTTAAGAGTGCGCTTAAGACCTTCCTTTTTGATAAAGCTTATAGTTAGGGCTGATTAGATTCAGCCCCTAGTTTAGCTGCTATAGGCTTAGTTTGTCGGGGGACACTTTACTTTACTTCTTCCTTCTCTCTGTCTGTACCTGTGTACTCTCATGTTCCGAATAACCCAGCTTCCCCAAATTTCTTTTTGGTGTCTATCTACGCCGGGACCCTGAGTCGTGGCTGATCCTGTTGCTGTGGTCCTGAGTCCTGGATCGCGAGCCCTGGATCTTGAGTCGTGGCTGTGCCTGTTGCTGTGGTCCTGGATCATAAGTCCTGGATGGATATCCTCGGGGATTCATCTTCTTATTATAGACACATGCATTTCCAAACATTTGGACTACCTATGTTGTAAATGTATTATCTTCTCAATTTACACACGGCATCTATTGCACGTCTGTCCGTCCTGGGAGAGGGATCCCTCCTCTGTTGCTCTCCCTGAGGTTTCTCCCATTTTTTTCCCCTTTAAACTGTGGGGTTTTTCCTTTTTCTGGAAGTTTTTCCTTGTACGATGTGAGGGTCTAAGGACAGAGGGTGTCGTATTGTCTACTGATATTCTGTACAAACTGTGAAGTCCACTGAGACAAATGTAACATTTGTGATATTGGGCTATATAAATAAACATTGATTGATTGATTGATTGAGTTACCTTCTGCATCCTGGAGATAGTCTCTCCAGTAGGTTACAACCCTCTCTTCTGCAGTTCTCTTGTTGCTCCCTTCTGGAGAGAGTTGAATGATGAAGAGATTGTCCATCTGGTCAGCACTGAGAAGATGTTCCTCGTAGCAGAACAACGGCTTAAAGCTGTCAGGATGTTTTCTGACTGCATCAAGAACACCAAGTGTCTTCATGCCTTCACAGAATCTGTGCACATTGCATGGGAAACACTTTAGTAATTTTGCAGAATTTAAATAAGGTTTCTTATTAACTTATTACTTGACAATGTGTCCTTAAAAGTTTTAGCGAATTTAATCCTACACCATGTTGGTCAATTATTCAAATGCTGACCCCTATTCTGAATAACCTGACTAAATAATCAACACTGAATACCTTTGAAATGGACCTTGGACCCTGTGGACAACCTGAAACATCACTATGTCCTTAACCAGCAGCTCCCTGTCACTGTCTGAATGCACTGGCCTTAGACATCCTGCATTTGCCAGGTAGTCAAGTAGAGGTGCCTTCGACCCCTCAAGCTCCTCAGCTGTTGTACTTTCAGATACCTAGCATCACAAGGAGCATCACGGTTGCTTGTTATGGAGGCTTCTTATTATTATATTCTTATAATTTATTTGTAAAAAAAACAGACAGAGGTCTGCAAGATTACATGATGCTGTAGGATCCCTAAACAGCTCATAGCTATGCACAGTTTTTCTTTCACATTGTTTATATATGTGATAGAAAATATAATTGGCTGATTACACTTGTCTGTTAAATTATGGAATTCCAACTACAACACATGGAAAGTGAACATTCAGCAAAAGACTAGAGAGGAACCAAACTCTTTAACTTGCAACTGACCTTTCTAACTTTATTAAGGAGTTCTGGATCAGCAATTTCCTCAAGAAGATGGTTGGTGATAGGAAGTTTGGTGGAGGACCGCCATGCACCAAACTTACTGCAATTGCTCTTCCAGCTAAGTAGTACCGGTCCTCTCGTAGAGCTGCAAAACAATAATTAAAAAGAAAAATGTATATTGATAAATAAGTAAAGAATCCCTGCTACATAAAATCTTGGATTTTATTGTTATTTTAATTAAATTGTCAATCAATTTGAAAGTTGAATGTAAAGTCACCATACAATATAATACTATGCACAAAAATATTCCTTTATTAATAAAAAAAAAGCAAGTGATTACCAGTACTGTCAAGAGCCAGGCTTTTGCAGTTTTCCTTCCCCTCAAACATTGGAGATCTTGCGATGGTCTCCATCAGTAGCCGTAAGTACTCCCTCCTCGGCCCTCCTAAATCAATTCCTTCTTCCTGTCTCCCCATGTCATCAGAAAACTTGACATAAATGATCGAAGTGGGGTCATAGGATAGCCTTTGAAATCCCCGTGTGGCTCCCTCCCAGACAGCTGACCGATTAATATTAAATTTGCACTGTCGATTCGAATTAATTTTGCTTGAGAGTTCCAGCAGTATTTCTTTAGTAGGGACCTTTTCTGCACTATGAAGACAAAAACATGATTAAAACATGGTTATATATATTTCACAATAACCCACATTCTGCTAATGTAAGCACCTAAAAATAATTTAAATATGAATTGTTAACATCAACATTTTGATTACACCATGCATATAAGTTATCATGATCTCTCACTCAGTTGCAGTGTATATGCTACTTACATTTGACACTCCATGCTGGCAATAATGGCCTTGTTAAATTCCTCATCATCAGAGGACTCTTGAGACAGAGTAGAGACAAGGTTTAAGTATGACGAGTAGTCATAGCCACTTGTACCAGGGTTGCCATCTCTTGCAAGCCAGCCTGTAGTTTGACTGCTGGTGCCAGGGCTGCCATCCACTCCCTGACTCTCTCTACGCCTCTTTCTGCCACTGGTAGCTGGATCGTTGGTATCAGCGTCATCACTTCCAGTGCAGGAATACCTTCACCATTATTGCTGCTTGGATATGGGTCAGTATTCCTCAAAGCTGCCCTGGTGGTGACACAGCTTCTTGTTACAGCAGGGATTACGCAGTGATCTTCATCGCTGTCCTTATCAGTGGATCCAGCAGCGGTAGAAAGGTATTTTTCTTCCTCAGAGTCAGCCTTTGAAAGAGAAAGAAAACCAAAGATACCTAATTGATCAATTGTTTAATGGATTGAAATAAGAATACTTTGTTTAAACTCTTCTCAATTTCAATTGCAGTATTTGTATTTGAATATAAACTTTAGATTTCCATAAGCAGGTAATATGAAAAAGATAATTATACTTAAAGGTCCCATGTCATGCTTTTCCGGTTATTACCCGTCCCCTTGTGTGTTATGAAGGTTTTTCTGCATGTAAACGGTCTGCAGAGTCACAAACCCTCAAAGTACACCCTGTAGCGAGTAAAACTCTAACACAGAAAAGACCTGTCTATGCTGCCCCAGAACGCCTCGTTGGAGATTTCTCTTTTTCTTCCTGGTACTAAGTGACGTAACGACGACCCAAATGGACCCATCCGTGGAGCTCCTCACACACACACACTCTTTTAGCGGCGAAAATGTGCTGTATGAGAAACCAATGTGAGTTTGGAACATTGAACAATGTAAATCTATTCTAGTAGACCTCAACAATGGAATTATGATCAGTAGAAATGGCCATGTCATGGGACCTTTAATATATAAGGTATTAATATAATTATAATGTTATCTATTGGGTACTAAAAAAAACAATAAAAACAAAATGCAAACTTACTAAAAGGGTCCTTGATGGTCTGAGATACAGGGCTTTGGTTTTAAAAATCTTGTGGATAAGCATCCCATTCAGCTCCTGACCCTCTTGGATGTTAGGGGTCACCAACTTATTGCCACAAGACATCACAAGCTGGAGGCTACAAAAAAGATAGGACATATTACAACTACAAAAAATACTTTACTGCTATACCGGCTTAAAAATATGATGTATACTGGTGTTTAGTGTGTATGTGTCCGTGCCTTGGAACTTGTTGGGGTGTGTGACTGAATCCTGTGTTGCTATTAATTAAGGTTGCCCTTTGTAGATGTTCAAAATGACATAAAATGATAGTAAATGTGATTATTTTATTAATATACAAATCAAGAAGGAAAAAAATAGGTTTACCTGACATCTTCTGGTATGCGCTCACCAAAGCCATGTCTGATGTGCTCCATTACAGTTTTGTGGTCCCAGGCCTTTTGAAACTCGAATGCACTCAGAATGTGCCCATGTTCGTGTAGCTGTAATTTCGGCTTTTGTTTTACGACAACATCCAAGGATGGATTAGGAAGTAGAACAACATCCTTATTAAAATGGCTATGCGGCTGTGCCTTAGTTCTGAAATAAGAGTGAACAATGCATTATCAGCATAATATACTATATATATAGTACAACTATACTACATGAAGGCAACAGATAAATCATACTACCATAATAAAAATACCCAGATTACAGTAGGCCAGAGTACTTAAGTATGATCCCTTTGCTTTATAAAAAAGAAATAAAATGCCCATGTTATTTAGTATAGTTTTTTTTTAAACCAAAACTAAAGTGCATCTAGATAACCAGCAGAGTAACATATCTACCAGCCTTACACCTTAAAACATGGTTTGTAATATTATATAATATTTCAAAAAGATTCAATATAATATGGAGCTGAGAGTCTGGCTCTGACAGTTAAGTTCTCTCGCATATCACTTGAATAAATGTCAATTTACCTAAATTCAAACATGAAAATGACATTAAACCAAAAATATACGAGTATTACGTTTTTTTAAGGTAAAAATCATACAGAATGATGACATTATAAATGATATTAACAGTACCAAAATGATTTTTGTAGAGTATTCGCATTTGGTCTCTGTTGTCCTTCTACAGCCACCGTACTGAATGTAGGGATCTACAGGGGTTGTCTAGTTATGGTTGTGATAACTGTAATGTTGCTCCGTCACTATCAAGGTTATTAAACCAAGTTCCAAGATAAACATGACTCGTTTATGAGAACATCAAACAATTTAAAACTCTGAATATTTATAATTACCTTTTTCTCCTCGAGCCAGATGTCCATGTGCCAAAGCAGTGTTGTGCTTGATATCGGGGTGCACAGTCTCTCCCTACAAGGGGAGCTGTAATGGGCCGTTGCCCGCCGCGGGACGGGAAGAGGGACGATAGCTGACCGTCCAGGGTGTTCCCACTTGCAGCTCCAACAGTCGTTTGCGGCCCGGTTGTGGCCACGTTCGATAGCGTTCGAATAGTCTCAGCTGAGGCCAGGATATTACTTAACAACGCTGCTGCATCAGTTAAGCTTTGTGCAGGCTGCTGAGCAGACATGATGGAATGGAACAATCGCAAACGGAAAGACGAAAAATATTGTTTTCGCTTTTTTGAAATTCGCGGTTCTTCGCTGTTTTTTTAAAACGACTTCCTTTTCAACTGAGATGCCTTCCGTTTCAACTGAAATCCCTCTCACACAACATACTGAAATCCCTCTCACACAACATACTGAAATCCCTCTCACACAACATACTGAAATCCCTCTCACACAACATACTGAAATCCCTCTCACACAACATACTCATCGCAGTTCACATGTGTATTAGAGCATTTCATGTGTGTGTGTGTGAGTGCGTTTCACACGTGTATTAGAGCATTTCGTATGTGTGTGTGTGTGTGTGAGTGCGTTTCACATGTGTATAATATATGAGTGAGTTTCATGTGTGTGTGAGTGCGTTTCATATGTGTGTGTGAACGGTATTTCTGAATAATGTCCCGTACGGCCCCTCATATGTTTGTGTAGGCCAACCTGGAAGTTAGCATTGCAAGGGATCCAGCAACAAAAAGCAATGATCCATTTGCAATTTGATTTCGGAGTATTGCAGGAAATTACATCTGTGGCTTACCATAAATGTAATTGCCAGAAGTAAATAACTAACGTTAGGCTTTAGACAAGACTACTTCCCCCATGACATCATGTCACCATCGCTAAATGAAAATCACTATCCACTAAACTTGTTACCTTTGTTAACCATCACCTGGCTCCAGCTAATACTCTATCGACATAAGTTTCTCAAATAACTCTCACTATCAGCAAGGAAGCAAATAAGATTATTCTCCTCAATTTCAAATGAATATCCATTAATGACAATCCTCAGCATTTATAGTCCTTACACAAACCTGAATAAAAGTTGTTCTGGTCTCTTATATTCATATATATATATATATATATATATATATATAAGGATTTTATCTCTACAATCTATCTATCTGATAGATGCTCAAATATCTTCTACTTAAAGACATAAAAAAACTGCACTTTATTGCAACCAAATCCCAAAGTCAACCTACTGTAAGTAGTTTGTTAATGTATCCATGCTTACAAGTGATTTTATATGTGCACAGCATGCGTGCATAACTGGGGGACTATTGCTATTTTGGAATTCCAGATCAAGTTGCATGAAACCGATCGGAGGGAAGTACTGGAAGCAAAGTGTGGGGGGGGGTTCTCTGTGGAAGCTGCGGCAAACTTATTGCAGTCCTTTTAGAAGTTAACCCTTTTAGTATGCACACACACACACACACACACACACACACAGCAGTGTGTAAATGCAAAAACAAGGTCTGTTGTAGCTGCAGGTTTCCCAGTGGATTTACTTATTTAAGAGTGTTTGAGAAGTGGGAGTGGGACACTGGACACAGATATAATCACAGAGCTCCGCTTTACAGAGCAAACACAAAGATGAGATCATCAAAAACAAGGATGCTGTCATTGTGATGTTTGACCTGTCACAGTTCATCTGAAAGCTCAAATGAGCAAAAAGGGAAAGAAAGAAAAGTGTGTTAACATGACACAGTAGAGGCAAATGATAAGCATAATAATGCACCTTTCAGGTGGCTTCACTATTTGATTCTGTGTTCAATGTCTTCTGCCTTCAATATGTATTTTGTAAGACACATAGAGAAAAAGTAAATTACTTTAAATTGGAGTTCTTGGATATTCGACAACAAAACCACAGACTAACCAAAAAAGACTGCAAACTCCTCTGAGTTTCACTGAGGCGAGGTGGTTGCCTAAGAAACATCTCATTGAGCTAAATGTCATAAGTCATTTTAGTCCGTCTATCAACTAGAATAACTTGAAGACTGACAGAGTAAACTCGTGGGATAAATATTTGCGGTAAGTATTTACAGAGCTGCGTGTTTTACACAAATAGATCTGTTCAGTAACCATTATAACACAGCGCTGCACTCAAACACACTGTATCATTCCCCTGGAGAAATGGCTGATATTTAATGACAAATCTCTAAACAATAAATCCACTTTTAGCGCAAAAAGCATTAGCTTCACACCATAAACTGTTGGCTCCCTTTTCATCCTGATGTGTACAGACTTTACAATCAGTGTGGTTGTACAATTACCTAAAACAAAAAGCATCAAGTCAAAAACCAACATTAGGAAAGAATAAGAGGAAGCGGGACCCTGGCAGAGGGGCTGGAGGATATGACGGAGGCCTGGAGCAGCAGAGTGCTGCCAGCAGAGCTACACAGCAGAAGCTCTTCCCACAGTGACATGCACAGTGGGCAACCGCATGGGAAGAGAAGGACTAGACGAATGGGAATGGATGGTTACTGCTCCAAACATAGACACAAGACAAGGCCCATTTATCCTTAGGGAGGCTTTTACTTCTAACCTATTTTTAACCAGAGATTTTCTGAACATCCATGCTGCCTCTCAACAACAATGCATAGCTTTGATACACACAGACATACTTAAAGGCATTCAAACTACTTGTGACTCTAAACAGCTGCTTTCCAATGATGTCCTACTACTGTATATGAATGGCAAAGCAGAATAGGAGAGCACAGCTGTTACTGTCAGCCTGTGTCATAGCCCAAACCCCCTCCAGATGTTGTAGTACACCTGCCTTTACTTGCACTTTGACCCATAAAAGGCAAGAGGCCGCTGGGTCAAACACTCAATATGGTTCTTGCCCGATATTTTGTACCTCCTAATTCACCAATAAAAATAAGTTAGTGCATAAAGCACTAGAAAACAATTATGTCTACAAATGCAAATACATTTTGTTTAAATTATTAATCAATAATGACACTGACATGAACAAGCATGCATATAGGTCTGCACAATGATTTGCAGAAATGAGTGCAGCCCTAACATATGCAATGATGGTCCACCGCATAGGGCTTTCATTTTGTAGTTCTGTCTTTGAGTGCTATATTCTTTTAGGGGTCAGTGAGATCACGCCTGCAACAGAAGCATTTAAAAACGGTAGAACTTTATAGGCCTCCTTATGTCCAATTTTTTATGAAACTAACCACAGAGGTCAGGATTCCCTCTCAGGTTTTGCATTGGTTAAATTCAGAATGATGAATCCGGTAAGCAAAAGAGCATGCAGGAGCATCTTGAGGTTAATCTGGCTTTTCTGTGTCAGCTTGCTAATATGAAAATCACTTTCAAGTCATGGTTTGAAAGTGAGAATGTCATGGTTTACCCGGACATTATCAAGTGAATGTCCTTCTGATGTGCCGCCTTGCTGGCTGGTGGTCCTTATCACTGTTGTGCACTGTTGGACCTGTGCCATTCAACCCAGGGCCAGATGTCTCACCTCTCTAGGCCCACAATGCCAGTGATTCCCCTGTATGTCAAATAGGCAGCTCAGAGAAGAGGACACAGACTAGGACTCCTTTGTTTATGAATTGCTTGATCTGAAGGCCAAAGCTCGGCCACCTGCTCTCAGAGAGAAATCTGTCTTTGAGCTCTTACAGATCACCAAAGAGGAAGCTATGGTTTCAAATGTAACGTGGATGAAGTGACGCTGCTCCAGCGATAATAATAACAAAGATTTGATTCTGAACTTTACGATGGCTGCAGCAGCTCTGTTCAAAGTTGTCAGTAGAGACGGGACGATATTTTAGGATACATATTATGCGATTTTATCGTAAGTTGATCGCAATGAATGCTCAACAAGGTTGTACTGAATATCCTGACGTAAAATAATAATAACATATTTGTAAGGTAAGATTATTTCAATTTATTTCAGTGCAATCTTTTAGAGTTTAGAGCATGTTTTGATGATTGTTGGGATAATATTGTGAATTGCATTTATTTTGCCAGGATAACAGTGACAAGAAATGTTCTCATTGTCCAATGCCTGGGAGTCAGACCGTATATGTCATATAGATAATAGAGACATCATACTACAGGACAAATCACCATGAAACCAATGAAGGCTGGTGAGTAAGACACCATACTAGAGTCACTGGAGCATGCACTAACTCACACCAAACCTCCAATTCAAGCAACATCATATTATGCACAGTTATGCACAATGAAAGCCACTAAAGAGGAGAAGAGGCGGGTGTTTTTACCTTTATACTTTTCTCTGACGTTCTCAAAGGCCTGCACATAGTCCTGCTCCTCCGCCAGCCTCTGACCCGGGTCAAACATGGGCATGGACATGGCCTGGCTGGTACTCAGAGTTAGGGCAACTTCCTTTCTCTTTAAACTTTCTTTTAAACTTTCCACTGGCACTCTTTGACTCTGTGTCCCTTCAGTGGTGATAAAAAGCCCTCCTGGCTGTGTGTCCACCTATCTGTCTGTCCCCACCTTCTTCCTCAGCCACACTCAGTCACAGTGTTCCCTCTAAAGCTGTAGGTTTCATTCCAGACCATCACCACTCCCCTCCTCAGCTTGAGAAATACCCACACACACACGGATATCAGACCCTCCTCTTAAAGGCACAGAGGCGAGCACATACGTCAGAGATAGATGCCAGTTGAGGCAGACAGCAGTTCCTAAACACACACACACACACACAAACACACACACACACACACACACACACACACACACCGCAACCCTGATAGAGAGACACACATGGCTACCTCGATGAAAAAACAAACTACGGAGCTGCGTGGGGTTATTTGAGTTCCAGCTGCTGGAGAAACTGGGGCAAGGCATGCCGAGAAGATCCTGTACGACTCACAGCTTTAAAAATGTAATATTCCCTAAACTGAATGACGGCAGCATTGAAAGTTTAATGCCAGAGAACCACACCTCTTCAGTGCTGCTCTTAACAATGGAGCAGCTTGGAGATAAACAACCCTATGTGAGAAAATACATTCACAGAAAAGAGATTAAGCTAAAACTTTCTGAACCAACTTCTTATTCTTTCAGAAAAAAAGAGATATGTTGTGAACTCAAATGTCACATGACATAACGATTGCTTAAAAATACTTGCAGCTTATATGCAGCACTGCTTATATTCAAAAATATAATGAACTTGTTTTATCCTCTGACAAGATCAATCAACTTGTTCTGCCCTGCTCTGGGTTAGCTGTCACAATTAATATTATTCTTATATTGTGCAAGAACCAGACAAAGTCTGATTCTTCGGCCGTGCTCTTCAATCAGTGTGATGTAAAGTGCCAGGAAAGGAGTAAACACATCTACTGTTACATTCAGAGAGATCACAGAGCCTCTCAGATGAAGCCGTGACAATAGCACATCAGGATGCCAAGAAAAACTGGATGCACATGGATGTTCCTAAAAGGAAGTGGTGCTTGGAAGAAACACAGAGTACATACTTCTGACAGGAACATTTGAGATTTTCCTGAGGAAATTTACTTTGAATCATTCAAATAGTAAATGGACTGCATTTATATAGCGCTCTATCCAGTCTTTACGACCCCTCAATGCGCCTTACATTCTACAAGTCATCATTTACCCATTAACACCCCATTCTTACGGTGCAATGTTTCTTGCTCAAATAAGCTAACATTCACACACCTTTGGCCATGCCATTGGGCGCAACTTGGGCCAAATGTATTTGATTAGCCGCTACAGTCAATGAGAGAGTGATTCTGGACCTGCTATAACAGGGGCAGTGCAGATGGAACAGATAACATTAATGAGCGCTCTGTCCCAGGACCAGACTCTGAAGCAGCTCAACCATCAGGCATCATGTTCTAATGCGTGCCCTGAGAAAAGGCTTATTATAGTGCATGAATTCTGTACACAAAATTACTCATGCATTGACAAATGCCATCTGAAAATAGATGGGCTTATTTGCTGTTGATAGCAGGGGTGTGTATTGGAAAGCACATGATTTTATGAAAAGTATAGTGATAGAGGTTCAACAATTTAAGTTTTTGCGAAGTATTGCGATTCTGTAAGCAAAGCGATATGTTGTGACTAACTTCTGGGTCGGCCTACAAAAATACGTCAACACTGCAGCACTCTTTGGACAGATTAAGTAAAAAAAATGTTAACATTTTAAAATCTTTACTTGCTTAACAAATATAATATGAACAATGTTTGACATAATGCACCATTGTAAGTCAGGCCAGTCAGAGTAGTAATGCTGTAAAAAGACACAATATACTGCAGATATCCTCGCAGCCTGAGCACGTGTGTGTTATCACTTTCTCATACAGCTGGGAGTTTGTTTTCTCAGCCTTCAGAGGGATTAGGGGTCAAAGAAGAATTTCATGAAACTGCAAATTGCAAAATGTACATTAATAAATCCTTCACGTCAGGAATGTCAAATATTTCAACATCCTCAGTCACCCGATAAATCATGTAAAGCTACAGTATGCAGATTGGCGGCACCAAACTAATTGCAGTGTTTCTCAACAAGTGAGTTATTAAATGATAAAACCATGAACATATGTATAAATTCAATAATTGTTTAACCCACTGAATATAATAAACACTTACCTAATCCGCTATGTTTTTAGGAGAAATAGGATTTTTCATATAAACAAATCTTTAAGATTTTCACAGATAAAAACTATAATAGCGATATTATAGGTAGAAAACAATGTTATCGATACAATTATGATTATCTTGATTTTGATGCATAAAAATGCGGAAAAAACGGCAGTGCCTTGTTTGGAGTAAAAGGTGAAACTCTTTGAACCTTAAGTGACAGCCACTACGAACATTTCTGAAAAAAGACAGTCACCTACAGAAAGTCAAACTGTAATTACTGAAAAAGTTCAAAACACTCTGCTCCAAAGATATTACAAAGTAAAACACACTAAGCCAATTAAACACTGAGGGCCTAATTATTTATTCTGTGAGTTGTTTTTGTACAGCATACAGAACATGTTGGCTCTGATATTGTCGTATGAAGTGCAAATGTATGGATCTCTCTCTGCCCCAGTACGAGTGTAAAGTGTCTCTCAAAGAGAAGGTCTCACTTTTGTCTCTCTGTTTGTTCGTCTTACTCTGGCTGCAGTGACTGAGCGCAGGGCCAAGCAGCCGTCCCACACATCACCAAACTGAAGACTCTGCCCCGGCTGCGCCACTCATTTATGTTCTCTGCTTACGGAAAAGAAAACAACCACACATCTAAGGAAGGATCCGAACGCCCCCTCGTGATGTTAGGCCTGCTGCATTCACTGCCCCGGTAAAACGCTGTTTTGGTTCTGAGGTGCCTACATTTCACGCCTGTAACCCAATGTTTTGGCATCGTTTGCCCCTTTCATTAGAGATGGATTTGTTTCATTGGTCAATGGTGATGTGAAAGTTCCAATAAAAATCTTGAGGGACACCGGATCCTATGATTCCTTCGTCGTAAAATCTGTCTTGCCTTTGTCTGATGAGACTGACACTGGTGACTGTGTTCTGAGTCGTGGGATAGGATTGAAGGTTCACCCCGTTCCTGTTCATAGGGTTTATCTTGACTGTGACCTTGTTAAGAGCGAAGTAGCTGTCGCGGTGCGTCCAGCTTTGCCTTTCATAGGGGTACATTTTGTGTTGGGTAATGGCTTGGCCGGTAGCAGAGTTTGGAATGACACTCCTCCTGCACCTGTCGTCACTTGTGGTTTGGCTGGTTCTGTATCTGTGAAGAGCTCCAAGGTGGGTCCAGAAGTCACTTCGTCCTGCAAGAGCGCATGTGTTGTGGCCGAATCAGATCCTGAGTTGTCACTGGGCGGCGGCTCTGCCGTGGTCATGGGGGTCCCATCTCTGTCAGAGCCTTCCCTGTCTCTGTCTCGCAGTGGGGTTTTACAGGGTCATTGCTGTGACCATTCTTTGCACAGGGGTTTTGAATATGTTTTGCCTGTTGCTGAGTTGAAGAGTGCTGCTGTTTCCCATTCTGCTGGGACCTGCCATGTGAACCAGGTTGTGTGTGAAAGTCTTGACCACCTGAGTAGGGGTCGTGTCGAGGTTTTGTTGCCTGGGGAAGGTGCTCGGCATGAGCCGGAGACGGGTCGGCCGTTTGAACGTTGGAAGATTTCTGGCTGTACGTGATTGGTAAAGGCTGGACTGGAACTATTGTGACCTTAATATATTGACCTTCATACTGTCTTGTTAAATCTTTCTCGCTCTGCCCATCTTTTTAAAGTGTGCTTCTCAGGTACCTGGGTTGCTAAAGATGTGGCTGGTTGTTGAAGACGGGGATTGCTGTATGAAGGTCGTATATCACAATTATGGTTCTTTAAGATAGGGTGCCATAGATATATTTTTTGTTTTCTATTACTGTTTGTTTTTTGTGTTTTTGTTTGGGATGGGGTTGGTTTTTGGGGGGGGGGGGGGTTACTGTCTCCTGTGGTGTGGGTATGGCCCTTTAATGTTCTCCCTCTGTTTGTGTCAGGACTGATTGAGGACACCTGGCTGCTGGCACCGGAGGATTGAAAGGCCTGAGCCAGAGTTTCGATCCCTCTCCCTGCAGAGGACCTGTTCTGGGAGCGGCCACTCTCGCTTATACTTTTGCCTTGCCTTTATGTTGGTTTTGGTTCCTGTTGAGTTCTAGTTAATACATATATTTTCTTATATATATTCTTGTCCTTTCCACATTTTTGTTATGGCCAAGAGCCAGGCCATGACACAGTTGTAAAGAATTCATACAGACAGACTGCATGTATCTTTATTTCAAAACATATTTAGTTTTGAGTCATTTAAATATATGTACTGACAAAGTTAGATCAAATAGACGTGCATATACTATTTCTGGAGGAAATAAGGATATACAGGTATGCATGGCAATGCATGGCAATGCTCTGCTGCACTTTCTCTGTGTATACTGTCCTCTTGTGTCCAGAATGTATACTGCACAAACTCCTCTCCTTTCCTGGGTCATGAGCCCGAGTTTGATCAGAGTGCACCAAGCATGTTACTGAAAATGGGTATGCATTAAGTGTAGGAACAAATCTCCTTCCTCTGTGGAAGTGACAGGACAAGCCTCTGGAAAGAAACAAGAAACTATTGAATGAAAGACAAAAATGTCAGTCGCACAATGGTCCCAAAGATATCCTTAGGCCCCAAGTAGTCATGGTGACGACTGTAAAATGGAATCCATAAATCTATGGATCCATAAATCTATTTTCTGACAAAAAGTGCACAAAGCCCCACAAGCTTTTTTATCAGAATGTGTTGTGAGAAGACCCTACAAAAAGTATTAACTCCAGTTAGTGATCCTTAATAACAGAACAAAGTTAGAAACTACAGCATGACATTAAGACTAGCATGTTTCTCTTAAACGAAGAGTTGAGCATTTTGTCTAACGTTGAGATGAACTTGAATTATGTCAAGAAAAAAAAAAGTGTGGGTAAGTTGTTAGTTAATTTAGCAAGAAGAACCAGATAAGTGTAATAGTTACATCAATACAGAAAAACAGAAAAAAGCCAAGTTTCTGTGCCCTCCTCTTCACCCTTATCTTGGTCTGTGTTCAGTGAAGTTAAACACCCTTCAGCGATGTTCCTCTATGAAATGTTGAAAGATTCACTGGTACTGCAATAACTCTACACTCCTCTCCCACACTGTGGGGCCTGACACAGCATGAGTCATGGTCTCACTAAGAAACTAGATAAGAGTTCCATAAATATACAGACCAAAAACCAGCCTTTTACAACAGTGTGTTCTTAATATCATTGTAAACATGTGCTGAAGCTTCTGACCCTGTAAGGCAGATAATTACCTGCACCTCCAAACAGTTTAAAGAGCACAGACAGATCGACATTGTCATCTTAAGAGCCGTGATGCTAGCATCGCTAAAAACCATCATCTCAATAAGATTTGAACCAAGCTAAGATCATTACAGTTGCAGTTTTAAACATGTGGACAAAAGAAAACAGCAACAAAACTTGGTTAGGTTTAGGTAACTATAGAACTGGTTAGGTTTAGTAAAACATCATGGTTTGGCTCAAAATAAGCAAGTGTGTTACCTTTTTAACTTAGTGATGTAAAAAAAAAAACGGAATGTCGGATTTTGGTTTTAAATGGGACGCGAACAGAAGTATCCTGGTGAGAAACAGCTAGGATAAAGATAATGCTAAACCAGGATCATTCACCCCCCTCCTCTTTACAATTCTTCTGACCTTGACAGTATCACCGTGTTTCTCTCTAATAAGCATTGTGTGTTGTATTTTTTATCACCATGACTTGTACTCACGTCAACAGAGCAACTGTGAAGACTCACAGTAATTTGATCAATAAACAAGCACGATAGACCCCTACCTGATATAGCATTACTGACGTCTTATTTAACGTATCAACCAACACTGTCTGCCTATCAAACTGTCTGCAGCTTGATAACAAGTCATCCTGTCTCCATTTGTTGTGAGATAAAGCTACAGCTCCGACCGTGTATACATGTGTCTCACAAGGTTAATCATTTAGACTAGAGCCATTATGGCAGCAATCCAAGGAGACAACATAGTTACAGACGCCTTAATCTGATATATATTTGATCAGACCCCAGTATTTTCATCACGTCTGGGGGCTGTGGCTCGTACAGTAAGTCATGAGAAGGACATTGAAGTGAAAGTCATACAATCCTGCTGGTGCTATTGTGTGTGCAGAGACAATAACACCCTGCCACAGGAGTCAGGACTGTGCTGCAGTACCCCACCCTAGCAGATCAATAACAGAGACAATCAGGGAGGGGGAAACGAGGTCAGTATTGTTGTTTGTGGTCCGAAGAGAAAGTATAGACTCTACAACCCACCACAGGAGTGCTGAGGCAGCGGGTAACGTCTTCTGAGTGTCTCAGTGTTCAGATAGAGAATAGAGGTGGAGGAGCAGTGGAACGATCAGTGTGAAACCCCCCATGAGGAGTAAATAAGCTTAATGAGATCATGGTAATGAAAAGGTGTTATGCAATATATGTCTCTTAACTGCTTAAAAGATTCTCTGAGGTAGTGTAAAGCACAATAGTAGATATTCTCATTACAGGCACTATGTCTGTGAATTCAGATTGATCATCTTATGAAACATTGTTTTGTTGTCAATAAGTGACAGAAAGATCAACAGTAAATTAGTATACATTTAAGGTTGGCAGTGCAAATGTCAGTAGTATAAAACACAAAACATGAATCGCATGAACCCATTACATTTGAGTAAATATGTCCCTTTTGCCTCGCTGCATAAAAATTGTGCAGAGAATATGTGAATGGGTCGGTACCACTTTTGTTTGTGACAAAAGCAATGAAGCCCAGATAACAGAACAAATGAATATGAATACACGTGCAAAAAGCTAGTCATGTTACCATTGCTTAACCACATGAGCCCATCAATGTGGGCAGAAGCACCTAACCACCAAAAGAACCAATTAAACTCAATACACACCAATTAACCTGCCAAAAATAACAAAGGTAAACTCTGGTCTGCCACTATAATGACTAATTTCACAAATGCCAATGCAATTGCTGCCAATAGGTAAATAGATAGCATAAAAGCATAAAAGCATAAAAGCAAAACCTTCTGGCAATGCTAACACCAGAATATGACCATCACGCAGGTCTACAGCAGAGTAAACAAAAACACTTGCCTAGAACACAAAAACAAACTGTCAGCATAATATGCAACACATCCTCAGAAGTAAAGCAGTCAGTCAATAGCAGTCAGCAGTGACAGAAAAAACAAGGGTCCAACTTAAAGTGCACATTTTAGACAACAGTTGATATGGCAAGTAGATGAAATACAATTAAAACATGCTACCAGCTGCAGTGAGGATCGCAGATCAATCACAATTATCAGTATTATAACAAAGCCGCCAAAAAAGGGATGCGATTGACTGTTGAGGAGAGCTTCCTAAGAGAATAGTCCATGAGTAGCAGCATTAACAGTTGGTTATAGCAGCAGTGTTACAGTACATTCTGAGCAGGAATTACTGCACAAACATAAAGATTTCTCCCTAATAGACATTTCTATTCTTTTTTCCTTCTACGTGAACATCGTACCTGCGATGCGGATGACGGCCCTGTCTGCTGGGTCCAACACATTTTCAGAGGCCGACTTGGAGCGCTTGATGCGATGGTGTTTGGGCAGGTTCCAGGGCAGCGTGTCTCCGGGGGACGGAGTGTAACTTATTGAGCCCACATCACTGGAGCTCTCTTCAGAGGCAGCCCTGACCAGAGGCCTCCTCTTGGGCCTGTCCTTCACCTCCTCCATGGTCTGGATGGACATGGAGAGAAGAAAAGTAGGAACATGGAGTCAGAGAACCTCTCAAAACAGATCAAAAGGAAGGTTCCTGTAAGTTATTGCAACTTAACTACCAAATATTAGACGTAGGTACCAGACCACCGAGGCCAGATTCAATTGCTACATTCATGAAAGCAAACTTCTAAAAGTTATGATTTTTTTTAATTAACAACTTGGAAAATAAGAAAAAAGTTAATTCTTTACTATATTCTAACAAATTACTGTTAAATGTTTTATAAAACAAATATACTGTATATGGGGTATGCAAATAATTCAATAACAGGAATAAAGAATAACAAAAATATTGTTTACAGACTGCAATTACTGGTCTTTTGAGAAGTATGTTTTGTGTGTATGCTTGAACCATCTTACACATAGTCAACATGCTAACGTTGAAACGAAGTGTCTTACCTTTAGTTAAATACGGCTTTAGGGTTTCTAACTTTTAACAGTTATGCGTTTTTTTTGTCATTTTTCTCACACAGAAGGAATACGTTGTTGGACCGCGAATATTTTTCTCCTACTGTTATTTAGCTAACTGTACTGCTAACTGTTTTTGGCTTACCGTCCATGACTATCTGTGACATATGTTGTCTTCGCCGCCTGACAGACAGTTCTATATAGTCCATTTTGCGGTTAAAACCTTCGGACTCGGCTCGTTCGAAGTATATTTTTCTTTCTGGCAGCAAAAGATAGAGTTTTATCATTAAACGGGACAAGCTAGGTTAACCTAGAACGTTTTCAGGGCTGGCTAATTAATTACTAAATAGAAACACCTGCTGTGAAAAGCTAGCTTAACATCTGACTAAAAACAACACGCACTATTCTCTTAAAGCAACAGGCACACTAAAGTTTGACCCATGGTAAAAAGAACAAGTAACAGAAAATATCAGCAATGTTATTGTGAATTGTGTTGTAACAAATCTAGTTCTCCGTTATAACCCCCACTATTTTCTTAATAATTTCCAGAATTAAAAAAACATCATATTCACACTGGTATGGCCTATAATATTTGGAATGATAGGAAAATGTTTAATTTTAATAGTGATAATAAAAAACTAGTGTGAGCTGTAAGGGACAATATATAACCTAATTTACTGAAAAAAATGTCTTATATCATATTAAACTGTATCTTTGTCTTTCGGACTGACAAAACAAGACATTTAAAAACATCACTATGAAGAAAAACTTTTTATCGATGAATACATATCTATAACTAAATATTAATGGCAGTCGAAATCAATACAATGATATTCATAAAATATTTTTGGGTGTAAGTATATCAAAATGTAGCTAATGCTTGCCAAATTCCACTTAGCCTATAATGTGAATTGATGCTCAAGGCAAGTTAAGATGATCCTCTGTTCCATCTGAGAAACTATTAGAAACTGCACAGTCATACACTCAAAAATATGATTCTAGGGTAAGTTAATAAATGATGAAACTGAAATATTGCCCAGCCCGAAATGTGGAACATCTATATTTAGACCTAATGTGCAGTAACCAGGACAAAAGCTCAAGGTTGCAGCCAAGTGATCAGACAGAGTATTTTTCACCTAAATCCTTGAGACCTGACTCAGTGAGGGAGCTGCTGTGAGAAACGGCAGGTGCTGCGGATGAACTGTACAACGTCACCACGCTTATTTTCAGCTGAATCACCATCCAGCACTCAGGATGCTCCCCACAGGGGCGCTGGCTGCTCCGCCACAGCCTCTCTGATTCGACAGCAGCACAAAGGACCAAAGTCCGAGGAGTATAAACATGTGCATTAGATACAGTTCACATTTAGGTTAGGATTGAGCTAGTAAATGTAATTCTGGGTAATTGCTTTTAATAGAACTGAATTAGTGCAAAACTATTGGTATTTAGGCAAAAGGTTATTTAAGTAATAAAGGAAAGTGACATATGATAACTCAACCTGTGTGGAAGTTTTCTTTTCAGAAAAACTTGACAAAAAAAGTTTTGTCAGTCATTTTATCACGCCGTACCTCAATATGTCACATCATTTTTTTTTTAACAGTGTTAGCCTCTGAAAGTAGGACACTAACACATTTCCGTGGCAGTGTATTTACTGATCTTAATGGAGACGTGGGCATAGCCACCATTTGACCTGTCAGTTATACTGCTGTTCAGCTCTGCTCCTATGATTAAGCATTTATAAAATGTCAAGATATTGCATGAAAACTTCAGGGAAATGCAGTCTGGGTTATATAAGGCTGGAGCTACATACACTACAAATATCATGTTAAAAATTCACAACTTCTGAAAATATCTCTTACGCACAGCAGATAGGTTTGCCTTGAGGCGCCGCTGAATGTTATCACAATCAGTTTTGTAGCCTCAATATACAGAATGCTTTAACTCAGTCAAGAAGGGGAAATGTGTGAGTAAACCATGCCTGTACTGCAGAGCTCTATTCAGTTACATTCGATTTAAGCACCCAAATATCTGCTGCTCTGACATTGAAACAACTACATAATAAACATCTCCAATGACAACATTACTTCTGTCCACCCTCCTGTCTAACACATTACTATTAAGACTGGCATTCCTTTCTTGTATGGCCTTCACCCAAGCAAGCAGATAGCATCAGGCTGATCCGTGTCACCAGGCAACCCTGAGGAGCTCCTGAAACTCTCAGGACTTGGAAATGGAAGAAAGTTCAGTGTGTGCAGGAATGAAGAGACTCTGACAGTGTCTGAATC
The DNA here is from genome assembly GCA_031216635.1 of Dissostichus eleginoides. Lineage (NCBI taxonomy): Eukaryota > Metazoa > Chordata > Actinopteri > Perciformes > Nototheniidae > Dissostichus > Dissostichus eleginoides. The sequence continues at coordinate 6,931,503 of CM062280.1, forward strand.
ATTGACAGCTGACTGAAGCTCCTGTCTTCCACCCTCTTAACTGTGATTAACTGATGGACTTCATTAGGACTGGATCTGTTGATCATCACTTGACAGATTGCCTGGATTCTTCCCAAAAAAACTCAAAATAGCACCGAGTTAGGCTACACTGCAATGCCCCTGACATCATGCTGTTTAGCCGCAGTGATGGAAGACCTGAGGTTCACCTGCTGTTACACAGGTTAGAAAGATGCTTTAATTACACCATCGCGTTTTTCATAGTGCCTATAGATCATGTTTTTATTAATCTGCAGTGTATTCAATGACACTCAGTCCTGTCAATAGCACGATCGGCGCTGCGGCAAAACATGCATTATGAATCGTGTGTATTCCGGGTTTACTCACGTCCAAAATATCCATGATGACTGCAGTTTGAGTCCCTGTGAACACTCGCTAAAAATCTAATTATAGCAGCGGTGCTGTCGGTTGATTTGTCCCGGTTACATTCGCTGAAAGTTAGAGAAGCAGCATCCCGAGCTCAGCGGGGGCGCGCCTGCGTCCTGCAGTGTCCCGGCTGTCAGACCTGCACTGATCCGGGCTGCAGAGCTGCTCCTCCCGCCTGCTTTCCTCTCTGATACTAGTACAACAGCACGGGTGAAGTTGTCGCTAAACGGCAGGCACGTATTAGGAAGAGGATGAGAGGAGAGATCTGATTGCACGCTCGGTGCGCAAGGAAACTGAGCTCAGATCAGGCTGACAGCAGAGAGTGGAGGCACAGGTTTCTTCACGCATTATACCCAAATTATTTTATGTACATTTTGTGAGAGATATTCTGAACTGTGTTATTACCCTGTTTCGTTTGTGCTCATGTTGTAGCTCATATCGTTAATCCATTATATTTTGACTGGGAAGCCTAATCTGACCTTGAACTTCACACTTCAGGATGCTGCAGCAATGCCAGCACATTACTGCTGAGTTCAGCATCTGTCCTGCATGTGGAAACCATAGACTGTAGGTGGAAACAGATGGCTGCTGTCATAGTAAACATAGCCTACATTTCATATACACTTACATACAGTGTTGGGAATAATGGACAATATAAAACTACATTTTGCAGTATAGCTTGCTGGTGGCTCAACAACTTTAATATTGCAGTTATTCAAGCAGTATTTAAACACATTTTGGGGAATATTTGTGTAGTTAGCTTTTTAAACATATAACAATATAAAATAAAACATATTATTATTATTATCTTGTTTAACTATTTTGTTTGTTTTACCATACATTTTCAATTACATATTTCTTAGCAGGGTAAAGACAAATAAATAATTCTCTAAGTCAATAACTCAAACCACTGAAAATGGCCATTAGATGTGGGTAAAAGTTATGGAATAACACTGTCATTGGACCTTATGTTGAGTATTTTTGCAATCAAAATATTCTGTCTTCACGATGAATAAAAACAAATAACCAAAACGTTCTCCCAAGTAGACTTGGCTCACCAAAATGTTCAGAACTGACCCCTTGTGTAAATCTGAATATGAGAAATTGCTGTTAGAGTCACACTAACATTTAGTTCATCACATCTATTGTATAATGCATATGTTTGCCAATGTCTGCCATCGTATGTTTGTCTGCACCTTGTCATAAAAATGCAAATAAACAGAACTATCATGTAACTCTCTTTTTGCCTTGCAATTAGTTTATCCTGTCATGTTTTTCAAGTGTTGTCTTTTCTCCAAATGTGGCCTAGTTGTACCAAGTCTAATTAAAAAGTGTCATGCTGAGCTATTACATAATCAAAGCACCATGAATGATAGATGGATTGTTTGTGTGTGTGGTCCTACTACATTATTAGTCCCTCTACTTGTTGAATAAACAAATGGGCACACATGAGTTGGGGGCTGGGCTCACTCATTCTGAGCCAGTTTTTCTGAGCCAAAATTATACGTGCCATCATTGCAAGCCAAGAATGCAAGCCTACATGCCAGCTATGTACCCTTTGGACCAACCTCATCAACCAAGTACTTTATGAAGCTATAGAACAGTGGAGATCAGAAGAAGGGAAAGGATGCTCCTGGTCAGTTTAGACCTAAAATTACGATAGTTAAAAAAAATCTGTCAAGAAAAAGCATTGCGATAAAATACTTTTTATCAGAACAACAAATACATCATGTGAAGTTTGCTCTTTCAAACACCTGTGGTATCCCTCAAGGGTCGGTTCTCGGGACCACTCCCTTCACCCTCTACGCTCTGCCCCTTGGCCATGTCATCAGCCAGCATGGATTATCATTCCATTGCTACACTAATGACACTTAGCTATATATAAAAACCGACCCTACCCCTATCCCACATGCAGCCTCACTTTCGTCAACATCATCATCCTTAAACACCTGCCTTGAGGAGATAAAGGCTTTGATGAAACAAAACTTCCTGCAGCTCAATAGCTCCAAAACAGAGGCTATTTTAGTTGGCACACCAAACCAGGTCCAGTTATCCCCCATAACCCCCATCACATTTTCTGGTCATAACATACCCCTCTCCTCATCGGTTACCAACCCAGGTGTAAGATTTGACCGTCATCTCACCTTTGACAACCATATCAAGCATCTGTGCAAAACCTCCTTCTACCACCTCAGGAACATTGCAAAACTCTGTCCCAAACCCTCCCTGTCAGATGCTAAAAACAGAACCGTGCCGCTAGGATCCTGATGAGGGTGAGAAAACGTAATCACACATTTTCTTCACTTGCTCCACTGGCTTCCTGTCTCATTCAGGATCAAATACAAAATCTCTCTTCTCACCCATCAGTGAATCCACGGAAATGCTCCTTCCCACCTTAAGGATCTACTCTCACCACAAACCTCCACATGCAAGCCCTGTTCCACAAACAAACATTTGCTTCACCTGTGGAATTCCCTCCCAGACCACATGAAGGCTCCACAGGCCACTGACCGTTTTAAAATGGGCCTAAAAACCTTTCTTTAAAAAAAAGCCTATTCTTAAACAAGTGTTTTTATGTGTGTCTTTTATGCCCTACTGTAGCACTCTGGGATTGCTTTTAGCTATAAACGGAGCTTTACAAATGAAAATGTATTATTATTATTTATTATTAAGAAGTATTTAGTCAGTATCCTAAGTACAACCTAAAATATATTTAAATAAAATGAAAAACATAGTTGAAGCATTGCTTAAAATACTTTACATACTAAAAGTTGTTCCACAGTAATATACGAAACGTACAGTATAATAGTTTCATTTATATAAAATACTAGGTCCATAAAAAAAGAAACACCTTAAAGGGGATATTTTAGGCTAATCATCTTCATATTTGTATTTCTGGTTTTTAAAAGAACAGTTGTACATGCTTAAATGTCATAAAACTCATTTTCTTTCTCATCATTTTGGTTTGAACACATCTGTATTTGCCATCTGCCTGAAACACTCAGTTGAGCGCCTGTCTCTTTAAGACTTCAGGCACTCAATCATATCATCGCAAGGCAAAGTCCTCCCTAGTAGTGAACTAAAAGTGTTTTAGTTAAAAATCAACATGTATTGGTTATATCTGCAATTTTCCTTTAGAACAGCTGACTTAAAGCTATAAGAACAAACAGCTTTAAATCCATAAAACAGTTTTAAAAGGTTCAAAACAGAGTTATTAAAGCAGTGGAGAAAGTGTTCCTGAGATGCCAGGAAACGAGGCGTTTGAGGACACACAGTGGAGAAACATTGCTCACCTTCTGTGATGTGGCTGCAGTCACAGTTTCCACCGCGGCTTTAAGAGGTCGTCTCTTCCTCTTCCTGACCGAATGACATGGTGGCTCTTTCACCACAGCTTCCTCTGACTGGACACAAGCAGCAGCCTTCTCTTTGGGCTTTTTCTTCCTCTGAAATTACAAAATGTTTTCATCAACCTGGAGAGTTGTTCCTACTGTATCATGTTAATCCCTTGTGAAAATAACAACAATTTAGTACAGTCTAGGAACAAAGAACATTAAATCCCTGTAACATAAAACCACATGGAACCAATTTCTGATTTAATTTCCAAAACTAAAACTTATTTTTAATGTTTGCTTCGAGGAAAACCCACTTTCCAATTACAGATCTCACCATTGGAAAACGGCAGCTCCTCAGATCTGGCATGCACTGACCGAGGCAGACAAAAGCCTCCTTCTTCAGAGGCCTTTGATTCTGATTAGAGCTGTCAGGTAAACAAATGGGGTTTTGTTGTTCCTGCTGCTGAAACTCTCTGAAGAGGAATACAACTCCATCAAATGAGTTGTTGGCACCCAAGTGATACATCGTACTGTAATTGAAGGGAAACTTGGGAACTTTTGATAATAGCTTTTACGGATTGGATTTGACTGCTTATTTTAAAGATTATAAATCAGAGAGTAGTGTCTACTATGGGTCATATTACAGTTTTATTCTTTTCTATAGCTGTTTTTGTCTTTTTTGCAGCACGCTTTGAGAGTTTTCATTAACTGTGAATAATTTCCTTCTGGATGAATACCAGACTAGGAGTGATTGTCCTCTCTATGGTGGCCCTGAAGCTCAATGCAAGGCAACTCATGCAAATAAACCATAAATGGGCAAATAGAGAACATCTTCAAAATGTGTCAGCACGTGAATTAAGAAAAAAAAGCCCCAAAGTGAGGGAATCATACAGAGCCTCCGTACCTTTCTTTCCTGTGAATGAAAGCTGACGGAATATGTAAGTGACATTTCCATTATCGAAAGAATGAACAAGCCCTTTCTTTCATACAGTTTTAGAAAAATCACATGCAATCACAATGAAATCATTCATGTACCGCATAGCGTGATGGATATGCTAGAAATGTGAGGGCACTGAGCTCTGCTGTAACCTCCGAATCCCCCTCCTACAATCTCTTACTGTCTTCTGAATAAATGTATGCAATACGATGACTATGGTTTGACATTAAACACCCATTTTCCTAAGATATGAAGTAAATGCTCATACAGTATTGACACAATAAGATCCATGTGTTTCATACTTTTTTGTCATTGTCTCCTATGTGATCTGATTCAGAACCGACTGACATCTTAATAACTTATGGCTGCTGCTGGTTCCTCAGAAAGCGCACTCACATGTCTCTCTGTCCACACATTGGCTGCTGCAGGAGGGACTGGACGTCTGTTGGTGTGTCGGTGCCAAACAAACAAAAGGCTTCACTCATGGAGGCATTTCAGAGAGTCTTTCAAACTTATCACACACAATGACTGCACAGTGCTTCTCCACTGTGTAACAACACTCATAATGACAGGGCCAAAACACACTGAGAGATGCCACTTCCCCTTATTACTGACACAGAACTTCAAATATAAATACAGGATACACTGCTCAGTGAATCACTCCTGTGCTGTATAAATCAGCAACCTCAACGTTCCAAAACGTTAGCCTGCAGCCAGAAAAAACTGGACGGATTAACACAAAAAGGTTGGACAGACATTAAACATTCCCAGATGATGAATCCTCACATCTTTAGTGTATCACTGAAGTTCCTTTAGCACAACAAGCTTTACATGTCGAAATGTCTCTATCAGATTGCAATGACCTTTGGTTCCGACATTTGTGTTCACCCCAGTATGAATTGTAATTACTTTGTTTTTGAGTAACATTCTCATTAAGATGCATCATGAGGTCAAAGTTTTTATTGCACCATATTTTTTTCTCTTAAAAACGGAAATTCCTAGCAGCCTTTAATGCTTACTCATGTTAGCATGCTAACATTGAGAGAGATAGTGAATTCCTGAGAGCATGTTAGCATTTAGCTCATAGCACTGAGGTGCCTTTCAATGCTTGACAATGGCAGGTTACCAATGTAAATGTTGCTGACCTGCTTTAATAACTCATTATAGGATGTGTGGTAAGCATTAAACATTCTAAACTAGCGTTCCTGAGTGCTGCAAGCTAACTAAAACTGAAGGATGCCTTTGAAGCTGCATTTATTTTGTATTACTAGGTATTCATCAAGGTTGAATCCACCAGTGCTTTGCGGATTTAATCCCAATCTTTAGTTAAAACCTAAAACCCTCTAAAAGCATTGAACATGTGCGTAGTGTTAGAATGTAATCCATGGAACACATATAGGTACTTTGTAGGTTTGTTGCTTGAGCATTTTCATTTCATACAACTTAAATGAGCACAACCATAAATAAAAAGAAATCAAATGCAACATACAAATTAGTGGAGCAGTTATATTATTACAGAAGCATCATATATAATAGTAAAACACTGACCATTTTTTTTTTCTACATATTGAATATTTTCATTTGTTATATTCTAAGTACTTTTGGCTGGTGTACATATTTTAGTACGGTTTTGATGCAGCATGGTATTAAACGTATCAGCTAAATTATTAGCAATAGTAAAGCATTTGAATACTTCTTCCATCGCAAAATTTAGGTTGTGTGACCTAGTGACTGTATGTGCTGAAGAAACCTCCAATAGGATCTTTGAAATTGAGACAACACAATGTGGGATTGACATATATGAAAATGTAAAATGTGTGTCGCACAATGGTAGAGCCATACAATCATGTGATACCACCACAGGATAATGGTTGATAACATTGAATAGTAAATATTTGACTTGATCAGCCTGGTCACAGGAAACTGAGCGAAGTCTAAGTGAATGAGGAACTCTGCAGTCTGAAGGAGGGATTACAAGCTGACACACTACTGCAATAATAAATGCAGATTGAACATGGCATGGTGTGTTGACAGTTTTGGTGCCAAACATTACATTCTTTAATAAAAAAGACAGAATAAAGTCACACTTAAGACAATTTCTCACCTTAGCCGGAGCCTTAGATTTGGAGCGCTTAACCATCACTGTATAGAGAAAAAACAACACATTTTTAGTATAATATAATATCACAAAAAATAAACAAAGTATTACTAACATGAAGTGGTGAAAGTGACCCAGACATATCTCTAGAGATGAGCCATGGATTACTGCAAATGTCAGCGTTTCTAGCAGATGCATGCCTCTTATCATGATTCTGCAAAATCACTGTAACTTAGGCTTGAGATGCATGTTGACCCATGATGTAACATCAACATAAGTTATACTGTATACAACATATCATTAAGCTCACAATCTGGAGTGTGGTACAACATAGTCAAACAGGAAAGTATGCCTGTGATTGGGCTCAGCGGCTTCCTAAAAATAGACGTGTTTTTTTGTAATAAAGAGCATGAAAGCCCCATTGTATGCTCTCACATGGGTAGAGGAACATTTAAAGAGAACTGCTCCGACCACAAAATGCAGGCAGAGCCAACACGAGCTGGCAATTTCTGGAAAGTGCTGGAGTCTTGGAAAGGAAACAGTTTACAATTACCGCACTTAAGGGAAAAGAGGCATTTCCAGTCAGTGCTCGAGCCTGAATTAAAGTCAAAACTTAAGAGCATGCAGCATCAGTGTGTGCATCAGGCCTCACACACCCATAAAGGGGGTGTGTGAAGGGTTGAGGGCCCACCTACCTGCCAGGTACCTCTCCATGGAGGGTGAGGACCTCTGGTTCCAGCTGTAGCAGCAAAGAAGAAGAGCCACACCAGGAGGGTGGCCAGCACCAGGACCAGGACCCAGAGGAGCCGGGCCACAGCCGGGTTAGTAGCGGCCCAGGCTGTCAGGACGTCCATGCTGAAGGCTGTCCACTGTCTGATGTGCAGAGTGTGTGTGCAGCAGAGCTAATGGATGTGTTGCCGGTGTGTGTGTGTGTGTGTGTCCTCAGTGCAGCCACGGTGCTCCAGCAGCAGCAAGGAGAGCAGATAGAGCCCAGCAGCCACAGATGGATACCAGCTGTTCCATAAGGAGCCCTGCTCAGCCCACGTCAGCTCTCAGAGTGTGTGAGCGTGTGTGTGTGTGTGTGTGTGTGTGTGTGTGTGTGTGTGTGTGTGTGTGTGCATAAGGGAAACAGTTGGGAGGATTGGTTAGGAGCTACAGCAGCAGAATAACCGCCAGCCACTCCCCTGCTGAACATCAGAAGTTGTAGTGTAGAAGGAGTTGTAATGCAGAGGGGCCTCACAGAAATGCACCTGGGGCCCTTTCAAGGTTCAAGGTTCAAGGTTCAAGGTTCTTTATTGTCAAACTAACATAGCTACAGAGTAATTATGTCGTTAAAAATCTTAGGTCACAGGCTTCTCCAACAATGCAACACAATAATAGAGATAAGCAGACAATATTAAAGCAATATTAAAGTATATTATATTAAAAGTAATACAAACCTGAACAGCTGCCAGCAGTATTTTAATAATGACGGATGCATAATTGTGTCTTGACTCATAGATGCCTTTTAAAGGGGTTTTCGTGGAGCTTCTGTCCATTCATATGTCAAAATACTGGACCTACAGGTCAAGATATTCTTAGACAGACTTACAAGGTGTGTACAAGATAACAAAGATATAGTTAACTTAAGTGAACCAAAACTATTCACCTAACAGGTTTTAAATAACCCCCATTACTCTCTGGAGTTTACTAGCATATAAAGTCAGGTCTGTGAAAAAAAAGAGTTGTCTTTAAAAGAATAAAAAAACGTTCACAAACCTTTTGGGAAGTCTTAAGTGTGTGGTTAGCAAGTACAACTTTTTTTAAATCAGTATTATTCCTTAATTCCAATTGTATTCTCTCTTTTTCTATTCGTAAAATACCTTCCCATCTTGTCTTTGCTATTTACTTTTTCAAACACATTGAGTCTACACCTGTGTGCTATATTAATACACTTGTTATAAACCGTGGCAGCATGTTACCGTTTGAATATGTACTGAAGACTTGTGGTACAGGACATAACACAGGGCTAATATTTGCTTTACCATATTCCAAAAAGGTGAAGGCTTTGCAGTGTCATTCAACTTCCAGAAACAAGGTGTGGTTAAACATTAAGTGGATGAGCAGAAACAACTTACTGCCATTAACAGAGGAGCCTTGAACATGAAGCGTCCATTCATCTGATTCAGTCTCTCCATACAGAGCACTTTTCTTTTCAATTATCAAATTATTAGCGCATCCTACGCCAAGGCTTTTGTAGAAATCTCAGTATCTCTTTTAAAGTGTTCTTTGTATGTCAAAGTTCCTTCTGTCTGTTCTTAAAAGGGCCCCTATTATGCTTTTTGTGGTTTTGTCTTTCCTGTAGTGTGTTATATAGGTTTGTGTGCATGTAAATGGTCTGCAAAGGATTAAATCCCTGTGTTTCCCGGAGTTTCTCTCCCACACACCCCCCCCCGCCTGAAACACCTCCATTGGACTCCTTTGTTTACTTCCCTAACATGTCACACTCGCGCTTCTAACCCTAACCCGTTTAAAAATATTATATTCTGGCTCTATGGCAGGAACTTCAGTCTGTAGAGACTTAGGAAACAAAAATGAACCAAATGCGCCATCTAGTGGTTGGTTGAATGAAAAGAAAGAAAGAAGAAACAAATCTCTTCAAAGAGGCACACATGTTTTAATGATAACTTGTGACATTTGTTACTTCCAAAGTGTAAATCATTTATGAATGAAACCAGATATCATTTAAAATGAAGAGAGCACAATGTTTTTTCTTACTGCAGAGGTTAAGCTGCCAGTTAAATAACGATAAATACTATGCTGATAAATAAATAGATAAATTCAAAAAAAGCCTAAATGATATCCCCAAGAGCCATCTGCATCCTCTTGAAGCCGATTTCCATTTTAATAGAAGCCAGAGTCTTGAGCAGCCCAGTTTGGTGTCTGAGAGAAAGCACAACAACAAATCCATTTTTTAAAACACAAAATAAAATACATTAGAAGTTATCTGTGGATGTTTACAATATTGATTCATCAGAGGGCAGTAAGACAGAGGAAAGTGACAGGTGACCATTAGGAACATTTGAAATGCCAACATCTAAAAAGAACACTTTAGAACAGGGGTATTCAACTAAAATTCAACGAGAAGTTAGAGAGAATCTCCCCATGCAAAGGTCCGGAACATCAAATGTCTAAGTTGCTTTATGAATTAGTGTGATATATATTGAAGTAGCCTGTAGCTTTATCAACGTCTGCATGTAATCAACAACTGACTGCCAATCAAATAAAGAACGTACAATTCATAAACAACAATATTTATTGTCAATTAACATTGAACTATACAGATACACAGTAAATACTGTGGATATGTGTAATGTTCCTCTCTGGCTAAATTTAAAAATAAAATAGATAAAATAAATAAAATAGCTTTTGAAAATGTGTGCATCTTAAAAGTGCTTAATTTTAGATAAATAAAATAAAGTGTAGCAGCAGCTTGAGTTTCCCTTTTTCTTTGTTAACCGTTTCACATCATGACTTAACAGTTTCAGCCGATTATAGAACAATATCAGTCTTTACACATCATAACAATTGAACAGTTTTAAAGTTTCTCTTTCTTTCCCTCTTATATTGCAGTCCCTCACTCACTTTTTTGTATTCAGTGCGAGAATTGAGCTTGAGCTTGTCCTGCCATCTGGGCTGAAATGGTGTCAGGGCCATTCTCACACACACATGCAGGTGCTCATTGGTTAGCCTCGGTTAGCCTGCCCTGGAACGATATTTAGTTTTAATTTTGATCCTGGTATTTGTATTTATTTATAGAAGGACCATGCATACAAAAACATTAATCTCAGCAAAGAGAAGAGATGCAATATGCCAGATTATAGCTAATAGCTAATTTCCATCTGTGGTCCTCAGGCAGGTTCAGGTGGTGGACTGATCATATTGGGCTCTGAGACTGCTTATTTTTTGTGACCTCAGTTCTGACTTGAGAGGGAATGTTTGGTCAAACACTTTGTGTTTTGTCTCATAGTGGCGTTTTGGCACTTTTAATGAGCGCCACGGTCTCTGAACAAATGAGACACACTGGTTCTGTGCTCCCAGTGGGCAGGATGAACATGAATGAGTCCGTCCACTCAGGGTTAAAAGCTCTGTTCTCACTGTCCTCTTTCCTCTTTCCTCTTCTTGGAGAGCGCCATGTGTAATGATTTGTCTCTCCCTGTCTGCCGCTAACACGCCTGTTCACTCTCCTCTCCGCTTCTCTCCCTGTATCGCTAATTATTCTCTTCACTCACTTTCCTCTCCGCTTCTCTCTGCCGCTCTCTCGTCTCTTCTTCTGTGTTTCTCTCCCTGTATCGCTCACTCGTCTCTTTCGCCCCCTATCGGCAGCGGTTAAAATAGAATCGCCCCGTCAAAATTGAAATCCCCTATTAATGTATTGATTATAGGTCCGGGTCCGTATAGGTCGGCGTCTGGGTCCGGATCCGGACCGCGGTCCGCCTGTTGCCGACCCCTGCTTTAGAACAAGTGTCTTTATAAAGTATAAACTATAAAATACATTTCAAATACATTAGCCTTGAACTGGTAACAGCCAGCGTATCAATCTTCAAGATTACTTTGGGTGCCCTCAACGAAGAGTTAACAAAGTTCAATCTGATTGGCTGATTGTAAACCGATTGTTAGGGAGGGGTACTGAAATGACCCAAACCAACCCCTCCCCAGTCAAATCATATCTGCATGTCATCCTTTTTTACCGAGATTTCTTTACAGCCAATTCCTGTAAGAGTTATTTCATTAAATGAAGGATGTGATTGGCCGACTAATGTAGCCGCTTCAACCAATCCAGTTTGTAATTAATACTAGCTTGGTTTAACTAAATATTTAATGATTAATAATAGCATTTTCCTAATGTATTTGTTTGAGTTATTTTAGGCTTGAATGCTTTCATTCACATGACAGGTATTGTATTATAGGTATACAAATGTTTCATATTGAGTGCATACACAAATATTTAGTGCACTCACTCTAAATGCCAATTTTTCACAAACACTAAAGAGTGTAATAGAAAGTATGCAAGTTATTTTTAAATATTTTATATTTTTATTATAAAGGATGATTTGTATCTAAAAATATGATTTATATCATGATATAATTGATTGTATATTCAATACCTTCATTTAGCCTGAAAGGAACGATCTATTGTTTCATAACCGAATATTCCGCCAATGCAACTATTGGACTACAAGGCCATGAATATTTGGCGTAACCCACACATTTGAAAAGATTTCTATTGTCCTTCTCAATTCTGTCGGTTGAATGACATGACTACTAAAGGTAGACATGTTAACATCTCTTTAAAATGTTTAGTTCTCAGTGTACCTCATTCCTGTTGCTATGGGCGACCTTCTTCTCTATGTTCACGGCCAGCATCTGGCTGCGGAAGGACAGGCTCTTGGTCTTCTCGATCACCTGCTGGTACGGAGACACCGCGTTGTTGCCCATCACCACATGACCCTGGGGAACAAGTTCACAGATGAATATTCAGAAGAACTCACTCGATGCTGCCTTCGGTCCTGTAAGAGCAAGTTACATCTATTTTCATAACTGTTTTACATCTCATAGTGGATAATAGAGTGGTGCAGGAATGAGTCCTAAAACCAGGAAATGAGTTAGCATTTTACCACAACCATGTTCCCTCGTCTCGAAGTCAGGAAATAACCCACTTGTTATTGTCTGAAGCTTCTATGTGTCGTTTGTATATTAATGGCTTTTGCTAACAAGTGTCTAAGGGCTTTGTCGACATATTGCCTTTTTCTGAGTGCACACTTCTTTTTTCAGTTGACTCTAATAAGAACATGCCATCACCTCAAGAAAGGGCAACACTCCCAGCATCTTTTCCCCGACTGCTCCACCTTTTTTTCGGTGAGCGTTATCCTTTTATCTCCACAGACACACAGAATGCCTCCTCACTCAACGAGTGTCAGTGATAGTGATAGTAATAGCAGCTAGATATGAAGATGTAGTGGTCATAGAAACAATTAAAGAAGCGCTGGGAGGAAACTCTTCAGCTACTTTCTGCCAGAAAAAAGGAGCTTTGCGGACACAGGACCTAAATGAGAAGAGTCATCAGGCCGAACATTAGCCGCCTTTAGCTTTGCGGTTGTGAAACAATCAAATAAAAGTGGTGTTAATGTGTTGAAAGGGTCCTGCTGAACAACAAGTGTCAGTATCATAAACGTGTGTTCACCAGAGACCGTATTTATTTCAGTCCAAAATCGAATGGGAAAGTCCTAATGCTTGCGATGCTAACTGACAAACATAATAACATACAACTTGACTGCACCATTCTGTACAGGGTTGTTTACGCTATGCTGGGCGAGTTGAAGGATATCTGACTGGATGTGGATCAGTGAAAGCAGAGCCTCACCAGTTTGGAGTCGATCTTGGCGTCGAGTCTGGCATTACGGATGAGGTTGACGATCCACTTCTCCGCCTCCTCCGGCATCATGTTGAGCTTGTCTGCCAGCATGCTGAGTGGAGAGAGAAGAGGAGGA